>CM034534.1:32753323-32840169 GCA_020002185.1 Paraescarpia echinospica | reverse complement strand
GGAAGAGAGATTGTCAAAGATAAAATGGCAGGAGGAGCAGTTGAGATTGGAGAGGGATCAGTTGAGATTGGAGATGGATCAGTGGAAAGTAGAAAATGATCAGTTGACATGGGAAGAAGGTCTATTGTTAACGGCAATTAGTAGATCTGAGCTCGAAAGCTCAGTGCTAGAACTATTTCCCGAAACTTGCGCAAGTGTGAGCACTCGAAACCGAGCGCAATCTCGGTTTGAGGACAGCAGAGAAACTGTTCGGCTCTCACCTGATCGCAAGGACAATGATCCGAGGCCATGTTATAGTGTTGCTACCGTGGGGCAGACCTCGGTAGCATTGGAATCGCAGGCGTGTGATACGTCCGATAATCTGATGTGTGATCAACGGGGCGCCGACATGAAATATGTCCCGTCACCCTTGATTACTGCATCCCCGGAAAAGATCCCCATGGGTGGTTTGGCCGGAACACTGCCAAAACATGTTAGCAGGCCAAGTCACGAACCTGTAAACTTTACAGGAGTCTATCGTGAAACTCCATTTGATGTAGGACAGGTAGGGAAATATGGCTGGGAAGCTGGACCCAACCGAATTGTTCCACAACCTCAGATACCTGCGTCGAGTTATTCTCGGCGTTATCAAACCCCAAGGGGTGTGGACGGTTTGTTATCGGGTCACGAGACGCGCGGTCCAGGAAAGGACCAGCCGATGGTTACCGCCTACCGTCCTGTGTATGACACGGGCCGGAGGGAGGCTCATTATGGCCAGCGCAGGGAGCTCCAGCCAGACGGCTGGCCCGTTAACGACCGTTGGGGTAGTAGACAGGATTATGCAACTAACAACACGGCAGGTCAAGTGGTGTCACATCTACCTAGCGTTAAGGTCTCCGTGCCAACTAGTCAGGTCAACGCACCAAAACCCAAGAGCCCGGCGTTGTATGATGGCAAGAGTAGCTGTCGTGATTACCTGGTTCAATTCGACATGGTTTCGGAGTTGAACAGGTGGGACGAAGCTACTCGTGCTTTGGAGCTAGCCACCAGCTTACGTGGGCAGGCTCAGGGTGTGTTGAGTGACCTGGAGGCCCCGGACAGGGTCAACTACGAAACATTAGTACGGGCCCTGTTAAACCGTTTCGAGCCAGAACACCAGTCAGAAGCGTTTCGGGCTCAAATGAAGGCTCGGCAACGCCGGAGAGGTGAACCACTTGCCGAATTAGCTCAAGATATAAAGCGTTTGGTACGAAAGGCGTACCCTGATGCCAGCGCCGATGTGAAAGAGGCATTGGCGTATGACGCGTTCACAGATGCTGTGGGTGACGCGGACATGGAGTGGACGATTTTCCAGGGAAAACCAAAGGGGGTTGACGACGCGTTAAGACTGGCACTCGAATATGAGGCTTTCCAAATGGGTCGGTCTCGAAGAGTGGGCCCAAAATACGCGTTGCGTTCCACACGCCACACTAAAGGGAATGATTGTGAAATGGTTGGGGGTGATAGCAATAGTTCCGGCAGCCATGACGTTGCAACGATGTTGCAACATATGGCTGAACGACTTTCTCTGGTAGAGACAAGGATAGATCGTTCTCATACGCCAGCGGAGCGTGGAGCCCCTGGAGTCCGTAAGACAGGGTGGCATAGAACAGAGAATTGCCACGAATGCGGGAACCCTGCTCATGGGCGACTTAGTGAAAGGTGTCCCGTGAAAAGGCGGGCCTCGGAACAGAGTAGCCAGAGAAAAACGTATCTGGAGGTGTCGAGCCGAAAGCAACAGAGACCGTATGAGTGGAGGCAGGACGTTCGAAACTCGGGAAATTTAAATTAGCTGATGTCGAGGTCCAGACATCAGCTAATAGACTTTCCGGGGAGACCAATGTAGGAAAGACCTCTGATTACTATGATAGCCTGTATGTGATGCTTTCATTGTATGGAATTAGCATAAATTGCTTAGTAGATACCGGATCTACAATGACTGTTTTAAAGAAACAGTATTATGACTCCCTTCCCGAAGATCAGCGCCCCCTTTACGAGCCTGTCACGGCCGACTGCGAATGGCAGACGGCAGCGAAGTGTCCGTGATAGGGGAGGTGGATATCTCTGCGTCCATAGACTCGCAGATTATCACGCTGAAAATGTATGTCGCTAACATAGAGGCAGCGGCCATTCTGGGGATGGATTTCTTCAGAAACCATGGTTGTATGGTTGATATGAGAGATGGTACTATTTGTATCAACGGGCAATATCAGGAATGTGTCAAAACCACAGACAATAGGAAGATCGCTCAAATTACACTGAAAGAAACAACGGTTGTTCCCCCTCTCAGTGAAATGATCCTGCAGGGAACGATTGCGGAAATGCCAAATTTCTCAGAAGGTCTGGTAGAACCTAGCCCAAAATTCCTAAGATGCAATCGAGTGGTGTTGGCTAAAGCGGTTATTAACCCGCAACAGTCACTGGTTCCGCTTCGAGTGCTGAACTTAAGTGACCGGCCAACCACACTGTATCGAAACACTGTCCTGGCAACGTGTGAACCCATACTGGCAATTATCAAATTGCCCGAGGCACAGCGGGTGAGGGGACTCGCCGTCCAGCCAGAAGGCCTGGCTGGCGACCGTGCGGAGCCGGATCCCCCGTCTGGGTTACCTAATCACCTGAGGGAATTGTGGGAGGCTGCCCCTGATAGCCTGACCCAACAGCAGCGGGTGGTAATTGAACAGCTATTAGCGAAACATGCTACTGTCTTTGCCTAGTCTAACGATGACATGGGACGCACCAATGTCGCCACGCATAAAATAAACACAGGAGACGCCGCTCCTGTAAAGCAGCCCCCAAGACGGGTTGCTTTGTCACTTCGGGCAGAAGCTGAGGCAGAGGTTAAACGCATGCTGGTCAGTCCCTGGGCCGCCCCGGTCGTATTAATCAGAAAGAAGGACCAGTCGGTGCGGTACTGTATCGACTACAGACGTCTGAATAGTATCACCGTCAAAGATAGCTATCCTCTGCCACGAATGACTCGCTGGAGGCTCTCCAGGGTGCCCATTTCTTTTCCACGATAGATGTATTCTGCGGGTACTGGCAAGTCGCTATGGACCCAGACGACGCGAAGAAGACAGTCTTCTGCACTAGCAATGGGGGACTCAATGAATTCACAGTTATGAGTATGGGTTTGGTTTCGGCTCCTGCCACGTTCGAACGCTTGATGGAGCGAGTGTTGGCGGGGTTACATTGGAAAACATGTCTGATCTATTTGGATGACGTAATTGTGTTCAGTAACACCTTCGAAGACCACGTATCCAGACTAGACGACGTTCTAGCATGCATCGGCAAAGCAGGCTTAAAGGTATCCCCGAAGAAGTGTAGTCTCTTCCAAGAGAAAGTAAACTTTTTAGGACATGTCGTTTCTAAACAAGGAATTTCCACAGACCCGACGAAAGTAGCTGCTGTAAAAGACTGGAAAACTCCTAGCAATGTTCGAGAGGTTCGCAGTTTCTTGGGACTGTGCAGCTACTACCGGAAATTCGTGGGGGGATTTGCTGACATCGCTAGGCCATTACATCACCTGACTGAAGCGGAAAGACCATTTGTATGGTCCCGCGAATGTCAGCAGGCGTTCGAGATGCTGAAAAGCAAACTCACTTCCGCACCCATACTGGGGTATCCGGTGTCACAAACTCCGTATACCTTCGATACGGATGCAAGCGGGGTAGGAATCGGTGCTGTGCTGTCCCAGATACAAGATGGGGTCGAACGAGTTATATCATATTTCAGTCGTGTCCTGACGAAGGAAGAACGTCGGTACTGTGTAACCCGCCGGGAATTGTTGGCGGTTGTGGAGGCTGTGAAACATTATCATCAATCATTATGTTTACGGGACCCCTACTAAAGTGCGCACAGACCATGGTGCCCTGCGGTGGCTAATGGGGTTCAAGAATCCAGAGGGGCAAATGGCTCGTTGGTTGAAAGTCATAGGGACTTACAACTTAGAGATACAACATCGCCCTGGTAGAAAACACGGCAATGCTGATGCCCTTTCTCGACGTCCCTGCGAGTCGTGCGCTTACTGTGAGCGAAACGAGAGCAGGGAACAAAATGCGAGAAACCAGGCTGACTGTGGTTGTACCTGCCCTAATGACACCCCAGCGACAAATGTCGTTGATGAGTGCCAGGTCCGAGTTGTAGGGACCCACGGACAGGCTGGTGACGCCGCTGGCAACCCACCACATGAACCCTACACACTTGGGCAGAACTGGATAGAGCCATGGTCTCATGATGGTCTGAGAGAGTGGCAACATAAGCATCGGGACATTAGTCAAGTGCTGGGGTGGAAACAGAGTGGACGTCGCCCAGACTGGTCAGAAATGCGTGCAGAAGGAATTTCTCTGCGACGCTATTGGTCGATGTGGAGCGAAACTGAGATCCATAACGAAGTCCTTTACAGACGCTGTGGCATTGACGGACAGCCAGAGCCTAAGTTACGATTAGTGGCTCCGAAAGAGATCAGGGATGTGTTGTTTAAACACATCCATCAGAATAGAATGGCGGGGCATTTTGGAGTGAAGAAAACCTTGTTTAATGTCAAACTTAGGTTTTGGTGGGCAGACATTCTGGCAGATGTGACTAGGTGGTGTCACGAGTGTCGTCCGTGTCAGTTCCGTAACGTACGTGGTCGGGCAGCTCTGAGACAAGATCCTGTGGGATCTCCGCTCGAGCGCATAGCAATGGACATTCTTAGTCTGCCAGTCGAGTCACAGGCCGGAAATACTTGCATCCTTGTCGTATCGGACTACTTTACGAAGTGGACCGAAGCATTTGCCCTGCCAGACCACAAAGCCATCACCGTGGCAGACACTCTTGTCACCGAAGTGTTTCTAAGATACGGTACACCTCGTGTAATTCACTCTGATCAAGGGCGTGAATTCTAATCAGATTTGATGAAGGAATTGTACGCATTACTGGACATTCAGCAGACACGTACCGCCCCATATCGTCCACAATCCGATGGCTTGGTCGAACGCCTAAATCGGACGATTTTAGCTATGCTATCGAAGCTATCGGCGGATAATCCGGGGGATTGGGACGACCATCTGCCATATGTCATGTGCGCGTATCGAGCCACCATCCACCAAAGTACGGGGTCGAGCCCAAACCGACTCATGTTGGGCAGGGAGGTCACTTTCCCAATCGACCTCATGTTTACACCACCAGACCAACTGGGCGAATACTGCTGTCAAACAGAGTACGCCGAGTGGCTACGAAATGCGATGCAACACAATTTCGAGCTAGCTCGAAGTTATCTCGAGAAAGCCGCAAGTAGGCAGAAACGCTATTATGATAAACGCGCCAAAGACCGCATGTTTAAAGTAGGGGACTGGGTACTAAGGTTCTACCCTCCATCACAAGGGCAGAACAAACTGGCATTCCCCTACACGGGGCCATACCTTGTTACCAGCCACCCTGGGGAAGTGACGTACACAATTCAGCGTTCTTCCAGGTCAAAACCCATAACGGTCCACATGGATGACCTGAAGAGTTATTGCGGCTCAGATACGCCCCCCAACTGGCTGCTCTCAGAGCCAGATGAGGAGCTTACCTCCAGGCCGCGCTTAGACGACCCGGCGTCAGACAGTGAAGTGGGGGTAGTAGAAGGGGAGGAGACACCGGCAGGGACATGCCCTGAGGTCCCCTTGGCTAGTTACATAGAGAGAAGAGGGAAACGGCTCCGTCAACCACCCAGGAGATTTGGGTGGGAGCAATGAACTGATAATTGTAGAACAGTAGTATGTAGTCGTCTAAAAATAGGAATCTTAATTGCAGAATGCCGCCCGCTGCAATGCTCAGCATCTGCGACATGTGCCCGGCCAGATTCCGGTCACCGAAACTGCTGCAACGCCACCTACTGCTGGCGCACGGGAGCGAAGAGGACCGCGCCTGTGGAATCGCGGCCCTGAAAGCCAGACGCCAGCAGCGAGGACCTGTTGTAACCACTGGCCTCACCACGAACGAGACGGTGCTGGTTTGCCGGCCCCGTCTCCCGTCGACCGGTGACAGCGACAACACCAGCGACAGCAGCAGTGACAGTGACAGCGCCAGCGAGAGCAGCGACAGAAGCAGCGAGGCTGAACCGGACGCTGATCCGAGGCTGCCACCATTGACCCCCCCTCGGGTCGTGCCGGGGCTGCCGGAACTATTCCCGGGAGAGGGGGAAAACCACGATGTAGTCGATGATGCGACTCGGAGCAAGGGCCGCCCCGCCTTCGCACCGATAAAGATCGCCTCGATCGATGCCTCGGTGCGCTACCGAGACGAGCTGCCTGATCCCCGGCTCCACTTTCTGGGGGCGCCGTCGGTGACGTCGTCAGGCGCTATCGCTGCACACCTACGGACGTATCGTCGGAGAGCTCGACGGCGACCCGTCGAACTGGCCGTCACCCGCACTCGCACCGCGGCCGTCATCTACACTGAGACAGCGATCCTCCCCGACGGGACAAGGTACCAACTAACGCAAACGTGGGTGCCACCCCCGACTGCAAGGGAAACGGAAGCCGTCGCCACACAGACGTGAACATTTTATAAAAACGTGGAACATTTTACAACCTAGACCTCGACCGTCATTACATATTTGCCTTTTCAGAACTTTGAACTATTGATGATTATCGACTGTTTTATTTCAGCAGAACTATTGAAAGCTGTATATTGTATGTTGCACATGTGTTATCTATTGTTGCATGTGTGTTATCTATTGTTGCATGTATGTTATCTATTACGATTTCGGGACGAAATTTTAAATGGCGGGGGGGGTAGTGTAGAGAATTTAGAATGATAACGCACATGATATCAATCTTCTTAATTGTTGGATGTTGTACAGGCTCCGAAAAGCCAATTTATATGCAAATGACTATAGCTGGGGTGGGGGATTTGTTTACATTTGAGGCCATCTGGTTTTAGGGAGGCGAGAGCCCTATACAGAGGGCCTTTGTTCAGAAGGTTACTATAAGTTCACTGGCACCCTGACAAGATTTCTAGAGACCCGTAGACTTTGGGAATGACATAACTAAAGGGTCAGCATCTCACCCAAGGCTATGGTTTTAGCAGTATAAATAATGGGGATTTGTGGATAATCGTGGCGACTACTGGGGCACACTGCCGGAGGAACGTTTCTCGTGAAGCACTGTCACCGAGCGCCCTGCGAGAAGTACTCAGACTCTCGCAGTACAATCAGTTATTCGCAGACTCGGTGCATGAGTAACTCGGTTGCTGTATATAAGCCGCCGCCGTCTGACTTATCGTTCTGACACCTATAATTCGGTTGCTGTATATAGGCCGCCGCCGTCTGACTTATTGTTCGGACATTTAGATTATCTCTGTTATAATTCGGTTGCTGTATAGAAGCCGCCGCCGTCTGACTTATCGTTCTGACACCTAGAATTCGGTTGCTGTATATAGGCCGCCGCCGTCTGACTTATTGTTCGGACATTTAGATTATCTCTGTTATAATTCGGTTGCTGTATAGAAGCCGCCGCCGTCTGACTTATCGTTCTGACACCTAGAATTCGGTTGCTGTATATAGGCCGCCGCCGTCTGACTTATTGTTCGGACATTTAGATTATCTCTGTTATAATTCGGTTGCTGTATAGAAGCCGCCGCCGTCTGACTTATCGTTCTGACACCTAGAATTCGGTTGCTGTATATAGGCCGCCGCCGTCTGACTTATTGTTCGGACATTTGGAATATCTCCGTTATAATTTGGTTGCTGTATAGAAGCCGCCGCCGTCTCACTTATCGTTCTGACACCTAGAATTCGGTTGCTGTATATAGGCCGCCGCCGTCTGAACCTATTGTTCTGACCTTTATAACTGGGTAATATTTAGCAGACATAGCCGTATACTGTGTATTAGATCTTGTATTGGTAGGGTTTTCCGCATATAATAAACTGTGAAAATGTATAACCTGACTTATCATTAGTACGACCGAGTGAGTGAACTTGTGCCCGTACGCTTCCCTGCCGACCGCTCGACGCAAACGCTACACATGAATGCCTACGAAATACGTACTCTTCACGAGGAGGAGTCGTTTCTGTCACCTCGTTGTCGTTCTTTCGATACCCAACAAGTTTTGGTTCCACGTTGCGTGCCTCGAACACTCTGTGGTATAGGCCGCGGCTATCCGATACACTTTTTCTCTGAGTGTCCCGCTGTTCGCCGATGACCACGACAGTGACAGTATCGTCGTGGGAAGAAATGGGTTTGCGTGTCGGCCCGCATTGCTGGGGGAAAACAACTCCCTGTTCTAGAACGACGTTCACCTTGTACACCTCCCGCAAACCGCCCTTCTGGAAGTAGATAAGAAACGAATCATGCCTTGTGTAAGTGGTGTATTTAGCGGGGGGGGGGGGCATTAGGGTACGGCCCCCTTAACCCATTGGCAGTACTATTTTAACCGTAGAACCTGTTGTTGTTGGCCTATGCTTGTTTTCTACAATTTGTCCAAGTTACGCAAACATGCCTGATGTTGTGAGCAATTTACGAAAGGGAACTCGGATCAGTTGAGATATTCGCACGTGGCTAGGCACAACTGACACATGGACAAAAGAGAGAACGAGAGGCAGAGAGACAGCGAGAGCGAATGCCGGAGACAGTCAGATAGACAACAAGAGAGACAAACATGGAGCTATAGAGACAGCCAGAGAGACTGAGGGGAGAGAGAGAGAGAGAGAGAGAGAGAGAGAGAGAGAGAGAGAGAGAGAGAGAGAGAGAGAGAGAGAGAGAGAGAGAGAGAGAGAGATATTGAAAGACAGTCAGACGGGCGTGCTGGCATGCTGGCGGGCAGACAGACCGACATACAGACTAGACAGACAGACGGACGGACAGACATTTATTAAAACACATAGACAGCTATTAAAACAGACAAACAGACATACATTAAAACAGACAGACATACAAACATTAAAATAGACAGACATACATTCAAACAGACATAAACAAAAAACATATAGATAGAGAGACATTAAACAGACAAACAGATAGACAGACAAACATATAGATAGACATGCATAAATACACAAGAAAGACATACGCTAGCTCGATTATAGTTACGTTAATTACACTTAAAGGGACAGTCGCATTTCGTGGCTTTTTTATTGCAAAATCATGTTATACAGTATACATTATATCTATAATAGCGTACTTACTGCCCAAAGATGTTTTAATGAAGCAGAAATCAACTTTGGGATTGAACCGTTAAATGTTTACGAGAATCAACGCGCTGTCA
Organism: Paraescarpia echinospica; assembly: GCA_020002185.1. NCBI lineage: Eukaryota > Metazoa > Annelida > Polychaeta > Sabellida > Siboglinidae > Paraescarpia > Paraescarpia echinospica. The sequence continues at coordinate 32,830,917 of CM034534.1, read as the reverse complement.
CTCAAATCCCCGAATTGCGAGTTCGGAAAATTCCGCAGAAGGTCGTGACTCGACGTGGGCCGAGCTTCAGATGTCAATAGTACGCTGTCATCATGGCTTCCATGGCGCAGAACGATGATTCATCGACCGATGTAAGTTGAACAATGAAATATCATAAATATTCCGTTTGTCACTGTATTTGTGAAATGAACTTTGTTTGAGATCGTATTACTGCTATGACTGTTATTAAGCAAACGCGTGTCCGTTAACGAAAGTATATTATTTATTAGCACTTTAGTTTTGTCCGTCATTATCGAGTATACCGCCCGATCAAATTATCAACACGAACTCGATGGTGCTACAATTAACACTGCCATTTAATACCAGTATGACTAGTTTCGTATCTACTGTCTATTGGTTAAAATGATATCGTATTATGAGTGTGCGCGCGTATGCGACGTACTCATTTTCTTGAAATCGGTAGCTTTGCGGAATAGGCCTAGGTGTGGGGAGAGGGCGTGGCAGAAGATCGAGGCAGCTATCACTGTCACTGAACAGGACGGACTGCACTCGCATGGCGAGGTTACGCAATCAGAGACAGGAGCAACTACAGGTATATATTTTATCACACAGCACATTTTTAATAACAATTATAAATACAAGTGACAAAATATTTAGGGTAAAGATTTTATATTCATGTCATTATCCAAATGCTGTGCAGGTACATGACGTCACAGAATATGCTGATGTACCAAGTTTGAAACTGTGAACTACCCGGTATGCTTTTTATAAAATAAATTACATAATCAACCAATTTTGATCAAAAACACAGAAATAATAATTTACAACTTATTATTCCAAATGCACTACAAAATAGACACGACCCATACATAATGTAATTCACACATACGCATGCATGCAAACGCATGCATATACACACACATACATATAATTTGCCTGTTGTTATCAAAAGCAAGCTACATTGCAGAATTTGAGCTTTCCAGAAATTACAATTAATAAGCAGGGATTGTTAATATTTAGTTACATGATATTGCCTTTTGCAATCCTTCTAGGCTGACATTAACGAACTTGATGAGGGGCAGGCAAAGGCGCAGCTACTGAAAATGGTGCTGCGAGAGCCAGGCCTTGTGTTTGATGTCATGAGAGGCACGAACAAGGACCATGCAGTGGGGGGTGGCGCTCTGAGCTGGTGCTCATGCGGCCACTGCCGAGAAATGGCAACTGATGTAGAGCGGCTGTGCTGCAACATGCACCCAGACAAATGCATCAGCCTGCGACCGGTGAGATGTGTACTTTTATAAGATATGAGGGTGTGTGATAAGGGTGTGAATCTCTATCTCCCATATCTTTTGAAATCACCAACATACCATGTCTAATTTCCACAAATTGTTATTACTGACCTCCTTCCTGCCATACACCTCTGTACAATTTGTAAAACTATTTTCTGAAATTACATATTTGTTACTACCTATATTGTATATATTGTTTTGCAGACAAAGTCATATCATATATGTGTGTTTGACCTACATCCTAAATACATATCGGTAGGTCTAACCATTACAACAAACAGATGGATAACAAATTCTTTGGAACCTTGTTAATCCCAATGATAATACACAGAAACATCAGCATGACAACATAATTTCACAGGAATGGAAAATGCTAATATACCGGGTTTTCCACGCAAATCCAAAAATATGTATTCTGCGTCTGAAAGTCCAAATCTGATGACAAACCCAGTTTTACTAAAAAAATTAATCATCACACATACATAATCATGTTTCATTCGAATGTACACACACACATAATCATGTTTAATTTCAATGCAACTGCTACGGCTTAAATGCATAACATGTACTGGTGTATACATTTCTTTTCAGGAAATGGACTTACTCGTACTGGATCCCAGTTTTGACAATGGTGGGACGCTACAGAGCGGACGTGTTTGGCGTGCCAGCACGAGGAGACAATGATGCCATGCGACATTATGCCTACCACCAGTTTGTTTTCTTGCGACATGGCAAACTGGGAACAGGTAACTGACATGTCATTCCCAGCTGTTGTGTGTGGAAGATTAGGCAGACATTTCCGAGTGCAAGTGGACAGTATGCTGGATTCAAAGTTCATAGATTAGGTTGAACTCATTACTTTTCAAGATTATATAACCACACATCATCAGGTAACCATGATAATTTCTAAATTAATTGATAATAGTTTGTTATTAAATAACTAAATGTCGGTTACTCATTGACAACTTCCATCTTAGGCACGTTTCTTTTTTCCAAATCGGGTTTGATGCCTCGCCACTAGATCTGCTGTTGGGGGCGCAGGCACTGCTGCTAGTGATGGTGCAATGTTGCGCGGGTCATCAGGTTTAAGTCCACGCATCCTGCGTTTTGGTAGTGGATCGTCAGTGCATGCATGGATGATCTTCTCCTGAAGGGACACTATGTACACATACTGTTTCGGTTCTCGCTCGGGGATAATAGTCCACTTCTTTCCCCGTTTGTTGTAGACTTTGCGGTAGCTGTAGATTAATAGACAAACTTAATGACATGTGTCATGAACTTGTGTTGTTACACAGTATAGCATTTGCCAAAAAAAATTTTTATTCAACATATAAATATTTCAAAACATGTAAATATTTAAAGTAACTTTTTTCATGTGCAATACGTTAGCATATAAAAATGTTATGTAAATAGCTGAATTGTTGCAAATAAAGTTACTTTAACTATTACATATGAATGCATAATGTACGTACGCTATTATTATTATGCTTTGTATTGTTTATGTATAGCAACACAATAAATACTTTTCACTTCTAAAAAACTGTCTTCTCAACCATTACTTCCTCGATCACAGGCATTGATTGTTAGAGTCGTCACCAACATAAATAAATCCAGTGAACAATTAGCCCTATAATGGAATGGCAATAGTGATTTTTATAGTGCATAACAAAAATATTTACATGTTCATGTTGTTACATGTATACCTGCATACTTACACAGTGTGTCCCTCTTGATTTCTTTTCAATGGTAAATCTTTGTGACTCTGGTAATCAATCGCTGCCAGTCAGTTCCGTGCCCGGTATACCGGGAAGCTGCAATAAGTAATTTCATCTGATAAATTTATGATTCATGTTGCTTCCCTGTGTTTTTAATCTACATTATCTACAATAAACCAAGCACAAAAAGAAAAAATGGGCCAAGTGGCCCTGAAGTCCTTTGGACTAATACGTTTATATGTGACCCCACCTGACCAAATGAGTGATAAGTCGGAAAAATTTTAACATTGTTTTCTTACATCCTTGTAAAGGTTTGGTAGGGTGCTTTACACGGTTTCAAAAATATGACTGCTACAAAAATTGGCAAAGTTATGGAGCATTGAACATGGTAGGGATCAAAAAGTTAAAATGAAGAAAATGGCTGTTGCAGTTTTACATTATATATGCAATGGATTGCATGGAAATATTACATGCACAACATTCAAATGTGGCACACAGTATGTAATATGTATGTTATGTTGCAATGATACACTGGAAGTCAAATGTGCTGCTACAAAGACTTATCAAGTTAAGCCAGATTATGTCTTCATGTGTAAAACTAAGAGGACAGATTATCTGAGAGCAAAAGGTAGACTCACTGTTTGACACAGTTTAAAACCTACAGGCAACTGTCCGGTTTAACAGGGGTCTAGTGGCTTAATGATGTCTGTTGACACAAGCTACTGCCAGTGACCAATTACAGATTAGTCACAGCTTCCATCAAACAATAGCAGGCAGAGAATCTTAGCTCCACAGCTGGGTGTAATACACAACCAGAGTCACCACTGATTCATGGTTAAGTAGATTAGCTCAATGCACCAACTAAGACAATACACAACACTGTGAGTGACAGTGTCCAGAGTGAGGCCTAAGCAGTGTCCTCATTGCTGAATAGATCAATTAAACCTGCCAAGTGGGTGACATTCTGCACAAGTGTTCATTAATCCTTAGTGATTGTTCAGAACACCAGACTGACCACATACCTAAACAAAGCGAATGTAATAGGCGAAGAACAGGCAGTGTTCATATAGGGGTATTGGTTGAATTGTATTTGTCTCGACTCAAAAGGCTTTATAGTGTCTTCATCGATTATAAGAAAGCATTTGATTTAGTAGACCGGTCCTCCCTGTGGTCTAAGATAATTTCATGCGGTATTAATGGTATTGTGTTGAAAGTTGTATACAACATGTACAAAAATGCTAAATCATGTATAAATGAGGGCCAGGCTGTGTCAGCCTTCTTCTCATGTGTAGAGGTATGGCAAGGAGAAAACTTGTGTCCTTTGTTATTTGCTATTTACCTGAATAATTTTGAACACTGTTAGTCACAATTATAACGGACTTGACATGGCAGCTGGTTAAATTTACATATATAGTGTATAGCGGAACTATGTCAACTCTTCTAATGGTTGACATTTGGTTGTTTCAGGTGTCAACTATATTGTGAATCTGTAATTATTAGTCTATATTGATACAATTGATTTACACAGTACCATGTCTACACAAGGCATGGCAAGCGTAAACAGAACAGTAGAATGCATTTGATATAAATAAAGTGTAGGATATTTCACTCTATAGTTGTCCAGAATATTAATTTTCTATGTTTGTCACCTACAGGTTTCTACAGACAATACATCTTTAACCAATAGACACCACAGTCACACCATTTTATAATAATTAAATGAACATCAAAATAAACACAACTTGCAATTATAGAAAATCAATAGTTTTGAAGATACAGTTTAAAAGTATTAGGCAACTGTTCAGTCTAACAGGGGTCAAGTGTGTCTACTCTGCCTGGGTGCTGTGACCAATTAAAGATTAGTCAAGGTCTCCCATGGCCTAGGCTGTAGAAATTAGTCACAGCTTTTGATTTTCTGGCACACTACACAATATCTACTGTTGGGGGTGATCTCAAGGACCCTTCTCAAAACCACATCACTAGATAATGTAAACCTTTTGCACTTTGGGGGCCCCTTAGGTGCTCTTAGAATGATTCAATCAAATACAGATTTCTTGTATATAGTGGCAGCACCCTAAGATACATCTATGGAAAATTAGAAAAAAAGTTGCTGAACAGTTTTTGAAAAAATAGGCCAAATGTTACATTACATTTTTACCAGTTTTGGGGTCCTTGGAGGCCCTAGGGAGCCCTTAAAATGATTCGATCAAATACAGATTTCTCGTGCATAGTGGCAGTGCCCCAAGATATGTCTATGCAAAATTAGAGAAAAAGTTGCTGAACGGTTTCTGAGATACGGCAGCTAACGGCGGACACAGAGGGATGGCAATAGTCCCTTGGACCTTCGGCCAAAGGACTAAAAAGTAAAAAATTCTCTTAAGTATTCCTTCCATTTCAGTCATTGGTGTGACTGTGTGCATGTATGTGTTAAATATCCCAAATCAAACGTTATGCACTCTGAAGTACCTGTTTACCTGCAAAGCATATCTAACTCCTGGACAATTTCAGGCTCTTTAAAACATACAACTACACCCTTTAGTCTGACCATGAAACTCCAACTGCACCACCCCTTTTTAGGATTGTTTCTTTATTTATACCATAAGCGCCACCACAGAGAGGCCAATTATTCATCAGATATGTCCTCAGTAAATATCTGTTAAAAATGTATTGCCAATTCGTAGTTGTCCAATGCTCCAAGGAAATGAGCAAACAGAAATAAACTAGTCGACATCAGGCATCTCAGACGAGAGACGTATATTGCTTAAAGTTAGATTATTGATATATAGATACCTGAAGGCAAATCGCTTCGCTGCATACATGAGTATGTGGTTATGGAACGTTTCCAGTACACCAGTATGACTGTAAAAAGAAACCATCACAACAACAAAATAATCAAAACAAATAGGTGTTTCCCTTTGCTGCTCTATGTGTTTCAATGTGTAGTTTTACACATGTTTTGTTTGTGTAGTTAGTTGTGCAACTGTTACATACTGGGCTAACACATCAATGGTGAAAGAAACCATGGGCATCAATTATAACGATTACAGTGGTGCCATCTACCCACCACCACTCAATTCTTTCCGAAAGACCCTCAAGTAAAGCACAGCGTTTGAAAAACATGTTAGTTCATAAATATATTAAGCTAAAAATCTGTTATGTTTTCCTAAATAATTTACCAAAAGTTAGTACAAACTACAGCAGTGTAAGAAAACAATTAAATATTGTTAGAGGATTGGACCCAGCACTATGTAGGAAATGCACTTATAATATTACAAAGTTAGCAAATTATGCCACATCAATGTCAACCGAGATTTTCAGTGATAATGTGCCCAAAACATATAATATTACAAAGTTAGCAAATTAACATATAAATACATATCTCACCGGAAATTGACATAGTACTTCAGTGTGTTCAAAAATCGTTTGTTTAATACTACACGTCTCAGGGCAACATGGGCAGGAGAATCTGGTTCAAACCATTCCTTGTCTCTGTCTGTGAGTGGTTCATGCTCACAGTGGGGTGGTGCATCGCCTTCACTTGTCTCTGTCTGTGAGTGGTTCATGCTCACAGTGGGGTGGTGCATCGCCTTCACTTGTCTCTGTCTGTGAGTGGTTCATGCTCACAGTGGGGTGGTGCATCGCCTTCACTTGTCTCTGTCTGTGAGTGGTTCATGCTCACAGTGGGGTGGTGCATCGCCTTCACTTGTCTCTGTCTGTGAGTGGTTCATGCTCACAGTGGGGTGGTGCATCGCCTTCACTTGTCTCTGTCTGTGAGTGGTTCATGCTCACAGTGGGGTGTGCATCGCCTTCACTTGTCTCTGTCTGTGAGTGGTTCATGCTCACAGTGGGGTGATGCATCGCCTTCACTTGTCTCTGTCTGTGAGTGGTTCATGCTCACAGTGGGGTGGTGCATCGCCTTCACTTGTCTCTGTCTGTGAGTGGTTCATGCTCACAGTGGGGTGGTGCATCGCCTTCACTTGTCTCTGTCTGTGAGTGGTTCATGCTCACAGTGGGGTGGTGCATCGCCTTCACTTGTCTCTGTCTGTGAGTGGTTCATGCTCACAGTGGGGTGATGCATCGCCTTCACTTGTCTCTGTCTGTGAGTGGTTCATGCTCACAGTGGGGTGATGCATCGCCTTCACTTGTCTCTGTCTGTGAGTGGTTCATGCTCACAGTGGGGTGGTGCATCGCCTTCACTTGTCTCTGTCTGTGAGTGGTTCATGCTCACAGTGGGGTGGTGCATCGCCTTCACTTGTCTCTGTCTGTGAGTGGTACATGCTCACAGTGGGGTGGTGCATCGCCTTCACTTGTCAACCACGTGTGGCTGTTGGTCACATGGTGTAGAATTCCTCGCCATTGACCCTATGATTTAAAAAAAATTCACAACTAATTACGTTATCATTAATCGAAACTGAAATGACTTGCTTTTTGTATGAACCACTGTGAAATGCCTGGAGTCTTCTAGTGTAGTCATTTCAGCAGTGGAGCCACATGATGGAAACATGTGTTAATGCAATTCAACACTACTAGCCTTTTTTACACATAGTACTGCTGATGTATGACTGTATATAGCCAAGAAAATATATCATTACTTACAATGAGTGTTTCCATAGAGCCTTCAGCCTTCTCGCAACAGTACCAGAAATGGTTCGCTATGTCTGATGCCCATGTCAACATCAGTCCATTCCCCTTCTCTTGCCCTACCTTCTGAACATAAACAATCATTAGCTTATTGTTGATAACGTCGACTGATACATGAAATAATATAACATCACATTGTCACTTATTATGTTCTTCCTTTTTTTAAAGTTACGGATATAATTCATACATAAAACTATATATTTATATATGTAGTATGATTATAAATGATTTCAAACATACTATTTTTAATGGCATAAAAAAATTAAAATCTTTCCCATGTGGGTAACAATTTTTTTTAAATTACAATAAATTATCAACGTGCAGAGCAGTTACGTGTATTCCTTCATTCCAAAATGTAAAATGTTTCCTCTAACTGCCTGAATCTTCTTGCTGAAGTTTTTTGACCCATGCCAAATATCCCATTGATGATTGATGTCAGTGAAGTGTTTTTCTGTGGTCAAAAATAAAAACATTTATAGAAAAAACATTCATAGTTTACTTCCCAGTCACCAACTTTCACAATATGGACTACTCGCAGTGCACATCACATAATAGTCAGTCTTTTATAACATCACACAAAGTAATACAAAATAACTTCCTAGCAGACCTATTAAATCGAACACCATCTAAACTGTTCTGGGAATTATTCAGCCATGCTGCAATTAATGCACAAAGACTATTTGTACAGAAATATCCACCACTATCTATAGCCAGGTACTCATTCATACAGCTGTGTGAACTGCAGCAACGTAGAGTGAACGAACTTGCCCAAGGTTCGACACAGCAGCATGATTCGAAACCGGGTTCTCCCGATTGAGAGTCTGATGCTTTAGCAATGAACTACTGCGCTCCTCTTACATATGTATATATATATATATATAAGTGACCCATTGAAAAAAGAAACAAAATGTATATTTTTTCTTATAAACAAAATGAAAGGTTAATTTTATTTCATTCGTTTAGAGGTAGATATTTCTATACATACATTTAAACATACTCACTGAACATGCCGGCAAGTTGTGGATGAGCATCTGTAGTCACTTCTGTCACAGTCATGTTGGCATCTTGAAGAACGTTTAAAGACCTCTCCAGGGCTAACTTTCCACAACAAGGACAGACACCAAATCCTGTGTTGTCTGTTCCAGCAGACTATATGTGCAGTACTGGGCACAATGACCAGGACTGTCATTGCGACCGTCGCCTAACGGGACAAGAACTAACATTTTGTGTGCCACAAGTAATGAAAGAATCGTGACAATCTCTAGTGAGGTATATGTTCATGTAGTCTTACTTATTTTTATTCTGCATGATCAATGAAATCAACTATGTGACACCCATGCTGAAAATAACATTACTATTAATAGTATGTGTAAATGCACTATAAAAACAATACAGAATAATTTACAAAACAGTACATACATGATATTGCAATAAAGGTAAAAAAATGTACAGGTATAATTATAAAAAAAGGTTTTAACATTATAACACTGTGTCTAGGATGTTGTTCTAATGTAAAATAATTATAATTTACTTGATTTACACTATAAGTTTAACATTGGTATGTTTACGAAAGATGATTTTAAACATAAATACACACCAGACAGATGCAAGGGTTTTCCACGTAATCGTGACAAGACTTCTCCTTGCATCCCAGCCCAATAAGTCTCAATGCAGGGCACACAATACAGCCCCTGAACTCTATTGAACATTGTTTTAAACAATGTTCCAAGCTTCATAAACTTGACCAAGAGGGCAATCTTCTGGTAGTTATTGCCTGACAAAATCAAATTCATTGCCAGACAAAAATCACCAGCATGAAAGCCTCTTGAAGCAAGCCTGGGTTGCGAACACCACTTGTGTCCGACGTGACGATTTGTACAAATATGAAAGAGTGAATTAACTATCAATCTACTGAAGTAAACATGATGCAATAAAACAATGCAAACACACCCATAGTGAGGTTTCTCAACGTGACCAAAAATAATTCCAATTGCATCCACCCTTTGATGTTAAAAAGTCCAGTTTGTCTATTCTAGTACACTGCTTTTCCCTGAAGTGGAACTCTGACTATTCTGCTTTACAAGTAAATGGGGTGGCTCATTTGCACCCCCATCCTAGGGACTTGATAAAGCATGCACTTTACACAAGCTTGTCATACTGTAGAAAACCAACAGTTATACGCAACAGCTGTGAATGGAGTTCAGACACAGTAGCAAACTGTAAATCATCAGTAAACATGTCTACAATTGTTTGTGCATGCATGCGTGTGTGTGCGTACGTGTGTGTGTACATGCATCATGTTTGCATGCATGTATGCATGCCAGTGTTTATTACAGCTGTGTGACAAGTGCTTCTTTGTTGAAATGTAAACTGTTCATTGCAGTAATTTATTAAATTCAACTTACCCAGGTTATGTACAGAGCTGTCCCTATTCGGTCACACTTCAACACGTAAGGTGTGGAACACTTGCTGCTTTCTGGTGGCATTTTGGTCAGGGCCAATGTTTTTAAACAATCCTCATACGCGATGCACAATTCTTGCGCAAGAAGATGTTTACCATCCCGCTCCTAGACAACTCCAGGCAGTGGCTCAGGCCACTTCTCACTTCCCTGGACAGTGGTGAAGATTTGTTCTTCAAGTGCAATACAGTTGGCCTCTTTCATGTCTTCTTTGTATATCCACACAAAAAAGGATGGTTGATTTCAGATTGAAAGAAATATGCAACTTGAACATTATTATTATAATTGCTACTAAATACGAGCAATGCATCACCATTGACATTACTGTGGCTAAAGCTTTAAATATTGTTGTTCTCCTCTTGATTCCCTGTCGTCAGGGGTGAGGGTGGCCTTGATTCCCTGTCGTCAGGGGTGAGGGTGGCCTTGATTCCATTCCTCAATTTCAGTTTTCTTTTCTCTCACTTATATATTGATCAAATATTTATTATTACATTATTACTATCACTGTATTCAGTTAACTATTTTTTGGATGGGCTGGTAAACAAAACACATGGTTTTATTATCAAGGCTGGTGTAAGTCTTAGTCCACCGCCAATTACTGAAATTGTAACACCAATTGTGCAATCGCACTAAATTTAATTTCTCGTAATTTCCCATTTTCTTCCATGTTACATTGACTAAGAGTAATGTGTACCTTTCAGTGACACTGATGTCAAGCTCGTATGACGCATCCTCCGTGCATTGTGATGGTAGCCATGAATCATCATCATCGCCCTCCTCACTGTCTTCATCACATGACAGAGGGCTACAAACAAATACTTATTGAATAATTATAAGTTTAGTTCACAAAAAAGTGCTACATCTGTTTAACCTCCACAAATTAGTATAATGGTATGTCATAACATTAACTTCTTTTTGTTTTAATGTCAACCACATAACTCATGTAAAACTGAAACAAGGCATGCATAATACAATGACTTATGTTACATGTAGAAATTAGAGTAGAATATCATACCGCAACATTTCAGCAAAGCAATACTAACATTTATAAATATGCAAAGTTATGTGAAAACTTACCCAAAGGAGATATGCCACAGGTTGGGATGATGGTGAATCGGCTGCTGCTGAGTTTTACAAGATAGGGACAACCCCACTCTCTGCAGTGAGTGTGCTGCTCTCACTATCATCACCTAATGGACCAGCAAGCTGGTGCTCAGGATTGACCACATCTCTTGGTGTTGAGGTCATTAATTTTAACCTGTCATATTTTTCGTACCTGCATAACAGTCATAAATAATTTATTTTTATTTATGTAAATGTGTTGATTAGACACATAATGACCTATAGGTAAATTTTAAACACCAAACATTATTTATAATACAGAAGTATTAAATAATATAAAATAGTAGTAATATGTTACTTTTTAACCTTTTAATTTTTTAATGTTACCTTTTTTCCAGTAACCAATTGAACTGGTCTGCCTGTGAATACTAGTGTAACATGCATAATGAAGTTGAGGTTCTCTGTAATTTCACTTAATGTAATGTTATACAAAAACAATCTGAATGTAAAAACCTGTGCTAATTTCTCTACAGCATAATTGCCAAGGTGTGTACCAGTAATTGTCTGATATGCTTAACTATCCCATATTACTTTCAGCATGAGGCCATTTGCTGTGAGGGTCTAACATTACAGCCCATCCACAGGCATCCTGTTTGACTATGTGACAATAGAGGTGTCAGTGGGGCAATACACAATACAGGGTCAAAGGATCCTCTAACTGACACCAAGGTGTCAAAATCTCACAGAGTGACAGCACAATGCACTGATGCTTGACTATGTGTAACAGCTGTTAGGTGAACAGTTTCTAATTTGTTCTGATGATATTAACGAAATGAAAACTGCTGCAATTTTAGTGTTATTTGTAAAATAAAATACCTATGACCCATTTTATTTTTTTAATGATATTTTATTTGCAACAACATATTTCCGTTTATAATAATCACCTTCATTTTTAAGAATAAAATTAGCACATCACATCCACTAGGACGAAACTTATGTAAAGAAATGCCATAAAGTATCATAATTAGTTTGTCAACAAGACCAAACATAATGTGTTTTAATACAATGTTTTACATGTAATTGTTCATGTCATGCATATGTTATGTGTACTAGTAGGCTGGTGAGTGATAAAAAAAATGCATGAAACCAACGTTTTGCTCGGTAACCGGACAGAATCCCCTTCCCTTATGGAAAAATTGGACAAAATCCCCTTCATAATTATTTTGGATGATACTTTAAATATAATCATACATGCCTACTCGAAACTATTTTTTGGAATACCTAAGGGAACACATTTGCCAAGTTGCCAACACTATTTTAATAATAAACAATAATTGTTCAATGTCAATACAAATTAATACTCAAAACTATAACTTCGGTTACTTTCCAAACTTTCTCAAAACGGTATTCACAGTTTGAATTTATTACTCTGACACTGTTAAAACTCAGATTTGCTAAATCAATTATAACTGAAGCCATTAATTGCTATGGGGATCATACCTGTATAGGAAGCCATGTAATTGCTATTGGCCATCTGTATTCATATGGAAGGACCTGTTTAAATACCTGTATGGAAGGACTGTTCAAATACTGGGGAAACTAAATGAGCATCATTACCCACTCAGTCTATGATCAGTCTACAGTCATGGAAATAATATAGAGACAGAAAGGCGGCCTCAAGCTACTACTAGATGGGCATATGTACACCCAGAAGAACAAGTCCAAGACGACCATCCGATGGGAGTGCTCTAGCCGTAGAGGTCTTGACTGTAAGGGAGTAGTTACCACTGATCCAGAGAGTTACCGGACATTTATCACACAGTCACGATGCCAATCCAGATGCAGTCTCAGCCATTAAGCTGTGCCACGATGAAAGGCCAGGCCGTTACATCCCGAGGTACACCAACTCAGATACCGACAGTTTTTGGTTGATACAAATGTCTTATTTACTGATGTGTCTGTGATTCTTTTTGTGGTCAAGTTGTGTTCCATACAAGTCTGTGGAGGACACCCTGAAGGGTGTTGGACACTGCATCGGATGGAAATGAACTATACTTTTGCTGATTTGTTTTATTTATTGACATGTCTGCAATTCATTTTATGGTCAAGTTGTGCTCTATACCATCATTTGCGTTTGCTTGAAATGTATTTATATGTTTTAGGTGATCAGTAAAATATGTTTATACTCAATGTGTGGTCCTAAATATTTTTTTGTCACACACCATACATTCCAAATCCCCTCAGGGTTAATTAAGGGGATTTTGTCCAGAGGGGATTCTGTCCGGGGGGATTTTGTCCAAGGGGATTTTGTCTGAAGGGATTCTGTCCAGAGGGGATTTTGTCCTGGATTCGTTTTGCTCAGATGTGTTGGAACTATTTAGATAAAGCTTTATTAATTTCAATTGTTTACACTTTAAATGTTTGATACACAAATGTGTGCACAAGTAATTATGTTTAAAAACCTCTGCAGTTGTATTTCTCAGTAGTCTTTGTGTATAGTCATGCAGAAACATGTTCTTTTGCAACATATCAAACCTACTTAATAAAAACATAAATAATAATAATAAATATGCTACATCATTTGTAAAAAAAATTATTAAGTTGTCGAAATAACTACTAGTAGTCACCTGCAAAAACAGAGGTAATAAAAGGTTGTTCTGTAAAAAATTATACAAATTAGTATTATGATGTTGACATAAAAAACATGTAATTTAAAATTCTATGCTATTTGACCATTGTGAGTGACTGCTAACAACAGTCGGGAAACAGTCTTTTAAAGATGTTGATGCCATTGCCAGTTTTGTAGGTGAATTAATATTAAAAAATAACACTTATAACGGATGGTGACATTTCAACCAGGTTTATTAACAATTGTAGCTGCAGCTAGCTGTCATTTTAATAAAAAAACGTCTTTAATCCACAGGCACAGACTCAGTCTCAGATGGAATTGAACAAACCGACATAACATATCAATAGTGCGACTGTCCCTTTAAAATAAGTACACATAAATTGTAGTGAAATTGCATAACTATAAACAAGTACGTGGCAAAAGCTTTATTTCAAGTTACCATGCCACATTCAGAGCGTGATTTTCAAAGGGCCATCATAATCCCACACGCGTGCACACCTACATCACTCCTACACCACCCCTACATCACGCATGCATCACTCCTATGTCACCCCTGCATCACTCCTACGTCACCCCTACATCACTCATACATCACTTCTACACCACTCTTACATCATTCCTACATCCACAGTAGCATGTCTGTACTTTTTTGATGACTAGCTTTTCAGAAGCATAACATATTGACAATTTGGTAAAGAATGCTTATCTTGTTAAATACAATTTCACCCATTTGAATTAATAAATACTACATATAATGAGTATATGCGTGATAATACAGTCATCTCATCGTATTTGCAAACATATCTGCCCCACCTCTACACATGATAGGGGCATACAAATCCATAAATGGGGTAATTACATTAACTTTAATCAACCGTGCGTGTACACACCTTTTTGATTTCTAACTAGTATCTTACTATCTTTACATTATTTACTGCAATGTGATGATCGTCTAAGGCCATCCGAAATTCTGTCCAACATCACGGTAAAACCGCTGGTTCAATGGTTTGAAATAAGCTCTCAGCTTCGCCTCGACTTGTGGAATTAAATCAGGGTGTTTGACGCCTTTCGACTCCTTCAAGCACCGCGTTTCTCCGTCATCGGAGACCATGCAGTAAAATCCACGTTTGTCGTCGAATGCAATGTTCTTCTCAGTGATATGGTGACGCAAGCCGAGGAAACTTTCAACCTTTCTGAGCTCTGAGACGGGATCCGACACCAATTTCTCCCCGTTGACGACGTGAAACTGAGTGCGAAGAGGAAACAGTTGTATCCACATGCCAACGTACAGGGCGTATGACGAATGACTAATTCTGTTACATTTTGGGTTGACATACCCGGTCGCCGTTAGTATATCGGATCCTTCGAATGTCCGACAGATCTCGATGTCCGTTTGATTGAACTGGCGGCAATGCTGGATCCACTCTGACACGGATCTGGCGACAGGATCACGAACAATTAAGATGATCTTGGTGGTCATGTTCATTTCATATATACGAGCTGCCACATCTCGCGAGTTCATAAAGTACCTTGGCGATTTCTCCATAGTGATCTGATTCTGCCGTGACGGTGGCATTTGACTGCGATACCATTCCAAACCTCGATCGTACAGGCGACCATTGAAATAGTTAACTGCGCGTGGTGCCACGACAATGTCAGGGTGTAGAGCGAGGTAGTTAATCAGTGCTCTTGTACCGCACTTCTTTGCGCCGACGATGATGCATTGTGGAAGGCGACGTTGACGTGTGTCGTATACCGACTGATCGTATGTTATAGCACCCGTTGTGCCGTAGATTACAATAACAACTGTCAGAGTTGATATGACGACTGCTAGAAACAGCCTTCGTCTTCTTGCTAACATGTTTGAGCATATAGAGCGACACGAATGAGCGATTGTGACTCTCTGGGTCTAATGCTGCGTTCCAGTTGGCTCGTGTTTAGCGTAAATACCACTTCGTACCATTATGTGACCCAAATCACCAATGCCAATGGTGAACTGGGACTGACTTCGCATATTAAAGGTGCAATATCAGTTCGTTTGCCCATCGCCAATCCTGTTCTTTTATGTCCAGATATGTAACGTGTGAATAGTTGAATTAGTGCGCACAATCTGTTTAAAAAAAAAAAATGCGTACTTGTTTTTTAATCGACAAAAAAAGATTTATCGTTACATCGGGTAGCTGGCGCGAAAGCCAATTGCGCTGTCGATCTCCTGAAATTAGGCAGTCACGTGCTTTACGACCAGACATCCAGGCAAGCTTACGAAAACATCAACAACAGCGAAGAGCGAACACGTGGTGGTAGTTTGAATAGAAGGTATGTATTACACTGTCACTATTGGTAACACGAACATGTATGATAGCTAGCGGTGTATTAATCGAACGTGAATTAGCCAATAGTCATAAAAGTGAGTGACATCTGCGACAGTGCATTGCGTTATCATTTGTACTGAACGGAGAGTGACACCGACAGGCGACAGCGTCAGCTGGCATAATATAATATACGGGGGCCGATTTGATATGTATTGACTTGCCTATAGTATGGATACGCTGAATCACGTTAATAAACTATTTATTACGAAAATACATATCATTACGATAATAAATTACGTGACGGCGCATAATGGGAAATAACATTGTTTTGACAGTAGCGACTGTGCGATTTTAAGGGAGCAGTAATTATATTATGATTTATGTCCATCAAATACGTCAAACACGGAGTACATAAATCTCGCCGGTTGAAACCAGGGAGCTGAGTATTTAGCATCGTATTTAAATTATGTAATGTAATAAATATGTTATGCGATAACCAAGAATATGCCTATGTAATGTATTAATTGGTTTCCTGGGATAACTTTCAAATGACAAAGTTATGGTGTTAAGTGTACAATAATGCAATTTTTTGCATTATTATCACAATTGAGGAAGTATTTCTGGAATGTGCAGTATTAAAAGGATGTTTATTGTACATGTGATTAATTTCATAAAGTTTTATGTGATGTGATTAAGTTCATACATCAGTTTTGATGTTGATAGATGCCACCCCGCAACCAGGGTGTAAGGACGAGAGGAGGGAGAGAAGGGAGAGGATGTCAGCTAAGTTAGGCTGATATCGAGAGAATACGTAGCCTGCGGGAGGCCCGTATTCATTCAACTCAGGTAATATCATATACAACAATTAACCACACATAGGTTATCAAGAAAGTTTTAATTTGCACATTTAAATACATCTTCGTTTGCTTAGATATACATATAGAAACTATGTTTACTTACTTTATGAAAAACCCCTCCACATAAACATCACATTTTCACACCAAATCGACACAGGTAGTCTTGGTAAAAAGCTGTTGTTAGTATTCAACAAAGTCCCTTGTGTGTGCATCATGCATTTGTACATTAAACCCAATGTGATTCATCCATATAACACCTACAAAATTATAACTTTTTGCATTCAGTTACACAGGAAACAGTAGACCAGTTAGATGGAACATCGATGCGCAGTTTGTTACATTCAATTATCAACGAGCATCCAGGCATTGTGTTCGATGCATTGGAAGTGCTACACGACCAGACGCCTACCCCCCACCCGGACCAGCCATCGGAAACCACTCTCCAGTGGTGCATCTGCGGCAGATGTAGAGATATGCCGACAGACCTGGAGAGGTTATGCTGTGGCCTACACAACTGCATATCTCAAAGACCAGTGAGTATTTTACATTGAAATGCAACATAGAAGCACTACTTAAGCATACTACAATTGTGTAATAAGAATGCAAGTTTTTGTTTTAAATGAACGATAATACTGAGGTAATGCAGGAATGAACCCTGGAGTGAACTTATTGATTCTTTCATAATATGGTGACAAACCCTTCGAATACATGATAAGAAAGACATACTGTTGGCATAACACCGATCTAAACATGTAGGCATTACAACATTTCCTATGACGATTTAACTTTGAGGTTCAGGCAGCATCTTAAAATGTCAAACAAGAGTAGCTGAAATAGTTACACATGACAGAAACTGAGATGTATTGTCAATAAAAAACATTTCATAATCCTTGTCAGTTAGCACCTATCACATCAATCTATAATATTTACTCTGGCCAGGATGGTCATTTTAATGAAATTATTAATAATAATAAAAAATAACAATTAATTTAATGACAACTACCTTATACAATTAAAATACATCATCACTTTTTTCGTCACACTAAGTTATTCTTGCTCCCTACACTCCACTGAAACCATCCCTTGTGGAATACTCAATGCTCGCAAGATATATGCCAATATGTATAAGTTATATCAGGTCATTCATAAAAAAATTATACGGATTACCACAATGAATACTCTAAATTTATTCCCAACACTTCAATGATGCCCAACTTTTTTTGCTATAACAATTTGATCTTTACAGGAGATTGAACTAGTGTGTCTGGAGCCGTTAGTTCTACAAATGAACATGGCCTACTGGGCAGACATTTTTGCGCAGGACCCCGGACACGACTCGGCAGCCCTGCGACATGCTGCTTATAGACAGCTTGTCCTGTGGCGACATGGCCGACTTGGGACAAACATCCGTCGCGTCATCCCCAGTTGTGTGGTCAGCCTCATTAGGGATCGATTCCCCAATACAAATGGGGTTTACACTGGCTTCCAGGTCAGTCGGTTAGCTTGACTGACCAGACGTCATTGTAGACCGGAGGTTTCTGGACATCCGGGAACGGTGACGCCTCACTAGCTCGGCAGTTGGTGGTGGAGCGGTGGGTGCCATGGTCCGACTGATTCGGCGGGGATCTTCTGCCATCAATTCGCGACGTCTTGACACCGATTCTGTGTCAGCCATTCTGCGACGAACTGCATCCATTTGCATGTTGATTATGTAGCTGTAGGATTTTGGTGTCTTCATGGGAACAGCGTACTAGTTTCCCAATTTTTTGTACCTTTAAATCAGACAAAATAACTATTTCCTAACATTATAACTGTGGCATGAATTATTTTTACATAAATGTGACACCATATTCTTCAAAAGTAATTCATACATGGTCTTCTTCTAGCTGCTCTTTTTCTTGCTGCTACAAGTTATGCAGGCATTAACAAACATGGCGCTCCAATTTCTTCAGTTTGTATTTAGTAACAGTTCTGTGGCGCTCTTTCTAAACCATGTTTACAGACTATCTATTATTTGTACTCTATAACGTTATCTCAATTTTTACAATCTCATTAAGCGCCTATAAATAATGCTCTTGTTCTAATTGTGCCTGTAATATTTCCTTTTGAATAGACTCTTCCTTCTAAGAATGTATCACAGATTTCTTAACGCAAAGCCACATTTTAACATTTTCTATTTTTTTTTTAATGTGTATTTTTTTTCCAAATTAATAAGTAATGTTGCTACATCAATAATTTCTATCTATGTCAACAGAAATACTTGCATCATTTCTCCTGCAGAGTTAATGCGGTAGGATCTGTCTTTGTGTTGTTGGTAGTCGATGGCAGCCAGCTGAGTTCTTGCAACATACACTGGTTAGCTGTGAGATATAAAACATGTTTGTGAAATTTGTCACAACAATTTGTGTATACACTGACTGCATCGACATTGTATTTTTTTATGTTTACAGTGTGTATTTTTTATGTATTTATTGTTTAATTTTGTTTTTATTTTTCTACATTATCACCAATTTATATTTTTCTAATACTTTATATTACATTGTTTTTTACATCCAAGTGTAATAAGTATACCTGTAATTCTTGTTTCCCTTTCGTAATTGCCTAGTCATTATTTTTTTGTGATTTTTCATTAGACACAGCATGCTATAAACAATTACAGTTTGATGTAAAAGTGTTGTTGTTTTTAACACAGGATCATAATATACATAATTGTTTGTTATTTTCATGTACATTATAATTGGGTTCCATGTAAACATAACTTATTCATGTAATATTATAAATGTTATATTTTACAGTGCAATGATTGTACCTGTTAATTTCTTGCTTGTCATTATTGTCTAGTCAGTAGAATCACAGTCTTAATACAATCTTATTTAATATGACTGGAAATAGTATTTACTTCACATTTTTAAATACGAATATGCAATTTCACGAGGGCAGGAGTTAATACAAAATTCTCATGCAGACAAAATTATATGTTGTCGTTCTTCATTGCTGTTATTTATGATTTTCATTAAATGTTTGGTGACAGACCTAAGAAAATGTGTACTGCATTATTCGTTTACCTGAATGTGAAGAGTTTAGTTGCATACATCAACATGTGGTGATGAAACATTTCGAGTTCTCCGGTATGTCTGAAAATATGGTACATGTATCAGTAGTCAGCACATATTTTTTTTGCAGATTTACACTTCACTTCTGTAGGCAACCACCTGCCAACCTTGACCAATGATCACCTGACCATTTTCTGTACTTTACACACAACCACA
Organism: Paraescarpia echinospica; assembly: GCA_020002185.1. Taxonomy (NCBI): domain Eukaryota; kingdom Metazoa; phylum Annelida; class Polychaeta; order Sabellida; family Siboglinidae; genus Paraescarpia; species Paraescarpia echinospica. The sequence goes on along the minus strand of CM034534.1, from coordinate 32,810,684 downwards.
GTGTGCTGACAACCAACATTTGATGGAATGATAAAATAACAGCTGTTTTTTAAAAAGATGAATACATAATTTGTTTTATAAATAGATAGTTATCAGTCCTGTTAATGGGTCCACTGGACCTGTTGGAAACTGAATAAATACAATACAATAGTGTAATAGTTAAAATAGTGCAAAATTGTAACTATTGAAATACACACCTGAATTTCACGTAATGATGGACATTCTTTAGGAAGCGAACATTCAGTACAACTTCCACCAAGGCTTTGTGTGCTGGCGAGCCTTCCTCCAGCCAGACCTTGTCATGGTCTTCCTCCAGTGGACCATGGGAACATTGGCCAGCAGACACCCCACCACCAATTTGCCACTGGTGTTTGTTGACTGTGTGGTGGATGATCCCTCGCCATTCTTCCTACAATATAGCGTTGTCACTATATAGCAAAACAAACGTTCATGTTAAATTACATACATGTCAATACACTAAATTAAATAAATACTGTAATCAATTTGTCCATTAATTTAAAAAAATTGACCAACTGGTACGTTATTAAATTTTTTTAGCCGCCAAATTTATTTTGTGGCAACAGAACAAATTATATGTTAATGGAACATGTTTAGAAAGATTATGATATCTGTGTTATTAACATGGGTTATAGTGAAAACGTAAAGAAAACAGGTTTCTTGGAAACAATTACCTTGAATCACTCCTCAGAACCTTCTGCAACTTCTGCACAGTGCCAGAAATGCGTCACGATGTCCCTGCACCAAGGTCCCAAAGCCTTGTTTGCACGGTTACTACACACCTGACAAATAGCAGATGCTAGGGTCACATGTTTTATATATTTATGGTATGGTATATAAACATGTTACAATACACACAAATATATATGGGTGCATATATATTGATAACATTTGATACACACATTACATCTAAGTGTACTGTTATTATGTTTATGATTAATTTCTGCCAGCTCAGACTACGGTTTGGCATGGCCCATCAGTAGAGTAGAACCTCATCAGTCGACACGCACATTAGGGACCAAAGTGTTTGGGTTAGCGATGCTTCACAGTAGTCATAATTATAAAGTAAAGGTAAGTTCTTATATAGTGCAGTATCCAGTCCTCAGGATTGCTCAAAGCGCTTTACAATTTACTCCCTGGCAGACCTGTTCAATTAAACACCATCTTGACTTCTCGTGGAAGCATTCAGCCATGCTGCTATTAATGCACGAAGACTATTCATACACAAATATGCACCACTCTCTATAGCCAGGTACTCATTGATACAGTGAACTGAAGTAATGTAGAGTAAACAAAACTGCCCATGGTACGACACTGCCGCACAGGATTCAAACCTGGTTTCTCTCAGTCGAGAGTCCGAAGCTCTTAACACTGTGCTACTGCACTCCACTTAAGATTCATAATTCTTTTGGAATGTTTCTTTCATCACATTTCAATAAATTGTAAAGTGACATTATTCATATCTTATTTTTGTTACATATGTTTATGTAACTACAAACATAATAGACATAAAACCATCTAACTTTATTTGCTTCTGTAATACACAAAAATCATACAATCGTTCAGAATGAAACCTGTACCTCTGACAGTTTTTTTCCCCAGGTTCTTTGATGCATGCCAAATGTCCCACTGATGAAGGATCTGTGGGTACTGATCTCCTGAAATATAATAATAAAATATTACTTATGTATGCTTTGCAGCCATAGAAACTGAAATGTATACTAGACACAATGTTCAAATATTTGTTCTACCATAAATCATTTGTACAAGTCTTTACACACAAGCAGCACACTGAACACGTACATATCATGCATCATGTTTTTTGAAGCTTTGCTGAGTGTGTACGACTTAAAATGTGCATCTAATCTTTATTTTCATTTATACACATCATGTTGTTGTGTACACTAGTCATAAGTCTGCTCGTCAATCACAAAGCTGAATATCAAATATACAATTGTCAAATAGTTAGATAAAGCATATTCACCACAAGAACATCAGTTAAAACGTACATAAATTTTTACTGTTTTTTGTGAGAGTCCACTTTCTATACAACTAAGATAACTCACGAAGGAAGGCAGCAATCTGTATGTGTGCATCGGTGACAAGCTCTGCAATCTGCAGAGTGCCTGACAGCAGGGTGAGGCTCCTCTCAAGTGCCACCTTCTCCATGTTGGGGGATCTAAGGTTGACTTCCCTCTTGTCGACCACTACTGTTGACACAATACTGCCTGACTCGCAGTCCATCAGTGTATACGAGCAGTACTGTGCGCTGTGACCTGGGCTGTCATTTCGTTCATCTCCTAAAAAAGATGTATCACCTAGTTGTTAGCTATACACTGTAAATTAAACATATCATATGGGTTGTTTACCATCTTATGAACAGTCAAGGGGTACTAGTTTTCTATTGTTAAAAAAAATGGGCCGAGTGGCCCTGAAGTCCTTTGGACTAATACGTCTATATGTGACCCCGGCTGACCAAATGAGTGATAAGTCGGAAAAATTGTAACATTGTTTTCTTACATCCTCGTAAAGGTTTGGTAGGGTGCTTTACACGGTTTAAAAAAATATGACTGCTACAAAAATTGGCAAAGTTATGGAGCATTGAACACGGTAGGGATCAAAAAGTGAAAATGAAGAAAACGGCTGTTGAAGTTTTACATTATATATGCAAATGGATTGCATGAAAATATTACATGCACAACATTCAAATGTGGCACACAGTATGTAATATGTATGTTATGTTGCAATGATACACTGGAAGTACAAATGTGCTGCTACAAAGACTTATCAAGTTATGCCAGATTATGTCTTCATGTGTAAAACTAAGAAGACAGATTATCTGAGAGCAAAAGGTAGACTCACTGTTTGACACAGTTTAAAACCTACAGGCAACTGTCCAGTTTAACAGGGGTCTAGTGGCTTAATGCTGTCTGTTGACACAAGCTACTGCCAGTGACCAATTACAGATTAGTCACAGCTTCCATCAAACAATAGCAGGCAGAGAATCTTAGCTCCACAGCTGGGTGTAATACACAACCAGAGCCACCACTGATTCATGGTTAAGTAGATTAGCTCAATGCACCAACTAAGACAGTACACAACACTGTGAGTGACAGTGTCCAGAGTGAGGCCTAAGCAGTGTCCTCATTGCTGAATAGATCAATTAAACCTGCCAAGTGGGTGACATTCTGCACAAGTGTTCATTAATCCTTAGTGATTGTTCAGAACACCAGACTGACCACATACCTAAACAAAGCGAATGTAATAGGTGAAGAACAGGCAGTGTTCAGATAGGGGTATTGGTTGAATTGTATTTGTCTCGACTCAAAAGGCTTTATAGTGTCTTCATCGATTATAAGAAAGCATTTGATTTAGTAGACCGGTCCTCCCTGTAGTCTAAGATAATTTCATGCGGTATTAATGGTATTGTGTTGAAAGTTGTATACAACATGTACAAAAATGCTAAATCATGTATAAATGAGGGCCAGGCTGTGTCAGCCTTCTTCTCGTGTAGAGGTATGGCAAAGAGAAAACTTGTGTCCTTTGTTATTTGCTATTTACCTGAATAATTTTGAACACTGTTAGTCACAATTATAACGGACTTGACATGGCAGCTGGTTAAATTTACATATATAGTGTATAGTGGAACTATGTCAACTCTTCTAATGGTTGACATTTGGTTGTTTCAGGTGTCAACTATATTGTGAATCTGTAATTATTAGTCTATATTGATACAATTGATTTACACAGTACCATGTCTACACAAGGCATGGCAAGCATAAACAGAACAGTAGAATGCATTTGATATAAATAAAGTGTAGGATATTTCACTCTATACTTGTCCAGAATATTAATTTTCTATGTTTGTCACCTACAGGTGACAGAATATTAATTTTCTATGTTTGTCACCTACAGGTTTCTACAGACAATACATCTTTAACCAATAGACACCACAGTCACACCATTTTATAATAATTAAATGAACATCAAAATAAACACAACTTGCAATTACAGAAAATCAATAGTTTTGAAGATACAGTTTAAAAGTGTTAGGCAACTGTTCAGTCTAACAGGGGTCAAGTGTGTCTACTCTGCCTGGGTGCTGTGACCAATTAAAGATTAGTCAAGGTCTCAATGGCCTAGGCTGTAGAAATTAGTCACAGCTTTTGATTTTCTGGCACACTACACAACATCTACTGTTGGGGGTGATCTCAAGGGCCCTTCTCAAAACCACATCATTAGATAAATTAAAACTTTTGCACTTTGGGGGCCCCTTAGGTGCCCTTAGAATGATTCAATCAAATACAGATTTCTTGTATATAATGGCAGCACCCTAAGATACATCTATGCAAAATTAGAAAAAAAAGTTGCTGAACAGTTTTTGAAAAAATAGGCAAAATGTTACATTTTTACCAGTTTTGGGGTCCTTGGAGGCCCTAGGGAGCCCTTAAAATTATTCAATCAAATACAAATTTCTCGTGCATAGTGGCAGTGCCCCAAGATATGTCTATGCAAAATTAGAGAAAAAGTTGCTGAACAGTTTCTGATACGGCAGTTAACGGCGGACGGCGGACACAGAGGGATGGCAATAGTCCCTTGGACCTTTGGCCAAAGGACTAAAAAGTGAACTGCAAATTAAATGTAGAATGTAATTGACAGTTTTACAAAAGCCCTATCAACCAAAGATGGTGTAACTGTACCCATGTAAGACTGGTCAGAATAAAAAATAATTGTTAAAACCATGCAATAGCATGTATTTGCATACCTTCCAATTATGATGCTATGATTTATATATATATATCATGTTTGCATAGCAGCAGCAATTAATACTTACGTTTGTTCTAACTGTCCTGAGCTGCATCCAGCCTCAGGAAGTGACTGGACACCTGACAATGAGCTGCTTCTGCTACGACCACTGATGCTCGATAGAGCGACCACAGATCGTGTCATATGTGATGGCTACAGTGGTGTTGAGGTAGTTTGCGCCTTTGTGCTGAAACTGTCAAACAAAGTCATGAATTTGATTATGGAATGAGTCCGATTATTTGTGAAAGTGAACATGGTTTGACAGCATTACTACCCATCAACATTGACAGAATGCAGTAGTGTAGAACAACAATGAAATACAGGCTGCTGAAATCATTTTCAAAAGTAATAACAGCTAAAGACATGTGAAACGGTCATTTGCCCAGTTGTTAAACAATTACAATAAATGATATGAGAGTGGCAAAGTTATTATTGTATAAATAGTGAAACAGTAGTATATAACAAACAAATACACAATTTACAATTGTCATAGGTAACAATGTGAAACAATCTGGATTGTGTATGGCAGTAATATTCACCATCCAATTGCCAACATAATTAACTAAGTACAGGTAGAACATAGGTGGGCTAGAAAGAAGGTCACAGGAAATAAAGTCACAAAGAAATGTTATTTAAAAAGTTTAGAAATTTTTCACTGATAGTTCAACAAAACAAAGTTTGAGGAATTCACTAGTAAACCATCCAAAATGCCCAATGCCTTAGTTGTGATCCCAATGTGTCATTCAACACTGCTAATTATTGAGGAGGACACTTGGCTGGCTGTGGGTGAATCCCTGGCAATACCACAACTACTGTTTGCTCAGTGCCAGAGGGTAGATTAGCACCTGTCACTGTCCAAAGGTCAATATCCCCTTTGTTCTTTAGCTGGACTGCAAGGTGCCACTGCAAACTGGCTATACTTGAGTAAACTTAAGGCTGGCTGAGTCACCATAAGTCTTTAGAAGAAGATTGTAGCAGTTCTTAGCAGTTAGTCATGACTCTTATGAAAGCAACAGTGTCAGGGGCATTTTATTATTGATTTCCTGGCTTGATTTAACAAACAAAAATGAAACGGAAAATAAATTTACAAAATTTTTCGACATGTAAATATAGAAGTACAAATTACAAAATGTATGTTATTGATAAATTTTAATGTTTTTTTTGTGAAAGACCAAGATAAAAAACTAACAACAGACCTTCTATAATTTACATGTACAAAACGATTTGTAACTTAACAAACATGGGATGCAATTCTTTGTATAGTAATTCTCTGCTCTCACATAAATCAGTCGCAAGCTATTGATACCTGTTATTGTTATGGAAATTTTCACAGTATTGAGGGGTGGTGGTTTTCTGAACATAATAAGCAACATAACATTATATTCATACGAATAAATATGCGTGGTTGAGGCTGACTACTTTGCAATTACTAACCTGTCTAGAAGTAGAACTTTTGCGAACGCAGCGTCTGTTTTTCCTCCAGCTCTTTCTTTTGTATCGTTCCACAAATCCATATTGGTTTTTCCCAAATAAACCGTCTGGCGCGAATATTGCCGTTGTCTGCATAATTTGGCCCTTTTCTTCGCTGAGTCGGTGGCATATGTCCGGGGACGTCCCATCGCCGGCGTAAATGTCGTAAAATAAGAAAGTGTGATCGTATCAAAACTTGCGAACACTATAAAAAAAAATGGCTTGATCGAGGCACCAATCTCGAGGGTCAGACGTCAGTCTCGCCCAAATTCGCGAACACGATACTATTATATCAAGTTTCCACTTCCAGATGCAAGTTCAAGTAAGTATTGGTAGTTTCGACTCCTTCGTCGACGCGAAACCAAATTCGAAATATTTCGCAGTTTGTTGATTCATTTCAACAAAACGAAGTGGCACAAGTGCACCAACGAACCAGGATACAATAATGGATACTTGATAGCTTTGCTTTTCGGGAAATTATTCAGAAAAGCGAGGAGGATAAAATTGAACTGATATTGCAGGTTTAAAGATGCTCAATCAGTTCGTTTGCCCATCACCAATCCTGTTCTTTTATGTCCAGATGTGTAATGTGTGAATAGTTTAACTAGTACTCACAGTCGGTTTAATAAAAAATGCGTACTTGTTTTTTTTAATCGTCAAAATAAGAGTTGTCGTTACACCGGGTATAGCTGGCGAAAGCCAATTGCGCTGTCGACCGCCTGCGCTATTTCGGTCACGTGCTTTAAGCGAGATCGGCATCCCATGCATTCGAAAACAATAACAACACACACGTGCTTTCGCGTATCAATATGAAGATTCCAAAGAGGTACGTATTACATTATCGCAGTTAGCAACAAGAACGCTTAGCCGTGTATTAATTCAACGAGAATTGCAACTTGCGAACGTCTACACTCGACTCGAGGCTGACTCTCAGACAGTCACCATATGAATGGATGGATGGATGGATGGATGGATGGATGGGTGGGTGGATGGATGGATGGATGGATGAACTTTATTTCGGTTACAAGTACAAATTAATGAACACATGTACAATGGTTTATAAAAACATTTTAAAAAACATTTTTTATTGCAACCGTGGAGATCCTCTAGAAACCCCTAGGGGCTTATTGCAAGGACCACCAGAAATAATAATTTAACAATAGTTTCCTTGTTCCATAAAATTAAAGCATAAAAGTAGGACAGTAAGTTCTTCTGGAACTAAGTGACTAAAGCTTCTCATAGATGCAGTTAATGTGTACCCATACACAACTAACAATACATAAATAGAACAGGTTGACTACTAATTAGATGGCACTCATTATAACATGATATATAAAGAATGAATTAACTAATTTTTAAGTAAAACATGAATACAAACTTAATCATTTATACCATAATAAAATGATGGCATGCTTATGGTTAATTTATAAGTTACGATATTTAAACAAAATATAACAGCTCTGAGTTTCTTCTTAAATTGATTAAGGGATACAATTAGTTGTAAGTTTTGAGGTAGTGCATTCCAGAATATTGGTCCTGAATAATTTGTTGTGAATTTCCTTGTTTGTTCTTATTTGTTGGATGTAATATGCATTAGGTTTCTCAGCTTGTGTTTATGTACATTATCAGTTCGCAATAACATTCATGACATATTATGTGGGAGTTGTTTATTTGTTGCTTTATAGATAAAAATGCCTAACTGATGTTTGTATATATCATCCAATTTTAATAGTTTTAACTTCGTGAACAGTGGATTTGAGTGTGCAATATATTGGGATAATGTGATTATCCGAATAGCTTTCTTCTGTAGTATTTTTAGTTTGCTTAGGTTTGTGCTATATGAATTTGCCCATAGTAGAGTACAATATTGTAAACGTGATGAAATTAATGCAGTGTAAATAGTTTTCATAATGGAGATAGGATGAGTGTTTTAGTTTGTTTAGCATTCCTACATTATGTGCTATTTTATTTGATATACTGTATTTCTTCCTGTTTGTTGTGTTTAATGAAAGGTTATTGGTATGAAACCACATGGAGATTTTTTTTAATTGCACATTTATTTCTTCAATAAGTGTCAAAGCATGTATGGGCATGAAAAAGACTAGTGTCATCTGCAAAAAGTATAGGATTTAAAACATCCGATACATATTCAATATCATTTATATATAGGATGAAAAGTAATGGACCTAATATTGATCCTTGCGGAACTCCGCATGAGATTTCCTTATATTCTGATTCAGTCTTATTGTACGATACATACTGTTTTCTGTTCTTAAAGCAGAACAACTAAACTCAAACGATGTAAAATGAAGAGAGTCAATATTGAATCCAGTTACGTCACATATTGAAAACAAATTAAGGCAGTTAAACATTGCGTTCATGATTATTTGCATTATATGGCCTGGAAATAATTATGATACCAAAATCTAGCGATTTATGTATGGGAGCGAAATAGCCCATAGAGGAAGTAGTCTAAATTCCATCGTTGTGAAGACTTTCAAAAAGATGGTACTGAACAAAATACATAGCGAAATTGATAACCTTCTAAGAGCAAATCAGAATGGATTACGTGCAAGGAGGACTACAGCCAGCTATATAATAAAACTGGGTAGGCTAATGGAAATTAATTAGATCGATAACTCTGTTAATGCTGCACTCATAACAGCCATAGACATTTTCCTTTCTTTATTTTCACAAAATGATGAAGATCTATTGTATTCCCGAATAGCTAGTAAGTTATTGTCAAAATGTAAAAGACCACGTGTGCTAAATTATTGGTACCAGATGGAGAAACATAACGGTTTGGATCCTGGCAGGAGTTCTGCAAGGAGATACACTTGCACCGTACCTCTTCACAGTAGTCCTTGACTATGCACTGAGAGAAGCCATGGGCGGACGGGAAGAAGAACCGGGATTCATCCCACAAGAAGACAAAGTAGACGTATCAAACCTTCGGTTATCACATATGTTGAATGTTCCGACGACATCGCTTTTTGTCAATAAAAAGCATCTGCAGGCATAAGAGTTACTCATGAGAGTTGAAACCTTCTGTACAAAAAAATAGTTTGAACATCAAGTCTAAAAAAAGTCAAGTGCATTGCATACAGCCACCCTGAAAACATTAACATTGTGACCAGAGTCTGAGAAGGAACCATTTTGGAGAAGGTCGAATGTCTAAACTACCTCTGTTCCTGGGCCAGCGCCAACTTCCTTGTGTTATATACACTATAACTTTTATTTTCATGCGATGCCCTGTAATGTTATCAGTGTATTTTTCTGTTGATTTGCATTTATATATTGTACGGTTTCTGTGTATAATTTTTTTTACTTATTCTTTCCATTCGCGCTGGTAGTCAGATGGTGGTCTTGGATGTCATTTCATCTTCATGTCTGCGTCAGTATCCGGAACATTTAAGCATTCTTTCTTGAAACTTCTTGGTAAGTATGTTCATATTATTATATATTACTTACTTTACTTATCCTCTTCGTGCCGTGTAGCACATAAGGCTCATGGCCGAGCCATGTCCACCTCCTCTTGTGCAACTAAATTCGGAGATAATGGTTATAATATACATATACAGTGATTGACTATATTGTAGGGGAGACCGGAGCTAACTTGAAAAAATCACCTTTTTCACCACACACAGGTCACTAATTAGTAATAGAAATACAGGCACCAAACTATCGTGCAAGGTAAACAACACATTTCTTAACAAGCATGTGTATATTAAATTACCTTCCCATCTAGAGACACTCAGCGTACCAAAAGATGCGCACAAATTTTGTGTCTCAGTTTACCCCGTATACGGGGTAAACTGAGACATTGTATGGGGCCAACTGGGACATATATCAATGAAGAATATATATAGGCCTATACAGTGGCGCGGGAACGAAATTGATATTGGAGGGCTACCGGAGCTTCAGCACCACCGACAATGTTTCGTCGCCGTGCCGCCGCATATCATCACATCTTCCTTCACCCTGTGGCCGTCTCGGTTGACTCGACTGACATATCGGAAGACGGAGGAGGTGCTGTTGGAAATTTTTCCCCGCTGCGCCGCTGTAACTTCTGCTTCTGTGCTGTCTATATGTGTATGTTCCTCCTCGGAGAAATACCAGGGGGGCACCCTGTTCCCACGCGTATGGGCCTATAGGCTATAACTGAGAAGTAAAATATTTTTTTCCATTTAATTGTTGGTCAGCAAACACATAAACTATAAAAGCACACTATAGAAAATTAAAGTCACTGTCTGTTGTAGCTATGAAAACGTCACGTCCGCCCGAGTCAGAAGTAGTTGCTCAGATCTACAATGTGTGATCTATTATTTCACGTGTCACACTACATATAGGGTTTCCCACCGATGTACGCTCGTTGTGTTTTCGATGTTCCGTTGATGTCCGCAAATGATATGACGCATATGCGTGATGACATACAGATACTATTTCAGAACTGTCACTGGTGTTAAGTGGGACACTGTCCCAGTTAGCCCCATCACAAGTGTCCCAATTAGGTTCGAGCTTAATTAGGTGGTTTTTCCATAACGTGTCTAATTTTCCCTCAAAGGACTGGACTGATGGAGCCTCTACCACAGACTGTGGGAGGCTGTTCCAATCGTCCGTGTATCGGTGCATAAATTATTTTTTATGTTTAACCGACATCGTCCTTTGACTATCTTAGGTGATGCCCACTCATACATGATTCATTATCCCTTAAAGTTATAAAGTTCGATATCACCTTTGTATCATATTTCTCTGTTAAAATCTTATACATGTCAATCATGTCTCTCCTCTGAGGCGACGATATGCCAGCGTTGGTAATTTGAGTCTTTGTAGACGTTCATTATATTCAAGATCTTTAAACCGGGAATTAATTTGGTTGCTCTACACTGAACATATTCAAGAGCTGTAATGTGTTTCATTAAGAACGGAGCCCATACTTGATTTGTATATTCAATATGTGGACGGACGAGAAATTTAAAAACAGTGAAAAAACACCATGTTCATCCATGTAATCAAAAGTGCGACGAATTATCCACATAATTGAATTGGCTTTATTATTTTTTCCCGACATGTGCCTCGAAGTTAAGTGATGAGTCAAAAGTGACGCCAATATATTTCGTACTTGCCAGCGTTATATGATTAGATCCCAGTGTGTAGCAGTCATTTCTTATGGTTGATGATTCTATTCTCATATGGCTGCATTTGTCTGGGTAGAACTTTAAGAGAGATTCGTATGTCCAAAGTTCTGCATGGGTAAGATCTTGTTGAATTAAGCCTTGTGCAATCTACTTCGGTATAAATTGGATGGAAGAGCTAATTCATATAATCTGCAAACAGGAATATTTCGGAGCTCTTTATAACATCAGGTAAGTCATTAATAAATATAACTAAAAGTGGGAGGGGGGGGCAATCACCGATTCGTGTGGTATGCCGGTGATGACATCATGCCAATATGAAAACGAATTATTGACCCTTACACGTTGTCTTCTATGGGCCAACAGAGCTGCAACCCAGCTTAGAATATTTCCTTGAATTCCATAGCTCTGGAGTTTCTCTATAAGTCGTAGATGTGGAACTTTGTCAAATGTTTTCATACAATCACAGTATAGTACAATACACCCACCGTTATCTAGTGTCTCAGTCCATGAGCTCGATCGAGTACTTTCAATAATTGGAGAAATGTAGACCGACCTTTGATAAAACCAAATTTCTTGTCACTCAACAGGTCATTATTTTTCAAGTGTTTAATGATGGTATCTCTGACTAGTCCCTCCATTATTTTCTCTACTATGCTCGTTAGACTGACTGGCCGGTAGTTTTGCGTTTGATTTTTGCTTCCTTTCTTGTGAATTGCAGATATGTTTGCTATTTTCCAGTATGTTGGTAGCATGCTTGTTTTCAGCGACGTGTTAAAAATTATGGATAGTGGAGTGCTGATACTCTCTGCCAATTCGTTTAGTACACGAGGATGGAGGCCATCAGGTTCTGACGATTTGAATGTTTTTAGTTTATTTTAGCTTCAATGCCACTATATCGATGGATTGATAGTGCAAAATTAAACTTTGTTATGACATCTTGTTGGCTCCTCCGGAATGTTTCCTTGTGGCTCTCTCGTAAATATGGAAGATAAATGATTTGCCAATACCTGTGCTTTTTCCAAATATGTTGTCAGATCATCCTTGTCTACTTTTTATTAATTGGATATTCCCATATTCTTGTGTTCACTTTCGTCTGCGCATATTGCCAGAACTTCTTGCATGGGATTCTGTTTTATTTGATTTATGATATTGTTTTCATATAGTTTCTGTGCCTTTTTTGTCATCAATTTCCTGACATGATTTCGCAGCCGACATAATTAATGATAAGTTTGGGCATCTTTGGAGAGAAAATATTTGTTTCACAACCTGTTTTTTCTTTTGATTTGGTGCGGATTTTCACGTCCAGTGGAACTGGGTATTTTCTGGCTCTTTCCGTTATCACCTTCTTTGGTATGCATTTTTCTTCTGCATTTCTAAGTTTAGAAGTAAATATATCCCATTGAGTTTGCACATCCTCCTGGTGATTGGAAAATTCATCCTCCCAATCAATGTTTAATTTTATACTCACCACCCAGTGGGCAAAAGTGGTATATTTTGACGTCTAAAAGACGTCTTTTTTTGACGTCTAACGGCGGTCAAGTTCAGGTAGCCAGTGAAAGACTAAATTGCGTCAACGTTTTTATGTAAATTGTGAGACATCTTTTAGATGTCAAAAATAGACGTCTAAAATATGTCTTTTGTTTGACATCTAAAAGACGTCAAATTTAGGTAGCCAGTGAAAGTCAAAATTGCATCAATTTCTTTACGTAAATTGTGAGACATCTTTTAGATGTCAAAAATAGACGTTTAAAAGATGTGTTTTTTTGACATCTAAAAAAACTCAAATTTAGGTAGCCAGTGAAAGTCTCAAATCCTGAGAAGTCTTTTCGACGTCAAAAATGGACGTCTGAAAGATGTCTTTTTTGCTTCTAAAAGGCGTCAAATTTAGGTAGCGAGTGAAAGTCTAAATTGCGTCAATTGTTTTGCATAAATCTTGAGACTTATTATAGACGTCAAAAATAGACGTCTAAGAGATGTCTTTTGTTGTTTTAAACGTCAAAAATGTATAAAAGGAGTCTTTTTCAATATCTTAAAATACATCATATTTGTAGCCAGTGAAAATCTAAAATGATGTCTCAATTTGTATGTCAACCTTCAGACATCTTTTAAGCATAAAAAACATACCAAAACATTTAAAATATTAATTTCTTAGACCTCATCATTATTGAGACGTCTTTTAAACTTTGACCTTGAATTGTATTTTTAACATTAAACAATATCACCATTATACATCTAAACACTGTCAACCTTGAGACGTTTTTCATACATCACAAATGTCTAATTTGTATGTAATATAAAGCGAAAAAACGTCATACTCGGTACATCATTTATATGAGAAACGTGTGCTTCATTAGCTCCTACAATTGAAGGCAATGAGATCAATTGTACCATATGAAGGTTACAGATTTTAAATTTGTAATTCTACCGCAAACACACACCATTGGAAACAACTTAATAATTCGCACGTGTCATCACAATGTATTTATTGAATAAGTGGTGACAGATAACTAAACATAACTATATACTACCATCCATTGTACAAAATAATTATGCAAGCGTTCAACATGCATCACATAATATGGTATATCAAGATAAACTGTAGTCTATGTAAAGGTTATCACCACAAGTTAGTTAAAGTGGCTTTCATAAACTGTATGATTCCACAAAAGTTAAATAACTGTTTAAATATGTTTACATAGTAAATATGCATCTTGACTATAAATGAATGGAAAAGAAATTTACTGATTGAGTAAATGCTATAAATAATTAGTATCGTCTAAAAACAAATATAACATTAAAATACCATACTGATTCAACTTTTTTAAACACTTACCTGGGTATTTTTGGGTACGTTTTAATTTCTGTAAAACTAAAAATGAAGTGGTGCCATATGACGGAGAGTCCTTAAATTTATTATGCCTTGTGTGTGTCCTTCTTATCTTTGTTCTAAATTGTCTGTAGTTGTCCATTGGGTGTTACACATTAACAGTATAGATGATGATCATCATAATCTCTTTCTCGACGAATTCACGCAGCCGAGCAAGCATCGGTTAAGCGAGACTATGGCTGTCTATGACACACCCTATGTAAAAGACAAAAAACTTATGTGTTTTCAAGATATCATGCCATTATTACAAGCAAACTTTTGTGTAAATGGCAATTCTTCTTTTCGGTTGCATCTAATCATATTACGTTAGTAATTAATTTTATTATAGAAATATGAACTAATGTTATCACTACAGAAATATCATTCCACTCAGATATACAAATGTCCAGGAATTTTGCAAACTATCACTGACATCGTTCCAGTTTTCTCAAGGGGCATATTGAGAAAAGTGACGAGACGTTTGTGAAATTGACTGCTTATCTAGATAATTCTGTGACCAGCATATTTTAATATAACTGAAGCTGGGGGGGGGCTGAGCCGGAGCTTCATCAGCACAACTCCGCTATCGGACATTTACATTGGAAGACGGGGGGTTTGTGTGAGTGGGGGGAGCTGTTAAAAAAAATTTGTGATGTTCACAATTGTTGACCAAAAACCTCAACTCAATCCCCTTGAGGTTGACCGCAAACCTCGATCGAACTGCAACCCCTTGAGACTGACCAAAAACCTCCAATTACACCCCCTTTAGGATGACCAAAATCATCAAACAGCACCCCCTTGAGGATGACCCAAACCCTCCAACTGCTACACCCATTCCCAAATTAGTGCCTATCTCTAGCACCCCACCAACAATAGGGAGGGACTACAGCCCCCCCCAGGTTCCGCCGCCTATGGTGTCATAAATTATATGTCATAAGATGTCAAAATGAACTAGTTACATGATTACATAACAGTTGAGTAACCATTTAACATATGCTTGTATTCTAAATGTGCACAATGAATATACAATATAGGGCTGTTGACAGCAGATCTGTGGTTAATTCCACATCAACGATTCCAGTTCCAACTACTGTAACTTGTTTGATTTCAATTCCATCCACACTATGAAGATTCAAATGACAGCATATTTTTTGAATCCGATTCCACCATTGCTCTTTTTATTCCACTATAATAATATATGTGTCGATCAGACCCGGAGCAATTCCGATTCCAGAAATGAAGGCTGATTCCGATTCCAGAATTGGAATCGGTTGATGTAAAAAAAATTATACTTGTATGTACATTTTACAAGTACCAAGGTAATTTAAAAAGCATAGCAACCTGGCTTTCTCTAAATTAACCCAATAGCGCTTAAGGAAACAAAATAGTAAGCAATTCTGATTAAACTCAAAGCAATGATTCCACTGCTTTTATTTACATCAACTGATTCCAATTCCACCTAAACTGATTCCACTACAGTCATACTAACCGATTCTGATTCAATTTCTTGAATCGAAATTAGCCTTCAATTCTGATTCCGGAATCCGAATCGCCCCTGGTTTGATCAGCAGAGCTCCATGCTACAAAATAAGCTAATTAATTCATAAGGGAACTATACTAAATACATTTGACATATGTAGATAAAAGGGTTGGACTCTCGATAAGCTAACGGGCTTCCTTGTCCACCTGCCATCTAGAGTTAATTCTCTGGATGGCAATCTTGTTAAATCTTGTTAATGAACAAATGTGGTCAGTGTCTTCTTCAAATTTACGCACATCAGGCCAAATTACTTCAATCAACTTGTCATGTAATTTCCTGATGTCCAATAGTACAATAATTAGAGTATTGCAATACGTAGTTTTGCTGCAGACACTGTGGGGTTGTGCAGTCTATGATGTAACATTTTTGGATAGGTGCAAACATGCATTAGCAATGAACTCTCACGAATAATGGTCGTACAAAAATGCAAGTAAACAAATATACGAATTAAAAATATAGACAATTTAATGTGGACACGACGTTATGCTATTGCTGGAAGATAGTTATTTGTTCAAAGTAAGTCTTTCCGAGACAGAAAAGTTAATAATTCCTTTGTTCGCCATAATTGTGGTGTCAATATAAAGTGCATCTAAGATATGTCAATTCTCCAGAGTAATGTTTACGTCAATAGAAAGATGTCTAAAATATGTCAATTCACCAGCGTGATTTATATGTCAATAGAAATACATCTAGTAGACGTCGTTTTTACGTCATTCTGAGACGGAAAAGGTTCTAGAAAGATATATAATAGATGTCACTTACTCGGCGTGATTTATATATCAACAGAAAGACA
Source organism: Paraescarpia echinospica (assembly GCA_020002185.1). Classification (NCBI taxonomy): domain Eukaryota; kingdom Metazoa; phylum Annelida; class Polychaeta; order Sabellida; family Siboglinidae; genus Paraescarpia; species Paraescarpia echinospica. Next base: position 32,794,053 of record CM034534.1, on the reverse strand, counting down.
TCTAAAAGACTAAAACACGTAGTTTTGACGTAATTTTGAGATGTCGTCCGCTTGACCAAAAATCGACTGCTTAAAAGACGTCTAAAAGACGTAGTGTGCCCCATTTTGGTGTATTGACCATGTGACTCACCGACCGATTCACTGACTGACTCACGTTCACGCACGCACCATTAACACGAAATAACAGTATAATATTTAATACAAACAAATACTATTAATAATTATTATAAATTAATCCGATGATACCATCCAACGGCAATATATGAAACAGCGCCGTGTGGTAGCGACTCGAAAGAGATGCTATTGCCAGTATTGGTTAGTGTTGATCAAAGAAAGAAGTGTTATTTTCATGTTTTTACTGGTCATGCAGTGTGATACAGGTAACAGCATCATATACTTTGTAAACAAGATTTCATAAGTGCACCATGTAAACAATGATGCGATCTTCTTCAATATTGTTATTCGTCATCCTTCGATCGTCTGTTCGTTGTTCCTTGGCTTTCTACGCTACACTAATAGTAGGTCATTGTGAATTCTTGCGCATGCGTTATGCCGTTGTCGTGCTTACATTTATCCGGGTGATGTTTATGCGCATACGTAAGGCATAATATTTGGCACCAGTAGATCACGTAGTGATAAATAATATCCAGTAGTTAAATATGTTTCGTTTGTTATCGTAATATGAGCGTTATAGTTAGAGTACATAATTATAATTTGCTGTTTCAGATTTGTGACCAAGTATAAGAGTAAGTCACGTGACGTGTGCGTGGACAGGAAACTGTTTTACGACATAAATTTTGTATGTCTGTGGGAAGCAACCATTTTATAATTTATATATAGACTTATATGTAATTATATATATATAGATATAAACATACATAACGCCCGGATAAATTAAAACGCGACAGTCGTAGTTGGTGCTAAATACATTCCCCTAGATACGCGCACGCGCAGAAACGTCACCCGGATATTATTTAACGCCCTGATAAATATAAGCGCGACACCATTTTGTTTTGGTTTTGCCAATGGTCTAAAAATAGGCTTAGGCCAGGAAGATACTGGGTTTTACCAAACGACCAAATATTCGTTGTAAGTCCGGTTATTCTTTCATAACGCTCAGGATACTTTTAGTGGAAGTACGTTTTCTGGGAAATTGTGTCAAACAACTAACGTCATCGTAACATCGGTCTGAACTGTGACAGAAAGGTAACTCGTGACGACTAACGTGAGTAGCAATATTTCCACGACAACGAGTTGAACTGTTTCGACGACGACGTTTCGTATTTTTGGCTTGGGATTATTGATGACAATTTCCACACAAGTTACACTTTCAGAACATTTAGTGTTATAAAAGACACCACTTATAGCTGTAGGCTCACTTACCAGTTAAATTGTACATATGCACCAATCAGCATTTACTTGTAGCCGTAAATTATACAAGTAGATCACTCTTTATTTTGGCTTTTTTTTATTTTTCAAACAAGTCAGCTGGTATTTATTAACCCTACAGTTTTTGTATAATTTGTTAAGTTTAAATTATCAATATTGTACATTTATAATTACAGTACACAGTTACAGCTGGTACAGGTAATGAATTGTTGATTTTCAGAACAGATAACATATTTGTGCCACAAATCATATAACAAAAAGGTAGCCATTGCCTTGGCATTGCTTTGTTTGGCTAATACTGTTAGACTTATTCAGCTATAGCCTATAGGACAGTTCTAAGTTTGGCTTAGTGTTATTGTAATATCGTTACTAACATTTCAAGTATTTAAGACTTATCCTGGCTATACAGTAGAGAGGTACTATATTCAACTAGATCGTGCTTTACAGATTAATTTTGTTCGCCCCTACTTTTGCTTGCCAGTAATTTGCATGCAAATGTCAAATCACCTAGGTTCATGTATTCTATGTTCTTTACATACTACAGAAACTTTTGAGACTAGTTTTAAATGTGTCTTACAGCTACATATATATACTGTTTGACCGAAATGTGACATAATTTATAAAATATGCACAGTCGTATATTAAGCATGTTATTCATTTTAAATGTTCACTTATTGTTTAAAATTTGATTTTAAATGTTGCAGTAGGATTTTTTAAATTTGTTTTATGATTGACTGCTCTCAGCGATTCTTTCTATAAGTTTCGTTGTATTTATTATTTCAGAACAGTATGAGTGTGGTAACACCAGTGCGTAGTACTCCATATATGGTTAGCGCTTCAAGTCTACCTCTTTCCGATTTCAACTCTGCCAGTTCTGACGAGTACCGTGAAAAATTTGACAATCTGAAAGTTCTCGTGAAAGAACAGCAGAAACAGTTAGAGTCGAAACGTGTGCAGTGTGAGGCTCTTCAAACTATCCAGGCATCTTTGGCGGAGGAACGCAGGGAAAACTGTGATTTGTGCGAAACGAACAAGAATCTTCAGCGCATTGTTGCTGTGTTCCACAAGAGGCTCGTTACGCATGGACTCTCTACTCAAACAGAGTTTGACTCCAACGACGCACTAGGTCCACCATCAAGGCAGCTTGTTGACAACCTGATAGAAGAAAATGCCAAGTTGCAGAAGAAACTACAATACCTGAAGGTCGACCCGACAAGGATGGAACAGCTCTACAAAGTAGGTTTCTTCATCTCATGGGGCCATTGCTGGTTTTTCCAATTTGGATTCATTAGTCTTTGAATGAATGGGTGACCATTATCGGAATGTTGGAGGAGAGTTGAAATTGTGAATCATGGGTTTCGGGAGGGACGATATCGGTGTATTTCCAAGCAGGTTGTAGATTTCTGGTAGTTAGTATAGACTTGTTCACTCACTGTGTTGTCAGGTACCTCACACAGCATTCAGCACCAGCCATTCTTTCTATGTACTATTCTATTTCTAGGTTTTGTGTCTCTGCGTTCTGGTGTTGTGCTTTTGTGATAGTTTGTTCGTTCCTTGGTTTCTTTTGGGCATCGTCTTTCCCCTCGTCCCCTTACATACATTTTGTAGAAGCACACAAATATGCGATGTTAGAAATGCATAATACTATAATAAAAATATAATAATTACCAAAGAGGAAATGTATACTGTAAAAAGCAATTATGTTGACATTTGTAGGAGAAGCTGGCCATTGAGCAAGAACTGCAGAAGAAGAACCGTACAATTGAGTCGCTGACTGCCGACAATCAACAGTTACGAGCCACTCTCAGTGCGTCGACCGATGACAAAGACGCCAAGATTGTTGAGCTACACCGAGAAGTGGACAGGTTGAGACAGAGTCAGGACACCCAGGACGTCATCTGTCAGTCTCTTTCGGACGAGACCACTAGTCTGAAGGAACGTCTGCGAAAGACGGCGGAACTGTGTCAACATCTTGTACGGCAACTGGAGCAGATGTCGGTGGAAAAGCAACAAGAAACTGACACCTTGGGGCTTTCGCTTGACAAAGTAAGTGTTTTAAATGTAGCAATGCATTTTTGCATTGTACATTTTTGTGTGTGTAAACGTAGCTTCATTTTTGACCATTTTCTAATCACATCTACAATTAATTAACTTCTGTAACATTTATGGCTACAATGATATGACACCTTGGGGCTTTCATTTGACAAAGTAAGGCTTTTAAATGTAGCACAGTAGCACTACATTTTTGCATTGTACTTTACTTTTTGTGAAACTTTGATTCAATCTTGACCATTTTCAAATCACATCTACGTTTAAACTTATTTAACATTTATATCCATATATGATGACTTCAATACTTTTAAAACCATCTATACTATTTTTAAAATATTAAATAAAAATTAATATGAGAAATGTGAATATCATCATCATCGTGTAGTCGTAGTGACCTGTGGTTGGGCGAAGGCCTCAGCATGTCGTTTCCATATCTGCCTGTGAATGTGTATATATATATAACTATATATATATATGTTAAGCCTCGTATTGGTGATTCTACATTGGCAACATGTTGTCACCTGTTTTAACATGTTATATCTTGTAATCTAGCAGAACTTTGATGAAAGACTACATAAGTGGATATATATTTTTTATAGCATATTGTAATCTTATATCTATGGACGTACTTAGCATCATACAATACATAAATTGTCAGTTTTGTATAGCAGTACATTAGCTTTAGTTCGACAATTGACAATAACACATTACAGATTCAAACATGGTGTGCATATATATTGAATAAATGTCATTGTGTGTCATTTGGCACCAGAGTATATAATATGTTTCTACAATAAGCTTTATCTAGTGTTCCAATGTTCCATACCACAATGACGGAAGAATTGACCATGTTGTGGTCAACTGGTTTTGCACAAAGCAGTGACTGTTAAAAATCCCACGACCACTTCTATTATTGTAGCCTAACTTGCACATAGTTTCATAATGGTTTTACTTAATTAATGCAGTTTCATGTAAAATGCCCGAGGACATATTAGTTCTAGCATGAATTTGAGTGTTATCTATTTTTATATTTTTACAATTTTATTATGATATATCACACATACTCGGATTCCATCCACTTTGAAACTTCTACATTTGTCAGCCAACTGGGAATTAATATGACTTCTTCGGGATGTTGAATTTAGGAAGTTCTCATTTCTCAAGGGTGTTTTTTTTTCATAAGGAAGAAGACCACAAAGTATGTTTCTTTTCCAGTGCTATTTTTTCACATCATAAAACAATAAGCCTTGTACTATGACTAAGTCATATCTATTAAAATACAGGGGAATCTGACTATTGCTTAAGCTCATCCTTGGAACTGCACAGAAATGACTGAAATGGCATGCAAGATTAATTTCCTATACTTAGCTGTTACGGTTCAAGTAATTTGGGATTGACCTTGGGTGACCTTAATTGTTAGGTGGCTGTGTCAGTGAGGTGACTGTAAATCGAGGTTCGACTGTAGTCTGATCTCTCTTTGCACGTGCTAGATATGAGTGACCTGTGTGATTTGTGTTGTCAGTAATGGCTGTGCAACATTATGATTTGTTGTCATAAACAAAAAGTTCAAGCCTGTTTACACACTAGTTACGTGTTTAATGTGATGTGGTTCTCCATTAACTAAGTTATTTACTGTTTATGAAACTAGTTACACCCCCGAGGCTCTGAGTTGAATGTCACCTTTTGTGAGTAACTATCCTTTTAGTTATAATCAACAGATTAAATCAACAACAACATTTTATTGTAAGCCTGACGCATTGGAAATTCCCAAAAATACCCCCATATCTTTTCAAGAATGCGTTTGTGTGTAATTGTCCATGCGTTGATCGTGCATCCTAGTTTTCCATTCATGCTGTTCTGCATGACTGCCCCAGTATAATTGTCACACACTGAGACACACCTACCCACAGGCAAAAGTACTTGCCTGCGCATACAGACTCAGTCGTACACATACAATCATGCTGTCTGTGTCACTTGGATACCTTTGTGCCTCTGTAATTGTTAATGCATGTAATGGTAGTTTTCCAGTAACTTGTTTACTTGAATTTAAAGTACCAAGTAGTATTTCAGATATACCTTATAGACATACTGTGGATTACTCTTAATAATATAACTATAGCTTGATGAGTTTTGGGCTTTAAATTTGGCGATGGCCACACGACCATTTGTCATAATGCTCTGGTAACTGACTGCTGTGCCTTGACAATTAAACAGTGATTTGCGGCCAAATTGGCAATGGTACACCCAGAAATGACAATGGTACACCCAGAAATGGCAATGGTACACCCAGAAATCTATCAAAGTCAAGGCCAACTAGCCTTGCCATCAAGTTGGCCAAATTTGAGGCATGCAATTTGATTCAAATTTGAGGCGTGCAAAGTGGCTGATTCACTTAAAGATGCCTCCTCAATTAGTTTTTTTCAATCATCTCATTTCAAATTAATTTTGCAAACCTACACAAACTATTAACTGATATAATTCTGAACCCATAATGAATTCTATCTGGGACAGCATCAGAGACAAAAACTAAGACAAAGAGATTTAAAGAAGAATCACTGCCGGCTGGACAGCATTCGCCAAACACTGTGACAACTTTGAGGGTAACTTTGGAACCTGCTTGAACAGACAAGTCTTCAACTCATGCGTAATTCCAACAATGACATACAGCGCGGAAACATGGACACTCACCAACCAGGCAAAGAATAAGCTGGCAGCCGAACAAACAAATATGGAAAGAAATATGTTAAACATCACATATTGGGAGAGAAAAACGAACATCTGGGTAAGACAGAAGACAAAGGTTATAGACGTGATAGAAAAAATCAGAAGGCAGAAATGGACCTGGGCAGGGCACATCAGCAGACTACCTCTGGTACTAGATAACCGATGGACATCGCGTATCACAACCTGGAGACCTTATGAATATGAAGGGAAACGATCTAGAGGAAGACCGGCGAGACGGTGGAGAAACGAACTAGACGAGTACTGGCAGAGGATAGCGCAAGACAGGTAGATTTAGAAACGACATGCTGAGGCCTTCGCCCAACCACGGGACAGTATGGCTGCACAATGATAAAGATGATGAATCAATTCAAGTGATTCTAAAATTTGTTCACATCATTGTGTGACATGATTATGCACCTGTTTCTGTTTGTTGCCTACTTTCTGTGCTCTCTCAAAAACTGTGTAACCGACAAATTCAGTGGGTTGAATGTTCAATGCCAACCTGGCAATAGGCATTGGCAAGTAGCCAGATATAACAACCACAGTAAATTCTGTTCATTGTTTAAACAAATGTACGCATTTTCATGTATTAACCTGGATGTGTATTGTTATTTAAATTACTCACATATTTGGAATTCAAACAGCCAGATTCGTGATAGGCCAAACCTGTTGAAGAAGTAGCTTTAAGCAGTGCATTTTATAATACAGCCTGAATAGGGGATGTGTTTGTTCCCTCCCCCTTACGGTCACCTCACTAACGCAGAACCAGCTGTTTAGTGGAATTCCACTAAACAACTGATTCTGCTAAGAGGAAGATACCAGATACCAAAATGTAAAAATATTCCCCGTTGTTCTAGGCGCTTGGCATATCATGCACTTCAGGTATTTAACATAACACTAACAGGCAGCCAGCCATGACTCAACAACAGGAATGTGGGGATGGATAATGGTACATCCTGTCAGACCAGCCGGATATTGATACATCCTGTCAGACCAGCTGTGGGTGTGTTCTCTTAAAATACCACATGGAAAAATTCTAGATCCGTGGGTGACTAGAAAATTATGGTGACGGGTTCAGGAACCTATGACTTGTGGGAAACGCCACAAATGTCTTATTTGTGCAGAATATTTATTACACGATATATGAGTCCTGTGATTGCAATCATGTAGCAGGCTTGTGTATTCTGTAAATTTATATGAATATTATCATACATATACAGTAACATGATTGCTGTCTTTTCAGTGCTGTTGTGATTATTTAAGATTTTGTAATGTTTTATATATGAACAAATAAGAGGTTTTTGAGTAATTAATATCTATGGTATGTGGGTCAGCTTCATGATCTTTTCTCAATTGGGTAACGGAAACATTGCACTTCAGTTTCACTTCCCCGAATCACAGGACGTGCCGTCACAAACCGAAACCACTACAAATGACATCACATTCGCAAATGTATGGCTATTGGCCAACTGCCTGCAGTAAACAATTTTAAAATGTTTTCAAAACATTTTGGCTCATGTCACAAGTCTACCGACATTTATTCAATATATTAATTACCAAGTTGTTGCAAGGAAAAACATGACCCATATACCATACAATTGTTACAGACTTAAACAATAAAATGTGTTCATGTACTGCAATTTCTTGGTGGGAAGTGCGAGAAATTATGGCAGATGCAGAAACCCAAGTTGGAATAATTTTTTGGTGAGAGGTTCAGAAGAAACATAAATTATGATGTGCAGCCAGATACAAATATTGATACATATTTAGGTACTTACCTTGGTACATTCCTTGTGCTGATGGTATATCAATAGCAGGTCTTGAATTTGGCAAACCTGTTCAAGGGCAAATCCTGGACTTTTATAGACTTGGGGGGCACCTTTCAGGGCATGGCCAATTTAGCCATGAAGCATTGTTTAATTTCTGGTGCACCAGGACTAGTTGCCAGGGCATTGTGGAAAATGGCAGCATGGCTGTCATCAAGTCTGAGGAAATGGTTTGAAGTCTTTTTATTTCCAGTATATTGTAAGATTGTCAACATTATTTTAGTCAAGTTTGTTGTAAATGGTGTTACACCACTTATGTGTATTGGGAACAAGCATTTAAATAATTTGTGTTGTTCCCTGGTTGATAATGCACAATAAAAAGCCATTGCCAAAGGGAGCACTGTTTAGGCAGACTGGTAATGTGCATTATTAATGAAACCTGCTGTAGCTGAAAATCGTACAGTCTAGAATGAGGTCATATGGTGTTTATTTGCCACAGCACACAGGCCTGACTCCAGAGGCTTTCACATTATGCACACAGTGTAGCCTCTTACTGCTGTTAACATGGCGTAGCTGTAACTTGGGCATAGAATAGCGTAGGTCTGGGTACTGTGGACCTAGGTAAGACACTTTTCTACATACCATGTACTTGCTATATATATATATACACACATTAAGGTTCCTGATATAAGGAACAAGGATCACTATATTATAAGGATTCCTGATATAAGGAATATCCGCTGTGGAATGTCACATTTTGGCTAGTAATGTGTTATATGCCTGCCCAAGGATATGAGGAACAGTGAAATGAATTACTATGTGGAACAGTTTGACCAAGTTCAGACATGTTCCTTATAGCGAGCGTCCACTGTAATTATGCTTTTAGGAACTAGGTAGTTATTGCTATTTAATGTGAATATCTTGGGTAGTTGACATAAAGTGACACACATATTACTGTTAATGTTGTGGTGGATGGCATTCGTTAATTGTTGAGGTGTCAGAAATAATAGGCACCAGTGGAATAATAGGAATGTATCTTGCTCAGAATTAACTGTTGTAATCTTGGGATTGCAATGGAAAGTAATTATATTTAGAAATTGTTCAGCTGAATGTGTTCACATGACCACGTAGTATTTCAACCGAGCTGTGATAAATAAGAATTACTTTTGTTCCCAGATGATGATGTCAACATCAGATGGGAATCTGGTGGCTGAGAATGATAGACTCCAGTTGGAAAATCTGAAGAAGGATGAAGAAATTGCAAAGGTGAGATTTTACAGTATTTCACTATGAAAGGACTTGATCATCATTTTCATTTAGACAGTATTGAGTTTACTAATTTGAAAATATCTAAATTTGTTTATTGGAAACTGTCAACATCAGGATGCGCCACTGAGACACTTGTCAGTGTGTCATGAAAATAGTGTCCTCTGCGACATGGTGGCGTTTTTTGGCATTAAAAAAACTCAGTATATTTAACAACAGATTCTCTTTATTCACACCTTTGCATTAAAAAAACTCCTCATATTTAACAACAGATTCTCTTTATTCACACCTTTGCATTAAAAAACTCTATATTTAACAACAGATTATCTATATTCACACCTTTGCATTTAAACAAAACTATATTTAACAAAAAATTCTCTTTATTCACACCTTTGCATTTAAACAAAACTAAATGTATATTTAACAACATATTATCTTTATTCACACCTTTGCATTTAAAAAACTCCTTATATTTAATAAGAGATTCTGTTTAATGATGGGTTTTCCTTATGAATCTTAGTGAAATGGTGTAGAACGCAGCTGAAATGTTGTAGTTGACCGAGATGAACACCAGGTGGCAGGTGTACTGTGACGATAGGAACAACCAGAAGGTGCTGCAGCAGCGAGAACTGGACGAGGCGAAGAGACTCATCGAGGGGATGAGACTGCAACTGAATGAGAGGCAGCAAGGACAGATAGAGCAGCAGATTCTGCAGCAGAAGGCTGCCACAGCACAAGATGCCAGACAGAAGGTAGTTTTCTCTTTATTCACACTATAACAGGACAGATTTACAGGAGCAGTCATTATTTATCAGGGGGAGGAATCATGAGACACATCCTGATTTGAAATCCAACTCACATAAAATCTGGAATGTGACCCATCTTGCAGTCATGGGCACTGGAGTGTGACTCCATTTTGTACATTGATTAAACACTCTTGTTGGCAAATTTTTGTGCTCTGGAAATTTAGCCATGCAGAAATCTCTTACACTCAGATTCAAAAGACAAAACTGGATAGAGGTGGAAATGACATGACATGTTCTTTCACTTTTGGTAGCAGAATTTTGGCAAAACTGCAAACAATCTTGTCTCAAACAGTACCCATGGAAATGTCCTAAATTATGAGATATTTATCCAGTCAATGAACCCTTTAGACCACAGCCAATCACAACTGGCCGAACTGTCGTGATCCCTAACCGGCTGAAACCGCCCATGGATAAGCTGCACGTTAGTGACTCATCTACTGGATATTTACTCATTTTTAACCTTAGCACATTTTACTATACACTAGGGATATTTTTGTATTGTTTCATATTGGAACTTTTTGAAATAGCACCATTTGGAAACATATCTTGCCGAATGTGTACAAACGGTGCGGAGAATCGAATGAAATATGCGAACTATAAATGTTATGTTCTTGTCGACAGGCTGAGAGTGAGAATCATCAACTGCGCAGCGCCCTGGAGCACTCTGAGCGACAACAACGCCAGCAGAATGACACCATCAGTAACCTGAAGCAGCAGGTGCAAGCACTGGCTGACGCCAACGTCTCTCAGAGTGCACCCAGCAACCACCAGACACAGATTGTACACATGGAGGCACAGCTGAAAGTGTACCAGGAAGACTTTCAGTGTGAACGCAGGGATCGAGAGCTTGCACAGACCAAGATCTCGGAGCTTGAGAATGAACTCTCGCTTGTCAAGAGACAGGTTCGTAACGTTATGATACTACTTATCTTACCTATCCAATTTGATCCTCATGGCCCATAGGTCTTCACTGCACATTCTCAAGTTCATCCTAACTCTGGTCACCCATTTGACTTTGCTTTGGGAAGGTAAGAAGCACGTTAACAGTGTTGACGAATGACCTTCTTGTATTTTATATTAAACTAATTTGTAAACCCTTAGATGAGGACATTTTTAAAAGATGCAGTGTTCCTAATATACTTATATGGTAACGTCTTACTGAAATAAATTGCAGTTAGGATCACCAATTGAAAATGTTAATGCAGTTTTTCTTGTTATTATTATTATCAGCACAATAAATGTACACAATGATTGAGACAGTCCTGTCGTTGCAGCTGGACCAGTTTCAAGGTGAATACATGCAGCGACTGCAGCAACAACGACAGACGGCACTCGCCAACTATGGCAACGCCTTTCGTGAAGAACACCAGCCAGTTGTTGGGTGTCATGTAAGTGTCGTAGACCTACGATTGTCATCTGTCATAGCAACATCACATGTGTATGCATATCATTATTAAAGCCGACCCGCTCACCTGTGTTTCGACCAATGTAAACACACCTGATTCACGATTGGCTAAATGAAATGTGAAACAAATCCATTCAGAAGCACTTAAAATATATTATGCAGAAAATATATTTAAGATGTAACAACTGGGTGAATAAATTTATGTACATCATAAAATATTCATATGTTATTTAGTTATCAAGGTAAATAAATAATAATGACTGCATCATTTTCTAGACAAAGTAGCTAAACATTGTGTGCCACAGGAAAGAGGTGAGTCTTTAAGGAACCTCGCTATTATGGTCACCCTCGGGACTGGGCAAAAGTGGCCTGAATGGCAAGGTGACCTTATTAGCGAGACTCATTTCCTATACTTTACTGTAACAAAAATATTTGGGGACTAGTCTAGGTGACCTTAATTGTGAGGTGGCTGTATTACCAAAGTGGCTGTAAAGCAAGGTTACACCATTACAGTACATGGGGATAACATTGAGAATGTTCTATATCTGGTGACATGTTTGCGGCACCCGATGGTGGCCCGGGGGTTGTACCAGTGTGGTGATGATGTGTGTTTGCAGCATGCAATAGTGGGGTGAGGGTTGTACCAGTGTGGTGATCTTGTTGTGCGTTTGCGGCACCTGATGGTGGCCCGGGGGTTGTACCAGTGTGATGATGATGTGTGTTTGCAGTATGCGATAGTGGGATGAGGGTTGTACCAGTGTGATGATCTTGTTGTGTGTTTGCGGCACCTGATGTTGGCCTGGGGGTTGTACCAGTGTGGTGATCTTGTTGTGTGTTTGCGGCACCTGATGTTGGCCCGGGGGTTGTACCAGTGTGGTGATCTTGTTGTGTGTTTGCGGCACCTGATGTTGGCCCGGGGGTTGTACCAGTGTGGTGATCTTGTTGTGTGTTTGCGGCACCTAATGTTGGCCTGGGGGTTGTACCAGTGTGGTGATCTTGTTGTGTGTTTGCGGCACCTGATGTTGGCCCGGGGGTTGTACCAGTGTGGTGATCTTGTTGTGTGTTTGCGGCACCTAATGTTGGCCTGGGGTTGTACCAGTGTGGTGATCTTGTTGTGTGTTTGCGGCACCTGATGTTGGCCCGGGGGTTGTACCAGTGTGGTGATCTTGTTGTGTGTTTGCGGCACCTGATGTTGGCCCGGGGGTTGTACCAGTGTGGTGATCTTGTTGTGTGTTTGCGGCACCTAATGTTGGCCTGGGGGTTGTACCAGTGTGGTGATCTTGTTGTGTGTTTGCGGCACCTGATGTTGGCCCGGGGGTTGTACCAGTGTGGTGATCTTGTTGTGTGTTTGCGGCACCTGATGGTGGCCCGGGGGTTGTACCAGTGTGGTGATCTTGTGTATTTGCATCACATGATGGTGGCCTGGGGGTTGTACCAGTGTGATGATCTTGTTGTGTGTTTGCGGAACATGATGGTGGCCCGAGGGTTGTACTAGTGTGATGATGTTGTGTGTTTGCAGCACCCGATAGTGGTGTGTGGGTTATACCAGTGTGATGATGTTGTTGTGTGTTTGCAGAACCTGATGGTGGCCCGGGGGTTGTACCAATGTGGTTATCTTGTGTGTTTGCAGCACCTGATGGTGGCCCGGGGGTTGTACCAGTGTGGTGATCTTGTGTATTTGCATCACATGATGGTGGCCTGGGGGTTGTACCAGTGTGATGATCTTGTTGTGTGTTTGCGGAACATGATGGTGGCCCGAGGGTTGTACTAGTGTGATGATGTTGTGTGTTTGCAGCACCCGATAGTGGTGTGTGGGTTATACCAGTGTGATGATGTTGTTGTGTGTTTGCAGCACCTGATGGTGGCCCGGGGGTTGTACCAATGTGGTTATCTTGTGTGTTTGCAGCACCTGATGGTGGCCCGGGGGTTGTACCAGTGTGGTGATCTTGTGTGTTTGCATCACTTGTTGGTGGCCCGGGGATTGTACCAGTGTGGTGATCTTGTGTGTTTGCGGAACATGATGGTGGCCCGAGGGTTGTACTAGTGTGATGATGTTGTGTGTTTGCAGCACCCGATGGTGGTGTGTGGGTTATACCAGTGTGATGATGTTGTGTGTTTGCAGCACCTGATGGTGGCCCGGGGGTTGTACCAGTGTGGTTATCTTGTGTGTTTGAAGCACCTGATGGTGGCCCGGGTGTTGTACCAGTGTGATGATGTTGTGTGTTTGCAGCACCCGATGGTGGCGCATGGGTTGTACCAGTGTGATGATGTTGTTGTGTGTTTGCAGCACCCGATGGTGGCGCGTGGGTTGTACCAGTGTGATGATGTTGTTGTGTGTTTGCAGCACCCGATGGTGGCGCGTGGGTTGTACCAGTGTGATGCAGCAGGGGAGACTGAGGAGGAAGGGGAGGATGAGATTGACAGCCCTGAACCCACCAGGGAAACTCCATCCACGGAGGAAAACCTACAATGCCCCAACTGCAAGAAGGAGTTTCCCATTAGTCGACACAACGACTTACTTGAACACATTGATGAGTGCTGTGACTAGATTTTATTACTGTGCTCGTTTGGCATCAGCGTCACCTCACAGGAAAAAGGCGAGGTTAAACAATTTGAAAGTATGTCGAAATTCATTTTTAAGTATTTGTTATTTCCGGATGGATTGCTTGTTGAAGATCTCGTATACTTCGGGAAAGCATACATGGAAGTATGGTGAGTTGGAACGGATGCTGGCAACCAAAAAAGCTGTGACTATATATTGTTGCGCTTGTTTATATAGTTATTATTTCCATATGCACTGCTCTCCGAAGATCTTGTGTGCTACGGGAAAGCATACTTGCTGCGTGTGGCAGGACAATATTGAACAGATGCTGGCAACAGAAAATGCTGTGACTAGACTCTGTCGTGCCTGTTTAATATCAACACAACGTCACAGAAAAATGGTGAGGTTAAAACATTTGCACGTCTGTGTGTGGCAAGATGGGGAGTTTAAATGGATGTTCACAACGCAACAAAATAGTGTGGAGGAAAAGTACACAAGAATACGAGCACATCCGTGGGATATTGTAGCTTCAACTGTGATTTTTGCTTGGCAATTTACCCAAAATATCACTGCAGTTTAGCAGATTATCGTGAGTAACATGAATTGTTGTTGTGTTCACTAAACCTGTTGCACTGATTATTCTAAACATACTGAATCCACAGTTATTTTACAAAATGTTTCATTGTTAAAAAATACCTAACTTTCTAATTGTTCCACAATCATGCAGACCCTGTTTTCATGTTGATAAATGTTACCTAAAGACCTTTACGCTTATTTTGAGCTTATAATATACAAACATTTTACATACAGTTATTTTCTTTAAACAAATTATTACGTAACCACCTACTAGTGTCAACATAACACGTGTAAGATCCTTTTTAGGATTTATATATTTTAAACCACATTTGCGTTATTTTAGGCATAATATACTAGTGAAGGTTTGTTAATTTATAGTGCAATATCTGGATATTATATTACTGTATCCAGCAGAACTAACTGTATGCTTAATTGTCCTAATTATGAGGATATAAATAATTGGCATGTCACAAAGTTGACTCGTAACAAATCGATCCTACCGGGTGGGGGCATCGATGCTTAACAACCATTAAATGAAGATATGAAATTGTATATAATACGTTGTATTTTGTTCACTATTATTATAACACTGATCTTCCACGATTGTGTATTATATGTATGTTTGCACATCTGTGTATGTTGAACTTGCACACGCATGCGCTCCCGCATGCCCACACACGCACGCATTACCTTGACTCATCTTGGCATATACGACAATACTGGGAACCGTAGTGGAAATAATTTACTTGACATTTATGCAATAAACAACACAAATTCAATGTAGTAGAGAATCAAAATTGGCCAAATGAATGACGTTGATTTATTGAAGTTGGACTGCTTATTGTGCAGCCAATTTGGGAATGACATTGATAGGAATGTGAGCTCTAAAATTCTAACCTGATACGACACTGAACCCTTGTCACCCTTCCAGTTTCTCAGATCCCACATTCCTACCATCTTGACAATAGAGGTATATATATGATTCGTTTCTGCCTTGTAATGGACTAAAAACCACTACATGTATAAACATAAGATGTCAAGAATACATACGTTCCCCACCAAAAACAAAAATTTTACTTAGCAAGGTGGGGCTAATTCGCCTAACCTACATGTATATAAACATAATACCTTAGGATACCTTAGGACTGTTCTGATCGCAGGATCCTCTCAGTTCCTCAATGATCAGATCTTCTTCTTCGGGGTCTAGTATTAAGAGTTTGTGTTTTCCGGTTCCAGTGCTTAATGTTAGTGGGGCTTCATAGTCGTATAATATCTCCTGGGTTGACTAGAATTTATCAAGGCGGTTTTTAAATGAGTTTATTGATTTTGCTTGTATTACTGAATTCCAATTATCGATAGAAAAAGAGGAAGCCTGTCAGCGCACCAAAACCCCATAAACACAAACTAATAGAGGATTAACCCCCATGTTCATCTATATTGCAAAGAAATGTGGGGAAAGCGTTGTGACATTTTCCAACTTCCTTTTCTACCAACGAGATGATTGTGTCGCGCCTCTATGTGGCTGCACCAAAACAAGCTCGTGGATATTTTACATTTTTACCTGTTTTTAACCGTGGAACAGCAGTGCAATTTTAGGGTTGTTTTTATGAATGTCTCGGGTCGAAGGTGGACTGCGCCATTTTAACAAGTACTTAATGACATTTTAGCATTTTTGTAATTTATATGCAGTGCGTACCAGTATAGTGAACTGCACCTGTGTCACAACATTGTAGCCGGTTGACCAGGCGTGACGACAACTAGAACAATGCACTGCCACAGCATGATCACATACAATAGATTGGATCTACTGCGAATTGGACGTTCTATTGTTACTGGATGCTACCTTTCAATAGATGCTTGTGTGGCACCACTACGACCACTAGAACGCGTGAACAATCGGCGGACTCGTAGGGGGTGTAGGGCAGGGAGGTCAAAGCAAAGACCCATTCCTGTTCTGATTACTCCTCGCTTCCCATCATCGGTCATCGTGAGATGTGAAACCTGCATATCGAATTTGATTCGACTCGACAGTGTATGTGACATACCATCTGTACGCCAAGTGTGTTTCTGCTTGTTGAATGCCAGATCGGTGTGTGACGCGAAGCAAGCGGGGAAAGCGACCGTGATATGTGACCTCATTGAGGACAATGATCTAGACATACTCGCCATCACAGAGACGTGGTTGAGTGCTGATGACTTCTTCTCTACTGGTTGCATCACACCTGCTGGTTACCAATTACGACATGTCCCGAGAACGTACGGCACCGGTGGTGGTGTTGCAGTTGTCTACAAATCTGGCTTCACTACGCGACATCTCGAGATGCCGAAATCAAAGACATTTGAATCGATGTGTCTACAACTCAGCAATGTCACTCAGTCTGTTCGTCTTCTTGTCGTCTATCGCCCCCCGCCAAACTCCAAGAATGGCTTTACAACTGTGGAATTTCTCCTAGAATTTGGTGATTTGTTGGACTCCATGTCGATGTATACGTCAAACATGCTGATCGCAGGTGATTTTAACTTCCACATGGACAATACATCAGACAATGACACTAAGCGCTTTCAAAACATTCTAAATGCAGCAGATCTTACTCAGCACGTGGAAGTCCCGACGCATGTTGCCGGACATACCATCGACCTGCTTATAACGCATTCATCTGATACGTTTCTGAACAATATACGAACAGACATCCCATACATGTCAGACCACTCGGCAATTCATTGCACACTGCAACTCGTGAAATCACCAAACGTCCGGGTAACGACGACGAGTCGAAATTATCGACATATCAATACCACTGCGATATGTGATGAAATCCGTTCGTTGCTACTGTCAAATCATCTGTCTGATGACATGAACCATGCTGTTGACATGTACAATGAAACCATTGCGGCTATCATTGACAAGCAAGCACCGTTAAAGAACCGCACAGTGATTGTACGACCACACACGCCGTGGTATAATGATGGCATACGATCGCAAAAGTGTGTTAGACGACAATTGGAAAGAACATGGAGAAAATCTGGACTGGAGTCTGACAGGCTTGCCTACTGCCTCCAGCGCCAGTTCGTCACTTCGTCTGTGCACCGTGCAAAACTTGAATACCACACGAATCAAATTGCTGATGCATCTGGTGACCAGAAGCAGCTGTTCAAGATTGTTGCCAAGCTCCTACACACGGATAATGGCACACAACTACCGCCATGTGACTCGTCTGACACACTGGCAATGCAGTTCTCGGATTTCTTCTCAGAAAAGATCTCGAAAATTCGGTCTGAACTGAATCAGAATGTCATCACTGTAAATGCCTCTGCTGATGATGCACCACAGACGTGTCTGCTAACTGCATTTGAGCCAGCCACTGAGGCTGAAATTGGAATGTTGTTGAAGTCATCGCCAGTGAAATCGTTTGAACTTGATCCCATTCCGACATGGCTTCTTAGAGACTGTGCGCACGATGTTGCACCTGTGCTCATGACAATTGTTAACCTGTCTCTGAGAACGGAGGTAATGCCTTCGCACTTGAAGGAAGCGCACATCAGGCCAGTACTCAAGAAACCGAGTCTAGACAAAACTGTCTTGAATAACTACCGACCCGTGTCAAATATACCCTATCTATCGAAGCCAATAGAACGTGTCGTTGCTGCGAGATTGTCAGCTCACATATCAGAGCACGATCTCTGTGAGCCCTATCAGTCAGCGTACAAGCCGAATCACAGCGTTGAGACGGCCCTTGTCTGTGTGCAGAATCACATCCTGCACTCAATGGACAATCAGCATGTTATCATCATGGTTCTCCTTGATCTATCGGCTGCGTTTGACACCGTCGACCATGAAGTGATGTTGCATAGACTCTCACATGATATCGGAGTGGTCCAAAATGCATTGGACTGGTTTAAGTCATACCTAAGAGACAGAGTCCAGTCTGTCCACATTCATGGTGCTACATAGCCTGCTCGTCCTCTGGTATACGGGGTACCACAAGGCTCCGTGCTGGGTCCTCAGCTGTTCTCCATCTATGTAACACCAGTTGTTAAGATTATTCGCAAGTACAATTTGATGTGTCATTTCTACGCGGATGATACTCAAATCTACATTCCAGTGAAACCACACCAAGAGGAAATTGTTGCGGCTGTCGTCCGTATTGAAGAATGTGTAGCGGAGATCAGGACGTGGATGGTGACAAACTTTTTAAAGTTGAATGACTCAAAGACAGAAGTCATCGTGCTCGGCTCTGCGCAACAACTAAAAAAATTGAGCTGCGCACACTATGCATTGGAGACTGTTTGGTCACTGTAACTCAGAATGTACGGAACCTTGGTGTACAGTTCGATGCCGAGATGAAGATGGAGACGCACGTGACTGCTGTCTGTAGATCTGCAATTTTCCATCTCCGAAATATTGCAAGAATAAGACGTTATCTAACGCCTGCAGCGACGGAACAAGTCATACATGCGTTTGTTACCAGCAGACTTGACGTTGGCAATGCATTACTCCACCGACTGCCTGTGAAACAACTAGAACGGTTGCAGAGAGTACAGAACTGGGCGGCCCGCCTTGTCGACGGCGCCAGGAAGTTCTGTCATGTCACACCTCTATTGATCAAGCTGCACTGGCTGCCAATAGCAGTTAGAGTAGAGTATAAGATACTTCTACTCACGCACCGAGCACTGACTGGCTGTGCACCACAGTATATCACCAAATGTTTGAACAGACGTCAGCCAACTCGATTGTTGCGCTGCAGTGAACACAATCATTTGTGTACCACGTGCATCGCTTCGCTGGGGTGATAGATCCTTTTGCGTGGCAGCCCCAACACTATGGAACTTGCTGCCGAAAAAGCTGACTGCAACAAGAATGACAAACACTGATTTTAAATCAAACCTTAAAACTTATCTGTTTTCCCGAACATTCTGTACGGCGCCGTGAGCAACGATTGTTGGAACGGCGCAATATAAATGTCACGAATTGATTTGATTTGAACGACGTACAATAGTATTTATTACCTACACATTCAGTGAAAGGAAGAAAGGTGGGGAGGAGGGCGGATTTCAAATTATCAGTGAATGTAACTTGGGAACCGTAATAGAAATAATTTACTTGACATTTGTATGCGACGTAGGTGACCGTCATGTGGGTGTCAAACACAGCCCCAATCACTCTACGAAATAGCTTTGTATTGTTCACTGTATGCCACACAGTATATACTTGCCACTGACAATTGTGTAACAATATGAGTGTCGTGTTTCAATGTCAAACATAGTCAGCATAATAGTTTTTGTACGTAGTCCACAGTCAACTAAAACACCTTTGATTACGTGGAAATAAAGTCTAATGCATGCACCTTAGGCTTAATGAATGCATGGATAACGAATATTGAACTGTTGTTCAATAGTTCATGTAGTTGTATTTTTATGTTGCATAAAAACATGTCACATTGCGCTAGAGCATTTAACTGGATGGCGGGAATACCATTTGGTCTAAAAATCATCTTATTTTATGTTATTAGTCATTAATCTGATCCAATTTGGTAGGGATCGATGTCAACAGACAGCATCGCTAATTCAGTCAGATGAGAATCCGTTAATATTTTGTCGACTTTTAACTTGCTTCCACGTAACAACGCATTGTTCATACATTTGGTTTCTTTTGACTAAAATTACATTAACATCATTAGAATTTTTAGGATTATTGATTTCGCTTCAACTTGAAACGGTTATTACATAAGCGTGCTTTGAAGCTGCTGCTCGTCGGGTGATTTGCGTCCGGTCGTTTGGACGCGGCTCGGCTTCGTGTTTAGGGGCACTCACTTAAAGGTCCTCAACCAATTCGTTTGCCCATCGCCAATCCGGTTCTTTTAGGTCCAAATGTGTAATGTGTAAATAGTTTAACTAGTGTGCACAGTCGGTTTAATAAAAAATGCGTACTTGTTTTTTTAATCGTCAAAAAACAAGATTTGTCGTTACACCGGGTATAGCTGGCGAAAGCCAATTGCGCTGTCGACCTCCTGCGCCATTTCGGTCACGTGCTTTACGCGAGATCGGCATCCCACGCATTCGAAAACAATAACAACATACACGTGCTTTTGTGTATCAAGATGAAGATTCTAAAGTGGTTGTACGAAGGTACGTATACTACACTATCGCATTTAGCAACAAGAACGCGTAACCGCGTATTAATTCAACGAGAATTGCAACTTGCGAACGTCAACACTCGACTCGAGGTAGTCTAACTCTAGTAACTTAGTCAGGGAGCATGCGTAATTTCGTGCAGCAGAACGTCAAACACGGGAATATTATATTCGTGATCATAATTATTAAAACAGTGTTTTGTGACGCATATTTTGATACTATTACTGCAGAATGTTGTTGATTTGCATTGTAGTTTATGCAAAATAATTGAGATTTGTTATATTGACGACCATGATGGTGATGATGATTTTATTAAATATAAAAATGTAAACGTGTAAATACATAAAATATAAATACAGTTAAAGTACACCATATATAAGGATTAAACAAGATAATGCTCGCACTTGTTTCCGTTGTGGTCCTTGGTGCCTGGCTATAGTTTATGTAATTGGTATCCTGTGATACCTTTCAACTGACATATGCCAGCTATTCTTGTGTATTTACCAATGTGTATATATTCTCACCACAGCAATATATGAATGCATAATACGTAACTTGAATTATTATGTCGCTAGAGGCCACACTGCAACCCAAGAATGGGAATGAGAGGAGACAGAAGAGGAGCTAAGGCGGTCACATGGGTCAAGCAGACACAGGGAGGATACATAGTCTGTGGGAGGCCCACATTTGATCAATCCAGGTAATTTCAAATTTATAACAATCAACCACATATAAGTTATCAAAAAAATGTAATATGCACATTTACATATATATTTGTTTTCATACACATTTGAATAATAACATCTTGGACGTGGAAAACTAAGTTGACTTCTGCACTTATATTATACCCACAGACATATTAATACACCTTTAAAAGTATTTAGCATACGGCAATGACTCAGAAATAAGTTTATAAAATAAATTTTTCATTTTTGAAGAAGGTAAACATACATGTTATGAACCTTTGAATACTTGGCGAGTACTGTTAGCATCACAATAACACCTCATTTTGTAATTTCCAACATTCACCTTGACCATTAAACTTCAGGCAGAACCTTAAAATGTCAAACATGAATATGTGAGTAGTTACACATGGCAGACACTGACATGAATTTGTATACTGAAAACAAAACAAAAAATATAAATGCTCTTTACTGATGCTTTACTGATTAGCAGAATTCAAATCAGTCTATAATATTGACTAAGATCAGGCATCACTGTAATGAAATTGAAATTTTTTTAATTCATGTAATGACAATGAACACCTTATAAAGAAAAAGAGCACATTCTACTAATGTATGCATGCTGTATCAACCCACCCTCTCCCTCCTCCAGAACAACCCCGGTAAACACTGACTGTTCCTAAGATATCAACATGTATAGATGCAGCTGTAGTAGCACATTTCTTGCTGCCGTTTTTCTTGTGAAATGCTGCAGGTCACACATGAAACATTATTTTACATTTACTGATTATGAGAATGAACATTCCATAACTATTTACTACCAACACTACAATAATACCTGTTTTTGTTTACTGAATATATGCTTTTCTTTACAGGAGATTGTACTAGTGTGCTTAGTATCACCAGTTCTCCAAGTTAATATGGCATACTGGGCAGCTATATTTGTCCAGGATCTCGGACAAGATTCTACAGCCATGCAGCATGCTGCATATTAATGGTTTGTCATGTGAATGTCCACCGACTGATCCCAATTGTGTCGTGTGTTGCATCCGTGACAGATTCCCCAGTGCCGATGGGGTGTACACTGGCTTCCAGGTCAGTCAGTTAGCTTAACTAACTAAAAACCAATGTAGAATGCAGGTTGCTCGACATACGAATATGGTGACGCCTGACTAGCTCGTGAGACAGGTTCAGTGTCGAGCATTCTTCGGTGAACTACATCGGTTTGGACATCGATAACATCACTGTATGTGTTCGTTGTCTTCGATGGTACTGCATACCAGCCTCCTGACATTTTGCTGTACATCTGCATCTACCTATACCGGAGACAAAGTGACAATTAGCATGGCTCTGACATGTATTATATTTTATATGTGATGACACATTTATCAATAGTCAATAATACACGGTATTTGTATTCAATTCAACTTTAACTTTTAGCAGTGTCTATGACAAAATACATAAATTATCCAGCATTGCTACAGTGGTAGGGTTTCATTGTCTTTGTGTTGCTGATAGTCAGTGGCAGCCAGCTAAGTTCTTGCAACGTACACCAGGTACTTGTTATGTACAACAACACAAGTTTGTGATGAAGTAATGGTATTGAAAGCCTTTTCACATTTTGCAACAACAATCTGTTGATACACTGACAGCAGCATTTTATTTGTTTAAGTTCTCTATGTATCATGAGGACTGGTATTATACTTTTCATGCCACGTTTCATATTTCTAAATTATTCTTTTTTATCACTGGTTTATATTTTCACAAATAATTTACATTACATTTTCACTTTGCATGATGATTATACACCTGTACTGATATGGTGTAGTATCCAGTCCTCGGGATTGCTCAAAGCGCTTTAAACTTTAATCCCTGGCAGACCTGTTAATTCGAACACCATCTTGACTTATGTGGGAAGCATTCAGCCACACTGAAATTAATATGCGAAGACTATTCGTACAAAAATATTGCGGTTTGTAGCCGGTACTCTTCATACAACTGAGTAAACCTGAGCAATGTAGCATGTAGTGATTGTACATGTAATTCTCAGTCACATGGCGATGACCCTGACTAGTCTAGTCACTATTATTTACGAGTTGTAAACATACATACCAAGCATTGCACAAACTTCAAAATTTTCGAATTTTCTAATCACTTATATTTTTTTAACAAAGAACCATAAATTATGATTCTTTGTTAAAAAAACAATTACGATTCATAATAGTTCATTTGCTTACATTTTATGGGCATGCGATATTAATTTTTTTTGTTAATACACAATTGTTTAGTCACTAATTTTGTGAGTTGTAAACATACAAGGCATGTATAAACTACAACTAGCATTTGACATCACGTGTACTAGTGTTTTTTTTTTTGTAACAAAGAATCTTGATAAAAGTATCTGTTTGTTTTTTATATATACCTGACATTTTTTCAACCTCTTCCTTCCTTGTCTTTACTTTAATTCACATGCATTTCTAACAACAATATGCAATTTAATGAGGACACCACATTACTGCAAAATCCTCATGCAGACAAACAAAACTATCACATACAGGGGTGGATCCAGAAATCGAGTATGGGAGGCACAAAAACCTCCACTGGCGGCCAAACCAAATGGTGTAGTCTAAATGTTGTCACTACCACGCTGCCATAACATCACCCGCTCCACTGGAGTGGTGATATTGGAAGATGCCATAACTTCAGCTTATTATTATCACCTAAACTGGGGCACATTTCAAATGGTCTGGGAGGATACAGTCGCGTGGGCCCATTATAAAAGATTTGCAGACACGCCAAATTCTTATGGTCTAGGGAGGCACCTGTCCCCAGGCCCGCCTGGATCCACCTATGACATACTTGTTTATTGCTTGTATTTCTAATTTTGATAACAGGTTTGGTGACAGAGTAACCACATTTGATAACACTCGTTTACCTGAAGGTGAAGAGCTTTGAAGCATACATCTGCATGTGGTGTCGACACACCTCAAGTTCTGAAAATATAGTACATGTATTAATAGTCAGCACTGATTGTTTCTAACAATAATCATTTTAATTTACTTGCAAAAGTTGCAATGCAATGAATGACCACCTGCCAAATGCAACCAATGCCAACGGTCAAGAGCTATCTATATAATATATACATGTTATGGGCAATAATGTCCCTGGTATTGAGGGGCGCTGGTTTTCTGAACATAACAAAAACTCACAGAAGGGACAATAACAAAACTTGGTGAAACTACTGGAATATTCTTTTCCTTGTAAATAATTAAATACCAAGACTACATACAATTGAATTCAAATTAAATTTTTAAATGTCCCATAATAGTATTTTGTAATATAAAAGTAATAAATTTGTTAAATTACTATTACATTACTGTTGTTACTAAATTATGTACATATTGGTTCAATAATTATAATCGTTACGGATCATTTATAATGCATTTACACTATTACTATTTTCCCAAGCCTACTTAGGCTACTAGCCTACTACCATATACGACATAGACATATATTATAGTCACATAAGTATATGCCATAGGCATAGCGTCGTACTGTTAGCTGATATTAGTCTATAGTAAACAGGGCCCAGCCAGGCCGCCCATACCGCCATTGCCAATGACTGAAAGGAAAACAATCAAATAAATTTAGTACAAGCAACATTAATATATATACTCATACGTCTAAATATACGTGATTATAGCTGAATAAATCGAAATTACTAACCTGTCTGGAAGAACCTTTGCGAACGCTGCATCTCGCCTGTTGATATTGTGACTAACACCACGGCACGGGCAACGGCCCACGGCCACAGTCCACTGGCACTGTCGCCAACTCCTTCTGTTTGCTTTGTTTCTTCCATAGTCGTTCTCTAATAGAAATACACCTTTATGCGTGGGTACTGTTTTTGTCTGTCTAATTTAGCCCATTTTGCCGTGTCGGTGGCATATATGTTCGTGGACGTCCACTCGTTGCCTAAACTCGGAATACCATAACATCAACAGCACCAAAGGGTGGGGGTCAAAGGTCAATATCGCCCATAATTCGCGATCACGAGAAGACGAGAACGCGATTCCATACTCAGCTAAAATCGAAGCAAAAAAACGTAGCTACCTGTTTTTACTAAAAACGAAAGAGTTCGCAGTTTTTGTATTAATGTTATAAAAACGAACTAATACGTATGCATAAACGAACTAGGATATCATTGGGGAGTACCTGATTCCTCTGTTTTTTGTTAAATTACTAAGAAACGCGAGGAGCAAGACAATCGAATTGGTTGAGTACCTTTAAACGAAAAATGAGCACATGAGCACGACATCAGACATATTACTGTGATACATCAAATTAAAGGCAATATAATAAACTGTTTATATCTAGAACAATATTGTAGGGAGTTTAGTGTAACGTTGTGAAAAATTACAACGAAAACAACTGTTGTTTCGTTCGCATACTTACAGAGCTGGGGTCGATTACGATTGTGATTGTAATCGATTGTAATCGATTACACTCACAGTTGTAATTGTAATCGACTTTTTTAAGGCAGTGTATTCGTAATCGTGTCCTGTAATCGTGTAATCAGACTCGATTACATAAGATTACACCTAATATTTTATCAAACAGTGATTAAACATGTCATAATACGTTTGATTCCAGTATATATATATATATATATATATATATATATTATAATATAGATACATGCATGCAACCATTCATGAATAGCAACCATCTGTAGGTCAATAATCACAGAAACTCTGGTGTACTGGTCAATAATCCCAGCACATGGGCCATGGCTAATTGCAATTTTCTTTTATTGGTATCTCATGCTCACTGGCCAGTCACTGCTAGTGTTTGTACAGATCCTTCTGAAGGACTACATCCTTTGGTTTTATTTACAGTTTGTCAGAAGAGTCTTCATATACCTGGTTCAGATCTGGCCTGGTCATACCTGGACCATGGGCATGGCTAATTGCAATTTATTTTTATTGATTTCTCACTGCTGGTGTTTGCACACAATCATACAAATCCTTCTAAATAATTAAATTGTTTGGTTGTATTCAGTCATGCCTGCTGCCTACCCTTTGAAATACAATTGTGAAGTGTCTACAGTTGGTCAACTGCACAGTTTTTCAAAATAGTTTATTTGCCTGGCCCAAAAAATGTAATCATAATCGATTTTTTTTCAAGTATGTAATCGTAATCGACTTTTCCCAAGGCAGTGTAATCGTAATCATGAGTGTGTAATCGACCCCAGCTCTGCATACTTAGAAAATGTAAGTTTGATGTCGTTTTGCCAAGATAATCTATTACATTTGTTTACTTTTAAAATACGTAAAGTACTAAAGAAAAGCACCATTGTTGGACCAGCTCACGTGCACCTAAGCCTAGCGCATAGAAGACACCCACCCTCCGAATTCGAACGTTCGGAAGTTTCCGTCATCGACTTCGGAAATAATCGGCATCTATTGCGGGGATTTCCCCTTACACAGCCTCGATATGCTGCTACTTCTAAATCGAAGATGAGTTGGCGCCAAGTCCGAGAACTTGTACATAATTGTACAAATTGCAGCGATTTGTGGAGTGAACGAACGGAAAGCGCAGCTTCGTTTGAAGAAATCCAGTCTGGATGTAAGGTAACGTACGGTTGTGTTGTTACCTGATCGATGCGATCATAAGATCGAGTTTGTGTATTGGCAGCGTCGCCGGTCCGACTCCATGTTGATTGCTGCTTGGTGTCATTGCCATTGCGGCGTTGGCATTGGACAAACAGGATTACTGTGCCTAAGTACGTCAGGAATTTTAGACGTAAGGTGGAGCGCATATCGATGAAAGACATGGAAGCTTGCTGCTTAATATGTGACGATTTGACATCATTTGTACGATGCAGACGGTGATTTATTTGTGGATAGCAGGTGATGGGGGTAGGGAAAATGTCAATGATTCAGGAAGTGTTACTGTGAGTTGTTTTGAGAGTACAGTGTCAAGTTTTGATGGTTTGGGAACGGAGACTTGTTCAGATAGCAGGATGTCATTTGATGATTCAGGAGTTAGTGATATGAATTGTGTGGGGGTATGACTAAAATAAATCTACCAGCGGGTGAAGTGTAGAGCAATGACATTACTTTTGCAGGATGTGATAAACACATTCATATATATATATATATATGTATATATATATATCAATTGTACCTTTGTAACTTCAATATTACATATTAAAGCAGTTTACATTTATCGATATGAACTATTTCCGCTGTATTACTTCAATATATTTTGTATAAATTCATCAAAACTTACGTGTGTACATCACATCGCAGTTTGATAGATCACAGGCGTGGTACAAAAGTACTCATAAATCCAATGTCACTGGAGCGGTACGAAAATACTTGTAAACTGCAAATTATCAAAACTTAAGTCATCATCATACCGCAGTTTGATGGATCTCTGGCGTGGTAAAAGTACTTGTAAATTCAAGGTCAATAGAGCGGTACGAAAATACTCGTAAACCTACATAGATTCCTGTGGTGGGTCACACAGTTACACACTATGGTTTTGTATGAAGATGCCCACATAACCATAGGGCACTGACACAAGTCAATATGAAAAATACAGTGGAAATACAAAACAGAAACTTTCATTTTTCATATCCAAGATGTTTAATTTACCTGGTAGAGGCTTTCGTCAACGTATCACGTCGACTTCATCAGTACCGATGACGCTGAATGACGTCATCGTACACGTGATGCAGTTCGTAATTGCCCTCGTTTCTGTCGATGGGTGTTTTGGTTTTCCTGATCCAGTTGGCTTCCTTGATATGCCAAATTCTTCTGTTGGGTTCCTTGTCTACAATGTTCACTCCCTCCCAGTCTATGATGTGGTTTTCAGTTGTCGTATGGTCTGTAAGGGCGGATTTATTGATGGTAGACATCAATCTTTTTTTTCCGCTCCTTGTGTATTTCTCATTTTTTTCGTGTTGTCTACGTCCTTTCTGTGTTCCTCCAGTCTTGTTTTGAGTAGTCTTCCTGTCTCCCCAATGTACTCAGCACCACAATTCTTGGAAATTGAGATTTAATAAATGGTCACGGTATGCAAAATTGAATTTATTTTGCATAAAATATTGACATTAAATTAAAATTAAAAATCAAAATCAGTGTTGTTTAAACCTCCCTGTAAGACAACACGTTTTTATTGTTGTCCACAGGACAGTCCCAAGGCTGAGTATGGATGATTATTAAAAAAAATCATCCATGCTAAAATGGTGAGGGAACAATACATCAAAGCATTTCATATAAGGATTAATATTATAAGTAAATTGTATTTAAATACAGTGGAACAAAGAAGGCTGGAACAGTAAATATTGAATTTGTGTGTTGTGTTGTACACACAGATAGTACATAGATTGATTGTTGAGTACCTCAGCTATCATATCACATACATTACTCAGTGTTCTGCCCAGGTTCTCAAAAGGTCAGGGTGCCATTTCAGAAAAAGGGCACATAGAACGCGGCGAGCAATAGATAAAAAGGCACGTGCGACGCCTGACTAAATTAAACAGTTAACATGACCCATATTTAATAGTGCTTTGCCCAGGTTTTCAAAAGGGCAGTTTGCCATTTTAGTAAAGGGCACGTAGAGCACGATAAGCAATGGTTAAAAAGGCACTTGTGACATATGACTAAATGAAATAGTTTTTAACAAGACATAGTAGCAGTGTACAGCTTTTAGTTTAATATCATACTATTTACATATAGTATGTTATGTACACAGTGTATACGTATATATTTATGCATTATAATTTTGGCTTGGGCAAGCATTTGTAGAACAAAACACAATATTTAGCTTTACATAACTTTGAAATTTGTGTCAATCTGCATAATATTCAATATACATAGAGAGTCAAATTTATTTGGGTTAGGTTTAACATAAATTGAGATATACTGTTGTGTTCGATTTTGAAAATTAAAAATGTACAAGTAACATAGTAATTTTTAAAAATTACATTTAAATAAATGTGGACAAATGGATGATTATATAGTATATATAGACAACACCACATATTTTATTTAGTTAAATTGGCTTCAGTTTTAACAAAACACGATATTCAGCTTGACATAATATTTTATGTATAAATTCACATCATATTTACAATTCTCAGAGACCATTATATAAGCAATAGGTATGCAAGATGTTGTTGGGCTGAACAGAAATTGAGATATATTACACTGCAAATAGTAAAAAGTGTGATATCAAACATTAAAATAATTATAAACATGCATAGCTAATTTGTAAAATTCCTTTTTATTTACAGAAAACTACCCACACACAATCTAATTTTTAACAATCAGTCAATAAACAGAAAAAAGTAATTATTACTAGTTTGAAACCACCCTCCGAATAATAATTATTACAGGTAGCTACTGCTCAACGCTTTTGCAAAAGAAGCTAGCCGCCAGCAACCTTAGCACCCTTAGCTAGTCCACTACACACGCACGTGACGTCGTGACCTAGAAACGGCACGCCTTGCAACAAGCATGAGCGATGTTGGTCGTTGCATATTGAGGGGGAGCATGTTCTTTGAACACGGAAAATACGCACTTATTCACTACTATTGTTGAGCTATATTATACTAAACGTCGTTACTTATCATTAGATATCGGTACATTAACAAATAAAGAGTGTATGAATAATACATTATTTTTCTAATCACACGTGCCGGCTTCGAAAGTCTGTCGCGAACAGGCTGGTCTACCGACTTGCGAAGTTTGGCGCCTCCTCAGATCAAAACGTATTTTAATTAGTTTTGCAAGTATTACGTGATTAAGAATTTAACGACTAATCTAACAGTAGAAGTCTCCCGGCGATCAGACTAACTTTTGAAGATACGAAAAAAATAAGGAATGCTTGGGCCTTGGCGGTATGTGTAGTCGAGGCGCTCCGCGAAAGTCCGTCGCTCTGGTTTATCCACTTTCGTAGGTCGGCGTCTCCTCAAATCAACGTTTTTACATTTTTTGGCACTTTTGAATTAAGAATTTAATGGCGACTGGGATAGGAGTCGAGATAGGGGGGCATGAACAATTGAAATGACCGCGTGGCGCGCTCGGGATACGTAGTCGACATCGGGGCGCTTGCAGACGATCGAGTGTCTGCAAGCGCCATGAACTCGTGACGCTTGCATTCCCGATTGCGCGATGCGCTCAGTTGGGAAAAATCTAACCGCGCGTGTGGCGCGATCGGGATGCCTTTCGAGATCGGGGCGCTCTGCAAATTAATAATAATATACACGATCGTGTAACCGCCTGTAGCCACGACTAGGGTTACGTGCAAAATATAGCAGGGCGCCGTATAAAAGAGGCAGGGCGTTCTTTTTGCCTTTTTTGGGTACCAGGGCGTCACTGAAAAAAGGCAGGGCGTAACGCCCCGCAAGTTCGACCTAGGCAGAACACTGAATTACACACATCGATCACAGTAACATTATTCTTGTTCTGATATTTAATTACTCTAGTTCTATTAATTAAACTGCATTGTTCTGTCTACTCGAACAACGGTAGGTATAAATTGATTGCTGACCACCTTTTATTTGATTTATTACATTAATCACTGAAATAAATAATCTTATTTGTTAATTAATTAATTTTGTTATATTAATTAATTAAAATATTGTTCTGTCTACACAAATCGTGTACCTATATTGAATGTGTAACTATGCAGCTTTGATTTATTATATATTACACACTAGCTATGATCACTACAAAATGTTATCTTGTTCTATTCATTAATAGTGTTCTATTAATTAATGTTTTTTCTGTCTACTTGAAATTTAGGTATATATTGATTGCTGAGTGCCTCAGCTTTTATTTGATGTATTACACGCAGTAATTACTAAAACATCATCTTGTTTTTTTATTAATTTATTTTGTTATATTAATTAATTAACATATTCTTCCATCTACACATATGGTATACATATATTAAATGCTGAACTATGCAGCTTTAATTTGCTATATTACACGCTATCATCACTACCGAAATGTTATCTTGTTCTATTAATTCATTAACTGCTCTATTAATTAATTAATTACTGCATTTTTCTGTCTATTCGAATTGTAGGTATGTATTGATTGCTGAGTGCCTCAGCTTTTATTTGATGTATTACACTCAGTAATCACTGTAAAAATAATCTTGTTTTTTTAATTAATTATGTTAGAATAATTAATTAATTAATTAACATATTCTTCCATCTACACATATGGTATACATATATTAAATGCTGAGCAATGCAGCTTTAATTTGCTATATTACACGCTATCATCACTACCAAAATGTTATCTTGTTCTATTAATTCATTAACTGTTCTATTAATTAATTAATTACTGTATTTTTCTGTCTGTTCGAATTGTAGGTATGTATTGATTGCTGAACACCTCATGTTTCATGTGTAGTATTACATGCAGTAATCACTGCATACAGACATTAAATGCTGAGCTATGCAGCTTTCATTTGCCATACTACACACTTGTCACTACAACAAATTTACCTTGTTCTGTTAATTACTTAATATAGATATATCAATTAATTAATGTTATGTTCCATCGACAAACAGTCACACTTTCATTGCTGAACTTTCCAGCTTACATTTGCTATATTGAACATGATATGTGCAACAAAATAATAATAAAATGTAATTTAATTACAAAATTTCCCTGAAAATCATGCTAATTTATACAAATTTATACAAATCAGGCCAATACAAATTTGTAAAATACAACTTTGTTGACATATTTGAAAAGAAGGTCTACAAATCTACCAGTGTGCCAAATTTCATCGATAAACATTGAACATAACTGTATTTATTATAGTTTTGACAATACGGCAAGTTATCTTTCCGAGACCCATGTTTCTCTGAACGCTTGAAACTAGAGAGAGGTGACCAGAAATCAACAAAGATCCTGGATACAACCTTCCCGCGATCTTCCTGGAAGTGTTGTCATGTGACAGTTACCAACACAGTCACATGACGACCGAGAGTGGCGCAGACCAACGCTGACGAAGACGTACGTGCTAGTAATGTTTTGGTATAGTTTTAGTAAAAATATGCGCTTGTCTCGGTGCCATTTTACAGTTCACTAGTACTGTGTAAGATAGGTTTACAATCTGAAAACTGTATTAAATCTTACATCTTCAAAAATTCATATCTCGAAAAGTACTTTACCGATTTTGATATTGTTTTCACTTTCCCGTGGGTTGCGTCATATGATAAAAATATAAAACAAAAAATATGTTCAATTTGAAAATGTTATTGTCAACTGGCTTAAAGGGAATAAAAACATATATTGCTCGAATTCATGTTATAAAAAGTTAATTTTCATCAATTCATTGTTGCATATAACAACTCTTTCAGGATATTGAACAATTTGCCCATGAGATGTAGCGCTAGCCACATGTTTGCTACAGCTAATGTCAGCTCGGGTAAATGTGTAATCAGAAAGGCTATTTTTAGCTTAATGAATAGGATTGACATGTCTTTGAATCCCATTATTTATAGCATTAAAACTAGCGACGTGTATTGTACTTCGAAACTGCGGCACCAGTGGGTCCGGGATTTATAAAATTTTTAAACATTGTTCTTATCTATGTATTTTTATATTATTTACATACTGTTATTGATGTATTTGTATATATGGAACATCATGATTGTCTGAAATAAATACATTATTATTATTATTATATTACATCCTGCTATCTATTTCCATGTCCACCAAGCCAAAAAAAAAATAAAAATCAATGAATTAGAAATTCCACATTTTATGGTGTGCATCCGGACATTTTCGAATATGCATATTTTTGGCGCGCTTTTCGGGATGCCGAGATGTGACGTCACTTATGACTCAAACTCGCATCAGGCCGACCCTTTCCATGCATTCAGAGCATGTTTACAAGCATAGCTTTTGGGTCGAAACTAGCGTCAGAACGAGTTATTGTGCAATATTCCGACGTAATACAAACACTAGTCATCCTAGAGGAACAAACATTTATCTTACGGTTCCACATGAATCGAATTTTATTCAAAACAACGAATACGAATGGGCCTACAAGTCGACTAGGTTTCGCCGAGCTTGGGCTCGTTTTCAGAATAAATATATCGAATGCAACCAACGGGAGATAATCTACACCAATAAACATACATAGCAAACATATATTGTATCCAGCTACATAAAATAACGTGTATAATATAATAATATCACTAGAATATCGATATATGACGGAGTTGTACAATTTATCATAACAACTTAAATCAGTCAGAGTTCCGTAGGTCCCGCTACCTCAGTGGGTAGGCGCGTTGGTTACTTGTCATTTATTTTACAATCGGGCGACGCCGGTTCAATCCTGACAGCAGGCAAACCTTTGATTTTCTATACACTTTTTTGTTTATGTTTTCACGAAGTAATATAAACAAAATCACTTTATACTATAATGCACTGTTTGTAAATAATTTTTATTTTTGTAATAACTATTTATTCGCCACAAAAATGGAAATATGGTCATTATATAACGATGTTTCTAAATTTTATTTATCCAAACAAATATAATGTAATGGATATATAATTTATTAATTGTAAATATACTGTACGGTAACATATTGTAATTATATCTGTGAAAACAGATTGAGATCTGTCTGGATAAATACAATTTAGAAACATCGTTATATATAATGACCATATTTTCATTTTTGTGGCGAATAAATAATTACTACAAAAATAAAAAATATTTACAAACAGTGCATTATAGTATAAAATGATTTTGTTTATATTACTTCGCTGTCAGGATTGAACCGGCGTCGCCCGATTGTAAAATAAATGACAAGTAACCAACGCGCCTACCTACTGAGGTAGCGGGACCTGACAGCATGCAAACCTTTGATTTTCTTTACACTTTTTTTGTTTATGTTTTCACGAAATAATATAAACAAAATCATTTTATACTATAGTAGTAAAGGAGGTTAAGTACCGCGCAGGGTGTCGCGCCGCGGAGCAAGAGCAAAGTACCCGGATGTAGGTCAAGGTCAAATACCCGGATGTAGGTCAAGGTCAAGTACCCGGATGTAGGTCAGGTCACGTGGCGCCCCCTACCGGATTTTTTCGGAACTAGAATGGCACGCACCCAGCGGATTTTTTCGGAACTAAAATATTCCCGCCAAAAATATAACCGCGCCCCCTGTCGGATAGTTGGTGAACTAATTATTTCCCGCCAGGTCACGTGTCGCCCCCTACCGGAATTTTTCGGAACTAGAATGGCACGCCACCTAGCGGATTTTTTGGAACTAAAATATTCACGCAAAAACTATAAAAGCGCCACCTAGCGGACAGCTGGTGAACTAAATATTTCCCGCCAAAACTTAAATAGCGCCACCTAGCGGATAGTTGGTTAACTAATCTAGAACAGCGCCCCTGACGGATAGTTGGTGAATTAAAATAGCCCCCCCCCCTGGCGGATAGTTGGTGAACTAAATCAAGGTCACATCACCTAACGGATTTTTCCGGAACTAAAATATTTCCCGGCAAAACTTGAATAGCTCCCCCTGGCGGATAGTTGATGAACTAAAATTATTTCCCGCCAAAACTATAAAAGCGCCCCCTGGCGGATAGTTGTTGAACTAATTATTTCCCGCCAAAACCAAAATAGCGCCCCCTGACGGATAGTTGGTTAACTAAAATATTCTAATTATTTCCCGCCAAAACTAGATAGCGCCACCTAGCGGAATTTTTCGCTACTAAAATATTTCCCGCCAAAACTGAAAAAGCGCCCCTGTCGGATAGCTGGTGAATTAATTAATTCCCGCCAAAACCAAAGTAGCGCCCCTGGCGGATATTTGGTGAATTAAAATAGCTCCCCTGGTGGATAGTTGATTAACTAAAACAGTGCCCCCTATCGGAATTTGTCGGTACTAGTTATACAAGTGGTGTCATATTGTGGACAAGTTGTAAATTAAATATTCTAGTACTGCAAATATTCGTGTCTCTTGCACGCTTGCGTGCAATAGAGCCCCCTGACGGGTACATCACGAACTACAAACATCATCCCCTAGTGGAAAAGTGAGCAAACCACATATGAGTACTGCAAATATTTGTGTCTCTTGTTTTTTCTCGTCCATAAACACCTGGTGGATATATAAGCATCAACTGAAAGCACCCCTGTTAGATAAGTGGTGAACTAAATAACTACTCAGCAGTCCGCGCTTGTGTACATTCTACTCAGCAGTCCGTGCTTTTGAATTTTCTACAATCCGTGATCTTTCGGCACGCCCACGTGACCTTTATGTTCTGTTCCATAATCTTTTCGGCACGCCCACGTGATCTTTATGGTCTGTGGACTGGTTATAAAAGGCCTGCGTCTGCTTTTGTGGTCATTATAGCTTACATCTTGAAAATGGAAAAGAATAGGGAATTTTATCGCAAAGGTATCCGACCCCTTTTTGGGTTTTTATCCCATGTTAAAGCATAGGGAATTTTCACCCCATGTTAAAGTATAGGAGCTATTGTCGCAAAGGTATCCGACCACTTTTTGGGTTTTTATCCCATGTTAAAGCATAGGGAATTTTCACCCCATGTTAAAGTATAGGAGTTATTGTCGCAAAGGTATCCGACCACTTTTCGAATTTTTTATCCCATGTTAAAGAATAGGCCATTTTTATTGCAAAGGTATGCGACCACTTTTTGAATAAAATAAAATATACCAAACAGCATTTGAATATGTCACACACGAGATTGCTTGACCCGTAGGCCGAGGCTTCGCCAGGGGATCGAACCCTTATTTGGTTGACAATGGCATGTCGAAAATGTGGTGTTATAATAAGGCGTAATTTATATAATAAAAGGATTATAAATTCAACGGAGATGGTTTTGTCTGAAGTAATGTATACGAAATGTAGACTACATATAGGACTATGTTATATCAGGGCCTAAAGCCTCGTTTTTTCGAACAGAGCGGCCATCTTGAAATTATACGTTTGGTGGCTGTTACAAAACCGTACTCGAGACGTGTCTGGGCATGTTTGTTTGTTTGTTTGTTGATGTCATCAAACTGCTACGCACAGTAATTTTGTACCCGAGGGTGACTTGGTTAATCAGATAGCGCTTTGGTTAGCCATTGTTTTGAGCTTTCGTGCTTGAATATAATCTCATCATTTGATGTTATGGTCATTGACGTTATAGTGAGTGAAAAATCTCCCTGTTAACCGGTATAAACTGGTATCAATCAAGCCTCAAGGGTCGGTGTATTGGCCCCGTGTTAAGCCATAGGGAAGTTATACGAACTTATCTGTTAAAACATTCAAACTACCAGCTATCTGTGTAATATTTTGGTCAAACTGTTTGTCATTTGCACTTACCAACGGTCACAGTTGAAAGTCCGCGTACAAACCGGATCCAAACTGGTGTCAAACTGTTTTGAACTGATATATCCTATCCAAGGCTCATCCGTATTTCATCTGTGCCTAGAGATCACCAATACTGTTTCAGCATTTTATCATGCTGGTGTTCTTAACCTATACGTGTGTACGTATGTACGTATGTACGTAGGTGCATAATCGTGTTCAACATCATTATTAAATAAATAAACGCGCTATGTGCGATGCGCAATGTCGACTCGATCACCTTGATGCCAAAGATCATAATTATATCAATACAAGACGGCGCAGTGCTCGCTATCTACATTGTTCGAGGAAAGTGAAGCGTCATGTTACAACAGTACAGGTACATAATAACCTCCCAGATAAGATGTACCAGTATCTATATAGTTTACCGTATTAAGGTTCAAGTGTACCCAGGACCATTAGAACGTTTTTATCCTTTTTCGTACTATAGTATTTAAATTCGTGCTTCTTCGGTAAAACCTTCGAAACCAACTTCTGTCGTAAAACAAATAACCTGGTATGGGTAATCGAAAATGAACTCATAGATTCATATATATATATATATATATATATATATATATATATATAGATACATCAAGAGACGAGACTGTGACCGTGATGTGTGATCTATGACCGAGATGTGGCACGAGACTACGGATGCCACATCACACGATAAAGTACTCAGACCAACTAGTGGTGCGAACGAAACACAACAGTTTGACCAACACACATCACGAATCGAACTATAGACACGAGTCGGACAACCGAAACACTATAGTTTGACCAACACACGGCACGAATCGGACTCAGACCAACTAGTTGTACAAACGAAACACTATGCTTTGACCAACACGTGTCACGAATTGAACTCAGATCAACTAGTTGGACAAACGAAACACTATGCTTTGACCAACACGTGTCACGAATTGAACTCAGACCAAATAGTTGGACAAACGAAACACTATTCTTTGACCAACACATGTCACAAATTGAACTCAGATCAACTAGTCACACAAACGAAACACTATGCTTTGACCAACACGCTGAACGAATCGAACATTGAACTCAGACCAACTAGTTGTGCAAACGAAACACTATGCTTTGACCAACACGTGTCACGAATTGAACTCAGACCAACTAGTTGTGCAAACGAAACAGAAACTTAACCGATTACGCTGCACAAATTGAACTCAGACCAACTAGTTGTACAAACGAAACACTATGCTTTGACCAACACGTGTCACGAATTGGACTTAGATCAACTAGTTGGACAAACGAAACACTATGCTTTGACCAACACGTGTCACGAAAACGAAACACTATGCTTTGACCAACACGTGTCATGAATTGAACTTAGATCAACTAGACACATCACACGAGACTATGTCCGAGATATGTCACACTTCGGATGACTCACACGAGAGTACCGACGAGACAAGAGACGAGACTATGACCGAGATATGTCACGAGACTACGGATGACACATCACACGAGACTATGGCCGAGATATTTCACGAGACTTCGGATCACGCGAGACTACGGATGACACATCACACAAGAGTACCGACGAGACACGAGTTATACAAACGAAACACTATGCTTTGACCAACACGTGTCACGAATTGAACTCAGACCAACTACGAATTGAACTCAGACCAACTAGTTGTGCAAACGAAACAGAAACTTAACCGATTACGCTGCACAAATTGAACTCAGACCAACTAGTTGTACAAACGAAACACTATGCTTTGACCAACACGTGTCACGAATTGGACTTAGACCAACTAGTTGGACAAACGAAACACTAAGCTTTGACCAACACGTGTCACGAAAACGAAACACTATGCTTTGACCAACACGTGTCACGAATTGAACTTAGATCAACTAGACACATCACACGAGACTATGACCGAGATATGGCACGAGACTTCGGATGACACGTCACACGAGAGTACCGACGAGACAAGAGACGAGACTATGACCGAGATATGTCACGAGACTACGGATGACACACCACACGAGACTTCGGATGACACGTCACACGAGAGTACCGACGAGACAAGAGACGAGACTATGACCGAGATATGTCACGAGACTACGGATGACACACCACACGAGACTTCGGATGACACGTCACACGAGAGTACCGACGAGACAAGAGACGAGACTATGACCGAGATACGTCACGAGACTACGGATGACACGTCACACGAGAGTACCGACGAGACAAGAGACGAGACTATGACCGAGATACGGCACGAGACTACGGATGTCACCTCACACGAGAGTACCGACGAGACAAGAGACGAGATTATGACCAAGATATGTCACGAGACTACGGATGGTACATCAGAATAGACCGGATATCACGTGAGATTCCACCACAAAGATGGAATTCCACCACAATAGACGGGTTATCACGTGAGATTCCACCACAAAGATGGAATTCAACCACAATAGAAGGTTATCACGTGAGATTCCACCACAAAGATGGAATTCCACCACAATAGACGGGTTATCACGTGAGATTCCACCAAAAAGATGGAATTCCACCACAATAGACGGGTTATCGCGTGAGATTCCACCACATAGTACTCGGAACTTTTTAGTGTCGGTAGTACTCGGAACTTTTTAGTGTCGGTAGTACTCGGAACTTTTTAGTGTCGTTAGTACTCGGAACTTTTTAGTGTCGGTAGTACTCGGAACTTTTTAGTGTCGGTAGTACTCGGAACTTTTTAGTGTCGGTAGTACTCGGAACTTTTTAGTGTCGGTAGTACTCGGAACTTTTTAGTGTCGGTAGTACTCGGAACTTTTTAGTGTCGGTAGTACTCGGAACTTTTTAGTGTCGACTTTTTAGTACTCGGAACTTTTTAGTGTCGGTAGTACTCGGAACTTTTTAGTGTCGGTAGTACTCGGAACTTTTTAGTATCGGTAGTACTCGGAACTTTTTAGTGTCGGTAGGACTCGGAACTTTTTAACACACGACCATAGCAAGCGAATTTGAAAACTGCTACGATCGAAAACGACTATGTCAATAACATGTAAGGACAACCACCTGACAGGACTTCATTCAATGAGGTGCCAAACATCACATACCTTCATGTCAAGAGATGATCATTTGGTCGGATTCACGTCCAACGAGGCGACCATAGGACTCGCATGAAGTATCGCTTCTTTTAATGGAAAACATAATATGTATATGAAGCAGCCATCTTTTCAACGTAACAATTCCATATTTTCAAATAGTGAGAGCGACCAGATACGATACGACCTTCTCGAGAGTCGAAAAAGGAAAGACCAGAATCGTCGGAAGCACGGTATATACACTAGTTTTCGGCGTGAGCTCATTTGCATAATCAATCAGACCGAACGTACATCACGTGACTTCCCTTAACACAAAAACTGTGCACGTTCATGAGACAGGCGACATCTGATGACCCCAACGGATAGCAGTGTAACTACTCAGAATAACGCCAACTACCGGCCATGATAGATATCTATTCGTTGACACACTTCCGAGAATACCGGAAGCGTAGAGGCCGCCATGACAGTCAAGTAACTTCCGGTGTGACGTCACTTCCGACGTGTCGTCCCTAGTAGAGGCTGCCATGAGTCAAGTAACTTCCGGTACGACGTCACTTCCGGTGTAGCGCCCCTAGCGGATAATCGGAGTACTACGTCACATGGTGGCGCCATCTAGCGGTTAAAAAATATATATATAATTAGGTTAGCTAGAGAAAAAAAGTTGGGGTTAACCTCGCGAAAATTTAATGTTTTTGTCCCTCTGGGACAAAAACAGAAAATTTTCAGAAAATTTATACAACCACTTTAGTGGTTGTTGTTAAAATTTTCGCGAGGTTAACCCCAACTTTTTTTCTCTAGCTAAACTAATTATATTTTTTTAACCGCTAGATGGCGCCACCATGTGACGTAGTACTCCGATTATCCGCTAAGGGCGCTACACCGGAAGTGACGTCGTACCG
>CM034534.1:32704760-32752323 GCA_020002185.1 Paraescarpia echinospica | reverse complement strand
TGTGGTGGAATCTCACGCGATAACCCGTCTATTGTGGTGGAATTCCATCTTTTTGGTGGAATCTCACGTGATAACCCGTCTATTGTGGTGGAATTCCATCTTTGTGGTGGAATCTCACGTGATAACCTTCTATTGTGGTTGAATTCCATCTTTGTGGTGGAATCTCACGTGATAACCCGTCTATTGTGGTGGAATTCCATCTTTGTGGTGGAATCTCACGTGATATCCGGTCTATTCTGATGTACCATCCGTAGTCTCGTGACATATCTTGGTCATAATCTCGTCTCTTGTCTCGTCGGTACTCTCGTGTGAGGTGACATCCGTAGTCTCGTGCCGTATCTCGGTCATAGTCTCGTCTCTTGTCTCGTCGGTACTCTCGTGTGACGTGTCATCCGTAGTCTCGTGACGTATCTCGGTCATAGTCTCGTCTCTTGTCTCGTCGGTACTCTCGTGTGACGTGTCATCCGAAGTCTCGTGTGGTGTGTCATCCGTAGTCTCGTGACATATCTCGGTCATAGTCTCGTCTCTTGTCTCGTCGGTACTCTCGTGTGACGTGTCATCCGAAGTCTCGTGTGGTGTGTCATCCGTAGTCTCGTGACATATCTCGGTCATAGTCTCGTCTCTTGTCTCGTCGGTACTCTCGTGTGATGTGTCATCCGAAGTCTCATGCCATATCTCGGTCATAGTCTCGTGTGATGTGTCTAGTTGATCTAAGTTCAATTCGTGATACGTGTTGGTCAAAGCATAGTGTTTCGTTTTCGTGACACGTGTTGGTCAAAGCATAGTGTTTCGTTTGTCCAACTAGTTGATCTAAGTCCAATTCGTGACACGTGTTGGTCAAAGCATAGTGTTTCGTTTGTACAACTAGTTGGTCTGAGTTCAATTTGTGCAGCGTAATCGGTTAAGTTTCTGTTTCGTTTGCACAACTAGTTGGTCTGAGTTCAATTCGTAGTTGGTCTGAGTTCAATTCGTGACACGTGTTGGTCAAAGCATAGTGTTTCGTTTGTATAACTCGTGTCTCGTCGGTACTCTTGTGTGATGTGTCATCCGTAGTCTCGCGTGATCCGAAGACTCGTGAAATATCTCGGCCATAGTCTCGTGTGATGTGTCATCCGTAGTCTCGTGACATATCTCGGTCATAGTCTCGTCTCTTGGCTCGTCGGTACTCTCGTGTGACGTGTCATCCAAAGTCTCGTGACATATCTCGGACATAGTCTCGTGTGATGTGTCTAGTTGATCTAAGTTCAATTCATGACACGTGTTGGTCAAAGCATAGTGTTTCGTTTTCGTGACACGTGTTGGTCAAAGCTTAGTGTTTCGTTTGTCCAACTAGTTGATCTAAGTCCAATTCGTGACACGTGTTGGTCAAAGCATAGTGTTTCGTTTGTACAACTAGTTGGTCTGAGTTCAATTTGTGCAGCGTAATCGGTTAAGTTTCTGTTTCGTTTGCACAACTAGTTGGTCTGAGTTCAATTCGTGACACGTGTTGGTCAAAGCAGTGTTTCGTTTGCACAACTAGTTGGTCTGAGTTCAATGTTCGATTCGTTCAGCGTGTTGGTCAAAGCATAGTGTTTCGTTTGTGTGACTAGTTGATCTGAGTTCAATTTGTGACATGTGTTGGTCAAAGAATAGTGTTTCGTTTGTCCAACTATTTGGTCTGAGTTCAATTCGTGACACGTGTTGGTCAAAGCATAGTGTTTCGTTTGTCCAACTAGTTGATCTGAGTTCAATTCGTGACCCGTGTTGGTCAAAGCATAGTGTTTCGTTTGTACAACTAGTTGGTCTGAGTCCGATTCGTGCCGTGTGTTGGTCAAACTATAGTGTTTCGGTTGTCCGACTCGTGTCTATAGTTCGATTCGTGATGTGTGTTGGTCAAACTGTTGTGTTTCGTTCGCACCACTAGTTGGTCTGAGTACTTTATCGTGTGATGTGGCATCCGTAGTCTCGTGCCACATCTCGGTCATAGATCACACATCACGGTCACAGTCTCGTCTCTTGATGTATCTATATATATATATATATATATATATATATATATATATATGAATCTATGAGTTCATTTTCGATTACCCATACCAGGTTATTTGTTTTACGACAGAAGTTGGTTTCGAAGGTTTTACCGAAGAAGCACGAATTTAAATACTATAGTACGAAAAAGGATAAAAACGTTCTAATGGTCCTGGGTACACTTGAACCTTAATACGGTAAACTATATAGATACTGGTACATCTTATCTGGGAGGTTATTATGTACCTGTACTGTTGTAACATGACGCTTCACTTTCCTCGAACAATGTAGATAGCGAGCACTGCGCCGTCTTGTATTGATATAATTATGATCTTTGGCATCAAGGTGATCGAGTCGACATTGCGCATCGCACATAGCGCGTTTATTTATTTAATAATGATGTTGAACACGATTATGCACCTACGTACATACGTACATACGTACACACGTATAGGTTAAGAACACCAGCATGATAAAATGCTGAAACAGTATTGGTGATCTCTAGGCACAGATGAAATACGGATGAGCCTTGGATAGGATATATCAGTTCAAAACAGTTTGACACCAGTTTGGATCCGGTTTGTACGCGGACTTTCAACTGTGACCGTTGGTAAGTGCAAATGACAAACAGTTTGACCAAAATATTACACAGATAGCTGGTAGTTTGAATGTTTTAACAGATAAGTTCGTATAACTTCCCTATGGCTTAACACGGGGCCAATACACCGACCCTTGAGGCTTGATTGATACCAGTTTATACCGGTTAACAGGGAGATTTTTCACTCACTATAACGTCAATGACCATAACATCAAATGATGAGATTATATTCAAGCACGAAAGCTCAAAACAATGGCTAACCAAAGCGCTATCTGATTAACCAAGTCACCCTCGGGTACAAAATTACTGTGCGTAGCAGTTTGATGACATCAACAAACAAACAAACAAACATGCCCAGACACGTCTCGAGTACGGTTTTGTAACAGCCACCAAACGTATAATTTCAAGATGGCCGCTCTGTTCGAAAAAAACGAGGCTTTAGGCCCTGATATAACATAGTCCTATATGTAGTCTACATTTCGTATACATTACTTCAGACAAAACCATCTCCGTTGAATTTATAATCCTTTTATTATATAAATTACGCCTTATTATAACACCACATTTTCGACATGCCATTGTCAACCAAATAAGGGTTCGATCCCCTGGCGAAGCCTCGGCCTACGGGTCAAGCAATCTCGTGTGTGACATATTCAAATGCTGTTTGGTATATTTTATTTTATTCAAAAAGTGGTCGCATACCTTTGCAATAAAAATGGCCTATTCTTTAACATGGGATAAAAAAATTCGAAAAGTGGTCGGATACCTTTGCGACAATAACTCCTATACTTTAACATGGGGTGAAAATTCCCTATGCTTTAACATGGG
This sequence comes from Paraescarpia echinospica, assembly GCA_020002185.1. Classification (NCBI taxonomy): domain Eukaryota; kingdom Metazoa; phylum Annelida; class Polychaeta; order Sabellida; family Siboglinidae; genus Paraescarpia; species Paraescarpia echinospica. Next base: position 32,748,890 of record CM034534.1, on the reverse strand, counting down.
ATAAAAACCCAAAAAGTGGTCGGATACCTTTGCGACAATAGCTCCTATACTTTAACATGGGGTGAAAATTCCCTATGCTTTAACATGGGATAAAAACCCAAAAAGGGGTCGGATACCTTTGCGATAAAATTCCCTATTCTTTTCCATTTTCAAGATGTAAGCTATAATGACCACAAAAGCAGACGCAGGCCTTTTATAACCAGTCCACAGACCATAAAGATCACGTGGGCGTGCCGAAAAGATTATGGAACAGAACATAAAGGTCACGTGGGCGTGCCGAAAGATCACATATTGTAGAAAATTCAAAAGCACGGACTGCTGAGTAGAATGTACACAAGCGCGGACTGCTGAGTAGTTATTTAGTTCACCACTTATCTAACAGGGGTGCTTTCAGTTGATGCTTATATATCCACCAGGTGTTTATGGACGAGAAAAAACAAGAGACACAAATATTTGCAGTACTCATATGTGGTTTGCTCACTTTTCCACTAGGGGATGATGTTTGTAGTTCGTGATGTACCCGTCAGGGGGCTCTATTGCACGCAAGCGTGCAAGAGACACGAATATTTGCAGTACTAGAATATTTAATTTACAACTTGTCCACAATATGACACCACTTGTATAACTAGTACCGACAAATTCCGATAGGGGGCACTGTTTTAGTTAATCAACTATCCACCAGGGGAGCTATTTTAATTCACCAAATATCCGCCAGGGGCGCTACTTTGGTTTTGGCGGGAATTAATTAATTCACCAGCTATCCGACAGGGGCGCTTTTTCAGTTTTGGCGGGAAATATTTTAGTAGCGAAAAATTCCGCTAGGTGGCGCTATCTAGTTTTGGCGGGAAATAATTAGAATATTTTAGTTAACCAACTATCCGTCAGGGGGCGCTATTTTGGTTTTGGCGGGAAATAATTAGTTCAACAACTATCCGCCAGGGGGCGCTTTTATAGTTTTGGCGGGAAATAATTTTAGTTCACCAACTATCCGCCAGGGGGAGCTATTCAAGTTTTGCCGGGAAATATTTTAGTTCCGGAAAAATCCGTTAGGTGATGTGACCTTGATTTAGTTCACCAACTATCCGCCAGGGGGGGGCTATTTTAATTCACCAACTATCCGTCAGGGGCGCTGTTCTAGATTAGTTAACCAACTATCCGCTAGGTGGCGCTATTTAAGTTTTGGCGGGAAATATTTAGTTCACCAGCTGTCCGCTAGGTGGCGCTTTTATAGTTTTGTCGGGAATATTTTAGTTCCAAAAAAATCCGCTAGGTGGCGTGCCATTCTAGTTCCGAAAAATTCCGGTAGGGGGCGACACGTGACCTGGCGGGAAATAATTAGTTCACCAACTATCCGACAGGGGGCGCGGTTATATTTCTGGCGGGAATATTTTAGTTCCGAAAAAATCCGCTAGGTGCGTGCCATTCTAGTTCCGAAAAAATCCGGTAGGGGGCGCCACGTGACCTGACCTACATCCGGGTACTTGACCTTGACCTACATCCGGGTATTTGACCTTGACCTACATCCGGGTACTTTGCTCTTGCTCCGCGGCGCGACACCCTGCGCGGTACTTAACCTCCTTTACTACTTACTATAATGCACTGTTTGTAAATATTTTTTATTTTTGTAGTAATTATTTATTCGCCACAAAAATGAAAATATGGTCATTATATATAACGATGTTTCTAAATTGTATTTATCCAGACAGATCTCAATCTGTTTTCACAGATATAATTACAATATGTTACCGTACAGTATATTTACAATTAATAAATTATATATCCATTACATTATATTTGTTTGGATAAATAAAATTTAGAAACATCGTTATATAATAACCATATTTTCATTTTTGTGGCGAATAAATAGTTATTACAAAAATAAAAATTATTTACAAACAGTGCATTATAGTATAAAGTGATTTTGTTTATATTACTTCGTGAAAACATAAACAAAAAAGTGTATAGAAAATCAAAGGTTTGCCTGCTGTCAGGATTGAACCGGCGTCGCCCGATTGTAAAATAAATGACAAGTAACCAACGCGCCTACCCACTGAGGTAGCGGGACCTACGGAAACTCTGACTGATTTAAGTTGTTATGATAAATTGTACAACTCCGTCATATATCGATATTCTAGTGATATTATTATATTATACACGTTACTTTATGTAGCTGGATACAATATATGTTTGCTATGTATGTTTATTGGTGTAGATTATCTCCCGTTGGTTGCATTCGATATAATTATTCTGAAAACGAGCCCAAGCTCGGCGAAACCTAGTCGACTTGTAGGCCCATTCGCATTCGTTGTTTTGAATAAAATTCGATTCATGTGGAACCGTAAGATAAATGTTTGTTCCTCTATGATGACTAGTGTTTGTATTACGTCGGAATATTGCACAATAACTCGTTCTGACGCTAGTTTCGACCCAAAAGCTATGCTTGTAAACATGCTCTGAATGCATGGAAAGGGTCGGCCTGATGCGAGTTTGAGTCATAAGTGACGTCACATCTCGGCATCCCGAAAAGCGCGCCAAAAATATGCATATTCGAAAATGTCCGGATGCATACCATAAAATGTGGAATTTCTATTTCATTGAATTTTTCAGATTTTGTTGGCTTGGTGGACATGGAAATATATAGCAGGATGTAATATAACATGAATTCGGGCAATATATGTTTTTATTCCCTTTAAGTAGTAGCAAACAAAGTTAAATCTTCGCGCAGCCGATTATTTCACACATATGCCCACGGCCATTGTTGGTCAACCCAGGTAAATGAAAACGGCGGTGTGGTAACGTATCTGATGCTCGATCGACCCAACGCAGTTTCCCTGTCTTCCGTGATCGTTGATTCAGGCTAACGACATGGCAAGGCAGAAGTGGAAAGAAGTTTTTTTTCTGCAAACAAACATTGACGTAGTTGATATTACTAGGCTGTGATAAGATGGTCAGTAGCCTCTGAGCAGTAAACTCGAGCAACGTCAAGGTTAGCAAAAATATCCTTATGGTCCTCGCAACATCCAGGTAGTAAGACATGCTATTATAGAGGACTAGCGAAGAACACGAAGATGTGTCGAAACAAAAGTTAGAGTGAACGGGGGAGAAAACCATGGCAAACCGGGTAAAAAATGAAGAATCCATATAAGACATCAGAACCAAGAACTTCTTGTGTCCTTCATTGACTTGATCAAGACTTTTTATGCAACCAATCCTGAAAGCCTCTGGAAATCATGTCCAGGTTTGATATCGTGAAAATGCATCACCATCATATACGACTAGTCTGAGACTAGATGACTGCAACTGTGTTCCACAATGGGACTGGAACATATAGTCTTTCGGCATTCGAACAGGGATTAAGGATGGGTGCGTTATTGCACCGACCCTGCATATATGCGCCATAACTTTCCTCGTGTGTGATTGTCCCCTCGTAGCTTTGAACTAGAACACCGGCTTGATTGGAGGTAATTTAACCTGGTTGTGTCGTCTCAAGGGCAAGATGAAAATGGTGATGACTGCTGTCAGACTTCCAATATGCTGACGAATGTACTATCTTTGCTCACTCTGTGGAAAAGCTTCTTACTTGCTTGTACCCCTGTGGGCTACCAAAGGTTGACATTCCATCAACATTGGGTCAAGGTCATTCGTTAACCTACTGCAGGAACCCAAACTGGACTTCCAAAAATTGAACTATCTGGAGAAATCCCAATTTACTGAACACTTGCCATATTTTTGGGGCCACCTGTTCCAAAAGGCAACCACCGCAGACAACATTCAGTACCGAATCTGCCGTGCCATATCACGTCCTTTGTGAAACTGCGACACTGAGTCATCAACGACCGCAACGTCAGGAAAGAGGCAACAAGTTGAATGGTCTACAAAGCCGTCTGCGTTACAACTGGCTATATGGACATGCATGAGCAATGTGTCATTGATTGCTGTTACCTAAAGTTCCTAAAGAAATGCCACCAATGTTGCCTCGTGAAGACGCAGCGCATCCTGTTGGAATACCGCGCACCAACGCCAACGCCGTCACTAGAGCTTTTAAAAAACAGCATCGGGATAATGATTACGCAAAACCAATTCTCGTGGACGGGTCGCTTTATAAGTATGCGTAACTCCCACCTACTAAGATAAATAGGTTGTAGACTACTATTTCCCTAGCTATGGCTTATAAATGCCATTGTTCAAGAACACGTGGCGGTCAGACGGAAATAATGTATATCAAGTAACGATGAAAAGTATCTGTAGAAGGTCACATCAACATACGTAGACCTACAACAGGGAGCACCTGGCTGCCGGCCGCCCACTTTGACCCCGATGAATCCACCAGCAACGGCCTAAATATTTCGAGTCAGACCGCCTAACTGTTACTAAACAAGGCGGAGAAGCGACAGAGAAGATATCCATGAACCAAAACTACTTATAAACGCCCCTCACTGCATAAAGAAATACAGATCAAGAATCGGGCTCCTGAATCACCCAGGGAAGCTCGGCCGACGTCGTCCTCGGTCCTCCACTCGACTACGAGGGACCGTCGATGATGACAAAAATGAAGTCGTCCAGTTGGTTCCACGTGTCCACTAGACCGGGGGTGCACACAGACATACGGTTCTGCACCCTCCAGTAAGCGGTGCGGCGGTGAAAAAATTAATCAACACCCTCCCCGCCTTCCCATGTCATCAGTTCAGCCGAGACAGCGGAGAAAAGCTGGTCGACACCATCCACCTACGTCTCCGGCCATTCTTTCTATTATGTTGTCTTTATTTTATGGTGTTGTGCCTCGTTCGCGATTGGAAATCACAAACCACTTAAATGTATTATAATAGTTTGCCAGCAGTGAAAGAGAAAATGTTGACAGAAGTCTCTTCCCGGATGTAGCCCTGTACGTGTGAAAGAGAATATTTTGACAGAAGTCTCTTCCCGGATGTAGCCCTGTACGTGTGAAAGAGAACATTTTGACAGAAGTCTCTTCCCGGATGTAGCCCTGTACGTGTGAAAGAGAACATTTTGACGGAAGTCTCTTCCCGGATGTAGCCCTGTACGTGTATGCACCTGTAAGTTGTCATGTATTAATGCCTTTGCAAGCCACCCCTTCGTGTGTGTTTTGATTCAGACAAAATTAACTTTTCTAGTACATCTCTTCCAACCCGCACCGGCCAGCGTGGAAGGGTAGGCCAACATCACCAGCATGCAAAGTACAAGCCAAAGCCCCCAGTCCCCAGCAGCATCGAAAGAATATGACCAAGGGGCGATTCGGGTCAACTAGGGCTACGTGCAGGGGGTGCTAATAATATCTGGGTTAAGAAGAGCCGCCGAGAGAAGGTACGTAGACTGAAGACATCAACACATAACGTAAGAACACCACTAGAAGGTGAACAGATACACGAACTGGAAGAAGAACATAGGGAAACCAGGTTTGTATGTGATGGGATCGGAGAAAGTCAGCCTACTATGTCAAGTAGGAGTAGGCTTTCTCATAAACAAGAAATGGAAAGACAATATAGTGTGGGTTAACAGCATCAGCCCCAGAGTAGCGGAATTTGTTCTAGGCATAAAAAAGCGCTACAGACTGAAGATAGTACAAGTATATGTACCAACAACATCATACTCGGAGACTTTAATGCGCAAGTAGGCAAACGAACAATCATTTCGGAAACGGCAATAGGCAAATTTGGTCTAGGTGTGAGAAACGAAAGAGGCGACTCCTTTGTAGAATGGGTAACACCAAGAAAGTACCAAATCATGAATACCATGTTTCAAAAGAAAGCATGGAGGAGATGGACATGGAAAAGCCCAAATGGAGAAACGAAGAACGATATTAAAACATTAAATTGACTACATCCTGACAAACACACCAGACATGGTCACTGACGTAACTGTCATCAACCAAGTCAACATCGGAAGTGACCATATAATGGTAATGAGCAACATCAAACTGGACGTCAAGAGACCACCAAGTGTAGATACCACACAAATAGGAACAAAAAAGATTGCATTCCAACTCGAACTGCGAAATCGATTCGAGACACTACAAGAACTAGACGACATCGACATCAAGAGCGAAAACATCACTGAAATTATCCAACTAAGTGCGACAAGTGTAGCCAAAGCAATCAACAGACGAGAATATTGTTACCGACACGAGCACTGATGCATGGTGGATAACGGCGACCGTAAACAACATATAGAGTACGCAGAAATATACCAGACCATCAAAACGAAAGCGAATGAAGACACCAGTGATTGAATTAGTGTACGCAAACCAGCTTTGTACGAACTCAAACAGTTTATTACAACACAGTGCCGTGGTGGTGTAGCCGGAACTGGCGCACTACGCATGACATTAATTAGATTAGAGATAGTCGCGCTACTCTATTGTACAGGCTTATAACCATGTAGTCCAATATCGTAACATCTCCCTTTTTAACTAAACAATATGTAACCTAAATAATGTAACATACTCTAACTCTTGCTATAGGGTCAGAGGTTACCAGCTTGTGATCCTCCTAGGACTGCGATCTTTACCACCGAGTCCAAATTACTCTTATTGTTCTGGGGCTCTTCGGCGAAGTCAGTGGCTTTGGTGTGCTGAGCACCGCTGGCGGGTCACGCACTTCCGCATTCCGCGATTCGATGGTATTCTCCACTATCGGCGTGTCTTCCTTCTCTGCCTCCAGTTCAATCTGCATGTACGACCGGTCACTGCATTTATCTGTGACCATTTGATTGGATGATATTTCTTCAACTATTGCACGAAGACAGGTGTTCCTTTTCTGACAGAGGTTAAGTCGTGAGCATTTCGGTTGTTGTAATGCTGGCTCACTTTCTGTTTCATCGTCTTGGGTCTCATCGTGTGAGGTGCGTTCGGTACGACTGGTCTTATCAGATGCTCGGTTTGTGGCACTGCCGCTCTTGTGCGTCGCTGCATAATTCGTTGTACCGGACTCCAGTTGAGTGCTGTGGTGGGAGTGTTGCGCCATTCTAGCAGTGCTCTCATCGGATCTTTCGATTTCTTCAGCAGATTTTTTCGATCTTTACTGCTGCTTCCGCCTTTCCGTTGGATTGTTTGAATTCCTGCGTGTTCGTAAACACCTGGAACTCTGCACTCACGAACTGTGGTCCTCCATCTGATTGCACACTGTATGCTTGTATGGTAGTTTCCGCTCTCTGAATGACAAGCCTTGTGAACTCAAAGAAATCTGAGTAATAATCCACCAGGATTATGTACGTGTCGTTGGCATGCGTAAACAGGTCGATCCCAATCTTTGCCCCATGGATTTGTTGGAATGTTGTGGCTTCTTAGCGTCTCTTTCTGTTGGGACGGTCTTTCTTTGGCACACGCTTGACAACTGTCGATCATCTGCTTGATGTCGCTTATCTTTCCTGGCCAGTAGATGCTATCTCGTGCTCTTCGCAGTGTTGCTTCGATTCCTTGATGACTGCTGTGAAGTCGTTGTAGCAGGTCTCTCTGACAGGCTTGCGGAATGATCATTCGTTACCCTTTGTACGGGATCACGTCATGCGCAGACATTTCATCTCGAAATGTCCAGTACGGTTTCAGCTCATGTGACAGCATGTGCTTGTGCTCCGGCCAGCCTGACATAACCGTCGTCAACAATCGTTGCAATGTCTCATCAGCAGCTGACGCTTGTTGAGGCTCGCTGACATTGACGTACATTTGCGGATCAACTGAATCGATCTCTTCTGCTATGTCATCTCGTATAGCACACTGGAAGATCTGTCCCTTCGATATCTCCTTGACGGGTCGACGTGACGATGTAGCTCGTGACAACATATCTGCTACTAGCTGTTCTGTGCCTGGTTTATACACCACTCTCAGGTTGTACGGTTGCATTGTGAGCATCATCCGTTGTAGACGCTTTGGCGCATCTAGCAGCAACTTTCGGAATATTGCCTCTAGAGGTTTATGGTCTCTGTGGATTGTGACATCTGAGAGCCCGCAGATTAATTGGTCGAATTTTCGACATGCGAAAACAATTGCTAGACACTCAAGTTCGATTGGTGCATAATTTCGTTCGCATTTCGTCAATGAATGATATATGTACGCTGCAGGTTTGCCCTCTTGTATCAGAGCCGCTCCTAGCCCTTGCGTACTAGCATCACATTGCACCACCGCCGGCTTTGTCACATCATAGTAGGCAAGTGATTGTTCAGTGGTTGCAATGTCTTTGATCTCCTAGAAAGCATCTTCTTGTGCAGATCCCCATTCGAATTCTGCGCCTTTCTGTACCAGCCGCCTCAGTGGTTCGCTGATAGCCGCTATGTTTGGCATGAACTTTGTGAGATAGTTGGTGAAACCAAGGAATCTGCGCACTTGTTCGACGTCGGTTGGTGTGGACATCTTCTTGATATCCACCACTTTCTCCGGATCAGCTTTCACTCCTTCTGGTGTCAACACGTGACCGATGTACTTTATTTCTGTCATGTGCAGCTTCATCTTTGCTTCGTTTAGCTTCACATTCTGCTCCCGTGCGCGTTGCAGCAAATTTTCCAGGTTCTTGTCATGATTTAGACGAGCTTCTGCTTCCGTTTCACCCCGACCGTTGATCAGTATGTCGTCGGCGACAATTGAGATTCCGTCTAACCCATCCAATGCTTGTTGCAAACGACGATGGAATTCTTCAGAACTTGAGGTGAGGCCAAATGGCATTCGGAGCCACCTGTATTTCCCAAAGGGGCTCCAAAAGGTGGTCAAGTAGCTGCTCTCTTCTGACAGTTTGACTTGAAGGAAGCCGTCTTTCGCATCAACTAGCGAAAAGATCTTCGTGTTCTTCAGAGTTGGCAGTACCTCCTCAATTGTTGGAAGCGGGTAGTGGTTTCGTTGGATAGCTTTGTTGAGATCGGTAGGATCAAAGCACACCCGCACCGTGCCATTTGCTTTGCGAATGGCAAGGCAGTTGGATATCCATGGAGTTGGAACATCCACCTTGACAATCACTTCTTGCTCTTCTTCTGCAGATCGTCTTTGAGTGCGTATGTGACTCTGCGAGGTCTGTTTTGCACAGATGGGACCGTCTTGTCTATGACTATGTCGTACTCCCCCGGCAAACATCCTAATCCCGAGAATACGTCCGTGTATCCCTCCAACATGGCTTCCACGTTTGCATGTTGTCGATCTTTCACCAAATGAACCTGCTCGTTCACGGAGAGCAATTTTAGTCGAAAGCACGTGTCAATCGATAGTAGCGTTGCATGCTTGGTTTCCACCACCTCAAACAAAAGAGGCACGGTGCTACCCTCATCGCATACCGATAGGTGGCAGCGACCTTTCGATGGGACTACGGTGCCGTCATACATCGTCAGCGTGGACTTGCTTGGCCTTATGGGTGGATCACCCAGGTAGTCGTTTAGACTCTGCACATTGCATAAAGCTGCTGTGTCAAGCTGACATGTAATGGGCCTAGACTTGGTATGTCCCTCTGATTGGACGCTGATTGTCGCAAGTAACTTGCTAACGACATTGTCTACTTGTATATGCAGAATGTCCGAATTGCTGTCATGGTATTCTCCAATCAGATGTACTTGATTTTGGGCCTTTCTTACTCTGCTACATTTTGAGAAATTGTTCTTCTTTTTATACTTGTAGCATTCTTTGCCAAATACAGGGCATTGTCTCTGTGTGTGTGGTGCCACATCTACCACACGTCTTATCGGAATTACTATCCGCCTTCCTTCGCTAGGTGCGCCCCCCTGACGTCTTTATATGCTTCTTGGGCTTAGGCTTGTAAACAGGACTGACCTCCTCATTTATGTGCAATTTTCGCATTTCGGCCTCCGTATCTTCGGCCAGTCGACACATGCGTATTGCTTTCTTGAGCGTGAGACTGTCCGTTTCGAACAACCGCCGCGCCTCATTCTATCCTGGTCGTGTCCGAGGGTTAGTGCGTGCAGCACCATGTCGTCGGTTAAATCAACAAATGCGCAGTCCCTGACTTGCTTGTTTAGAGCCGTCAGAAACTCCTCGATGGGGCGACCGTTCTGCTTCATGGTTAGGAACTGCTCGATGGGGCGACCGTTCTGCTTCATGGTTAGGAACTCCTCGATGGGGCGACCGTTCTGCTTCATGGTTAGGAACTCCTCGATGGGGCGACCGTTCTGCTTCATGGTTAGGAACTGCTCGATGGGGCGACCGTTCTGCTTCATGGTTAGGAACTGCTCGATGGGGCGACCGTTCTGCTTCATGGTTAGGAACTGCTCGATGGGGCGACCGTTCTGCTTCATGGTTAGCAGAATTAGTCAAATTTGTCTATGATTTAATTGAACGTCTGCTGTGCTGTCGGGAAGATGAAATTGTCAAACATATCGTTTCCCTTCTCTCCAACTGTTCGCAACAACATGGCAATCTTTACCATGTCTGTGGACTCTGCCTTTTCACTTGCGTCCAAGAAGTACTGAAATTGCTTCTTGAATCGCCCCCATTGCACTGGCAGATTTCCCGAGGCGGGAAGTGGATCGGGTAAGATATACCGATCCCTCTCGCAAACTGGGACGGTCAGCTCTTTGTTACCCGTTGTTATTGTTCCACCGAGTTCCGCCAACACCCGTTCACACAACTTTCTGACACCATGATTGAATTAGCGTACGCAAACCAGCTTTGTACGAACTCAGAACAGTTGGGGTAAGACCACATTTAAATTTTACATAGGCGGCCATTATAACGTTTTCTTCATTTCCTGCAAAATTTGTCTTACGATTTTCTCATTTTTCAGAAAAATCCACCCAAACCTGACACCCCTCAATTTCGCCCCAATCTGGTGGCCGATTTTGAAATATTGGTGCGTTCTGCAAAATCGCCACTGCGAATACGCGAGCGACTAGAGTATATTTATTGGTGGTGTTGCCGGAACTGGCTCAATACGCATACCATTAATTAGATTAGAGATAGTCGCGCTACTCTATTGTACAGGCCTGTAACCATGTACTCCAATATCGTAACAACCAGGAAGTACAAACACGAGATCATGCGAGAAACGATTACGACATTAGAGAGCCTGAAGAAAGCCAGAAGAACACAGGCACTAGGCCGATGCGGACTGGTTACACTTCCAGACAAGCAGGGTACGTAGAGAAATACAAGACCAAGATATGATCATGGAACGAATAGTGGAATTCTACACCGAGCTGTACGACTGTGGACAGAGAACCATGATTCACACCGATCCGAAAGAGGTACCAGAGATAACACCATGGGAGGTGGAAGCAGCGATGTGAAATATGAAGAATGGGAAGACATCAGGCAATTTAACTAACGACCATGTAAACATTGAAACATTAAAAGCAGGAGAAGATACCATCTCGAAGCTGCATACTAAATATTTATCAGAAATACGAATACCCACAGCACTGAATTAAGAACGCAAAGATGGTTATAATCTTCATGAAGGCAAACAAGAAAGGCATAAAGAACTACAGACAGATATGTCTGTTATCAAGCATCTACAAATTACTCACAGAGATACTAACAAATATGCTAGAGATCGAAGACACTCGACGACGCGAAAACCAACCACGAGAGCAATCAGGATTAAGAAACAAATACTCAACGCAGACAACATACACGTCGTAAACCAACTGAAAGAAAAGTGCCGAGAATATAATATCCCGCTCTGCATCGCTTTCATCCACTACGAGAAGGCTTTCGACTCGGTGCAAACTCAAACAATACTGACCTCCCTTCAAGAACAGGGGATAGAAGACGCGTACATCGAACCTCTGAAAGACATCTACACCAACAGCCTGGTGACACTCGAAAGCATAGTCCGAAAACTTACGTGGGAAACCAGAGGCTTGAGGATAGACGGATAATATCTCGGTCATCTTCGCTTCGCCGACGACATACTCGTATGCGCTATTACACCGCAAGAACTACAAAAAATGCTGCAGGAGCTAGCTGATGAAAGTGAAAAACAATTAAGGTCTGAAGATGAACATTTCTAAAAAACTAGAAATGCCACGTACACCAATATATATCAACACCACGCAGATAGAGAACGTGGTATATCTGGGACAGCTATACAGTATCAAAGAGAAAAACCAAGACAAGGTTAAGGAGATTCAAAGATGAATCGCCGCCGACAGGACTACATTCGCCAAACACCGCGACATCTTCAAAGGTAACTTTGGAACCTGCTTGTAGAGACAAGTCTACAACTCATGCTTTCTTCCAGCGATGACATACGGCACTGAAAAATGGGCACTCGCCATCCAGGCAAAGAACAATTTTAAGCTAGCAGCTGCACAGACAAAGATGGAAAGAAGTATATTAAACATCACAAATATCGGGAGACAAAAATAAACATATGGGTAAGAGATTTAACAAGATTGCCACCCAGAGAATTAACTCTAGGTGGCAGGTGGACAAGGAAGCCCTTTGGCTTATCGAGAGTCCAACGCTTTTATATATGTGTATCCCGCCCTTCTGAGGTATGTGTCGATTTTATTGTTAAACATATTCGATCACGCTACTAGCACCCACACAATCAGCAGATAATATATTCCATTCATTTACAGTTCTCTGTGAAAATGAGAACTTTCTTATATCTAATCTATACAGCTCCTAGTCCTTCTATCTTTCTTAACTGAGAAAAATATTTCTATCAATATTTTCATAACCATTCAGTATTTTCAACACTTCTATCTGATCTCTTCTCGATCTTCTGGTCTCTAATGTTGTTAAACCACATTCTTTTAGGCGAATTTCATAACTAAGATCCCTCAGTTTTTGCATCATTTTAGTCGCTCTTCTCTGTACTTTCTAGTATATCTATATGTCCTTCTTGCGATATGGCCTCCACGCTTGTATACAATATTCTAAATGACGCCTCACTATTATTTTGTACAGCGGTATTATTAGTTCTTTGTCCTTATACGCTATATTTCGCCTAATTAATCCAAGGATTTGATTTCCCTTTGAAGCTGCAATTCCGCACTGCTCTGAAACCTGCATATCAGCTCTGGCTAATGGTTAACCCTAAGTCCTTTTCTTGTACAGTAGTACTTAGTACAGTAACCCCCCATTGTATATTCTACATCTTCGTTCCCATGTCCTGTGTGGAGGCATTTACATTTTCCAAAATTGAACAGCATTTGCCACTTTTCATACCATTTGATCAACCTGTCAAGATCATCTTGTAAATGCTGTACGAGAGAGACAAAGGTCATATCGTGATAGAACAAATCAGAAGACAGAAGTGGACCTGGACAGGGCACATCAGCAGACTACGAAAAAACCGATGGACATCGCGTATCACAACCTGGAGACCTTACGAAGATAAACGATCTAAAGGAAGATCGGCGAGACGGTGGAGAGACGAACTAAACGAGTACTGGAACGGCACCATCTGGCAGAGGATAGTGCAACTCAGGCAGATTTGGAAACGACACGTTAAGGCTTTCGCCCAACCACGGGACACTACGGCTGCACAAAGAAGATGATGATGGTGAGTACATCAAATAATAATTCAAAATGTCTCTCTGTCGAGACTAGCAGATATATTTTTGTATTCTGCTAAAATGTATGTAGCGCAACAAATGGTGGCGCCACGTCGCGCAGCCTGAATTACCATCTGGCAAATAGGTAGTTAAGTAATAATCCAGTAGATGTCGAAGCTGAACGAAGAAAAGTTACCCATGATGCAATAACCGGAGCGCATGCGCATCTTACTTCTCTTGAATCGCTGGTCGCCATAATAGTCAAGATGGTAAGGAAATTTCTTACGAATTTGTTGAATTTCGACATGTGTTAATTCGATTATTCATGTCGGTTTCTTTTTCAGAATTTCGGAGATGAAACACAGCCGCGTACTTTGTAAGTACAAGCGATTTACTATATTTACAAATAAATTGTTGGTCTTTCCGTTGTCGACGTTGAAATCAGAAATGTGGCGTACACACGTTTCCGATTTCGTTTTTATATCTCCTGCATAAGCCTATTTTATAGAAAAGTTGCAAGACCATCACATCATTTATCAACCAGTCTGACTTGTTGCATACGTTACTCCAGTCCATTAAATCATGGCGGTGGTGAGCAGCGGTAGATATCCAGTTGTGAAGTCCTCGGGCTCAGATCGTCTTTACTCGTCTACTGTTCTTCCAATACACGCCTACACTGGCTATAGCCTAGCCCCAACATGCTGATGGTACAGGCGGTACGTGGCATGGCAGGCGAACAGGAAAAGTGTTTTTGTTTTTATAGTGCAATATATAACAAAACACAATTGTAAAAATAAACAGAAATACATGTCCCGACACTGACTTTAAAGATTGTCTAGACTAGTCTACTCTAGACTAGACTGTATTGTTGCGAGTCCCAGCCTTGCGCGTCGCACAATTTCGTGGCAATGCGGAATTGTTTCATTTGCACTTATCGACCTACCAGCATTTATTCTTTGTTTACTGGTGTGGGCAATAATCGCATTTTTGCCATTTTTACTAGAACCTGATCAAATTCTTCCGTAAGGTATTTATTTATGTGCAAAATCTCTAACATATTCCTTCCAGTTTCTGCAAACAAACTGTTACAGAAGTTGTTTTGACTGAAGTACTTACGAAAATATTTTTGCAAAATCAAATCTCGTTGAAGAATCGTGGGTCCTACCTATGTTGTGTAAATTGTTCGCATGTCACATGCGAGACCACGCACTCTATTAAAATAGGCCAAGAGTGTTAGAACACAAGATTTCAGTGTCACAAATGTTGACCTGCCACACATTTTTTGGTTGTGAGTATACACTCTATCCCACTCACACTAGAAGCAGTTACAGCATCTACTACAGTTGATCAGTGGAAGTCAGTTTTTACAATGAACTGACTGCAGTTTACCACATCACATCATACAAAATATTAGGAATTTATTTACTAATAGTTGGATAGTCATGTTGGCCTTTCCTTGCAATCTTCAGACTGCTGTACCTATGATCCCTAATCAAGTGATGTCATCATACTCTAAGACAAAGATCTAACTATGTAATCAATCACATTTTGTTGGCAACCTTCTCCTTGCATGACTGTGGCACCCAAACACAATTTATTGACAAAAAATCAACAATAACATACATAAAATATGCATAATTTACCCAGCATACATCGCTTCCATGGACTAGGGTATGCTGGTGATGGCAGCAGTGCATGATCGTGTTTGTAAATAACCATAATTTTTACATATTATAACCCTGTTTTAAGTCATTTGGTTGGCATTTTTTAAAAGATGGCGAGTAAACATTCTCACAGCTGTATATAATTGAAACTTCTTGCTAGTGCCAGTTAGTCAGTACTAGTAGTGGCAGTATATATACTGGTGCTTCCCACTTTTTGCTGTACATAATAAAGAACAGCCGTTTTGGCAAAAAAGTTGGACAAACTCTTCCACAGTAAGATCTCCAACTTCCAATTCTGTAACCTATTTAATCAAATTTGTGCAAAGATCGTGAAATTGCACTACTGCGAGAACATGCTGGTGCCATTAACTGCTATAGCCTATCTTGGCCTCATTAATAGTATACTGCTAATGTTTATGACATGACTGTGTCACGAGGCAAGAGAGTGGGTAGTGTATTGATATAGCCACTGGGTGTGTCTAGCGTGAGATCGACTGATTTTTATCTCGATGGTGCTGATTGGGTGTGCAGTAAAATCGGTCGACATATATACTGGTGGGAGTCAATTCCGTGCTTCCTGTTCATTATGATGTACTGTTTCAGTCAAAAAAATGTACAAATAAATGGTTAGAAAATTTATTTGTGTCTGAAATGTGATTATTGAGAGATGGAAAATATAATTGATTAAATTGTAATTTATGAATTTAGATTAAATGTTGTAGCAACATTCTATATAAAAGTAAATGCGACATGCTGGAGTTTTCACTGTCTTATAGTATGTGTTCTACTCAAAAGGTATGTTGGGAATTTGGATCCATCCATCACTGAGGATCTGATCATAGCCCTGTTTGGACAGATAGGGCCATGCAAAGGCTGCAAGATCATCCACGAAGTAAGATTTTTCATATATTTTTATTCAACATATCTTTCAAAGTTTCACATGAACGTTTTGAAAGTTGTCTGATCATAAATTGTCTTAATTATTTTCAGATTCATATTTATTTGTAATATGTAATAGGTTCTATTTATCTCTGCTGCAGAAAATATGGATAAAACAATTATTTTGTTTACACTAATATGCTTTAGGACTACACAAATTGTCCTTGATGTGGCTGCATATATATTTATATTGAGTAGCCTTGGTTTTTTATGTTGGCATTGTTGTACCACCTGCACTTGTAAGTCTAGGGAATGTTCCTTGTAATCAGCAGGGGTAGAACTACCCACTAGTCTGCTAGTCCGTACACTAGTAAAGATTACGGCGGACTAGTAAATCCGCCTACCAACTAGTCCGGCTGTCTAGTAAAAATCAGCATGTTGCATGATGCCACCATCCGTACCATTGACAAACTAATTCTTTACGTAATGAGGCGACAGTGAAACAGTGCTTTTGATTGGCTGTTGTGTGACATCGAATTCTGAAATGACAGTTTTGTTTGGTTTAGCGTATCTGGTAGAGGGGTAGGGCTAATGAGTGCAATTGGTGGTCATTTTCAAATGCACGGTTTTCGAATACGGTTTACATCTACATTGCTTTATTAGTCTACGTTTATGCACGATGTATCATTACTTGACTGGGGTTGCAAAACCAGCAGAAAAACGCAACCTGGAAAAACACTGCAACTGCCCACCGAGCCATTCAAGTGCTGAAAACGGCCACCATGGACCGTCTGACGCATTTGTTGCAATTTAAATTTGTGTTGTTTTGATATTTTCAGGACTAGTAAACCTTTTGGCGGACTAATAAACTTTTGTCTTTACTAGTCCTGCTGTCCAGTAAAATAAATGCTGAAGTTCTACCCCTGAATCAGGACTGAAATAAACATATCTTATCAACTATTTACTTTTTAAGATATATGTCGACCAAATAAAATTGCAAGAACTGCATTTATGAAAAGTATCGATGCTATAAATATATTGTCTTTTGTGTTGTACCTACCAATTTCGTTCAATATTGTACACAAGCAAATGCTGGATTTGATGCATTGTATGCTGAGATCTACTGGGGAGTAACCTTCAAGTTAAAAATACAAACATTTTAATAATTCCACCCATATTGTACTATTTAAGGCCAGACACCCCAGGTGAAATGGTGCTATACTGGCCGAGTTACCTGGTGTTGCCCGGGGAAAAAGGCAGTCATGTATCAGACACCTCAAACCCATCCCAAATGTTTCCAGCCTACCGCGCATTAATAAATGTAGGAAAAATATGAAATGCGAAAGAGGGTGCTACTTGTAAGCATATGCGGACATGACTAACGACAGGTAAACCTGGTGCATGTTAAACTCTGAGGATTTTCAAATGTCAATAAGTATTCAACATTTCTGTTTACATCCAGTGACATATTTGTAGATGACATAATTATCTTTAGGATAATGTAGAAAAACATTAAATTCCGCGGCTGGAACTCCACATACAGCCTTTGGAAAGCCCGATACATGCAGAACTGACGGATATGTGGGTGCACGTACAAACAGAAAACGAACTGTTTTATAATATAGACAAATAAGGTTGTCAGGGTTGCATTCAGCAGACTCTGCTCTGTGAAATGATAAGACAGTTTTTTGAAATCATCAATAGTTTGAAAGATATAAGCATATTTGTTGCCAAAAAACAAGTTTTTTTCTTCACACTTTACCAAAAAAATTATTTAAAAATAAACATCAAGAAACATCATTTTGCAATAGAATGTATACAGAACATGGATTTGCAAGAATTATAATTATATGTGGTCAAAAAAGAATGGCAGTGTTTCCAAAATTGCCAGTATTAGCTCAAAGTGGTGGTCATTTTGTTTGTTACCATGGGGGTCTGACCAAAACGTTCAATATATTTTACTGATCCATTCCATACTTTGGGCAGACAAATTTGCACAAATTAAACAATAATCCTATCTACCTGACGTGCCTGACTTTAATATATGGAACTATGCGTCTGTGTCATGTTCGTGTTTCAGCCCGGCAATGATCCATATGCGTTCGTTGAGTTTGCCGAGCACCAGGCAGCAGCCGCGGCACTGATGGCGATGAACAAACGCATGTGTTTGGGACGGGTGAGTGCGTGTTTGTGTATACATGGGCCACTGCGTGTGAAAGGTGTGTGTTATCAACTGGCTCTAGCTGCTGCGTCGTTGTCGTCCCCATTGAGACGACTGGCTTGTATACCTTTCATTATTTCTTTTCTTATTATCATTTCCATGACTAATGACAGCCATTTGACACTGGTGCAGGTGTGGCAGGTAATCACTTTCGTTTTCACTTTCTATATGTTTATTGCCTTGTAGAAGAGGATGGCACAGCAACTAGACTGCAATGGGAGTATCTTACTATATTACATTTTACCTTTCTACCTCCCTACTGCACAGCATTTCTTTGAGGTCCTCATCGGAAACTGTACCATGTTCCTACTTGCACTATTACAAGTTGTTAACAAATCTGATGGCGGGAAAAATTCATTTACCTCAAACATTGCAAATTCTTGTGACGTCAGATTTTGTTGATATACTGATATATTGTATTCGCACATTTCTGAATGCCAAATATGCTTTGGCATTGAGAATTTATAAAACTAAATTATTTCCCATCAGGACATCCAAAGAAATCATGCAGTGACGTTCAATTGCTGAATGTATATTAGCAAACAAACAGAGGAAAATGTATTTCCTTTGTGTGTTTTTTGTTTTGCAGTAACTATTATTTGCTTGTAACAATTTTCAGGAAATACTATCCAAAAACAGTTGACTTTTTGTAAGGAACATCGTGTTTTCTTTTTAATCTGCATAAAACATATTTGAAATTTTTTTTGGGAAGAGAACTTTTAATTTGACTGATTGAGAAATAAAACACCACTGTCATCATTATTTGTACAAACTGTTTGTAATGACAGTGCTTTTCAATCATTTTGACAAAATGAACAAACAGAAAAATCTGTAGTTTGGGTAACCACAATTTTATTTTATTCTTATGACAGCGTGGCTGATGTGCATTGGTAGGTATAAATTTTGTACATATTGGCACAATGCGAACACGACTGCCCGGAGAACCAATGTTGTTTTCCACTGTCTTGGTTGGTAAGATTTTCAAATTTTACCAGTATTTTATTATATTTTCTACCATGTGAATTAAATGGTAGGTACACATTTTGTTTCTCTGTAGCATTTCCATAGGTTGTTCTAACAGCATTTTCTTTCAGGGGTGCCCTGAAGATGTGTCATCGTATATGGTTTGTGCATTTTGTTTTCTCTGTGTCATTCGAAAGTCTTTCAGCTATTGAAATTTCTCTGTGATGATGTCACGATAACCCTGTAATTGGGTTTGGTCATCGGCGGATGGAGGCAAACACACACGACAGTGACCGATTGGCTGAGCAGCACACATAGCTGTCGTAATCTAGTGTCCTGTACACTCGACGGCCACCGAATACCCAACCCATCTGTCCAGCCATTTGGGAGAGATTTCTTTCCTTGCTTTGGTAAGCACGTGTGGCGCAATGAGCTAGCTGAGAAACATGACCACAGTTCACAGCAACTTGTACATTTTGGGGTTTCAAGAGCTGCATTGTTTTTCTAGAAATTCATTAGTACATGCAGACAAAATAACTGACTGAGGTTGTCACTTAGCACATATGTTCGTTCACTTGTAAAAAATTAGTAGACTGTTAGTATATTAATTTTATTACCTTTTTAGGGTTAAACTGATAGATGGTGTACACGAAACAGTTCATACTGTAATACAGTAATTAATATGGGATATGTGTAGCCCAGATATTGGTCATATTGGCAATATCCAAAATGATGACAACTTAAATAATAATTATGTATATCCAATGGCTACGATGCATTTTGTTACTGTTTTGGTTGTAATTGTTCTACTTTTTTGGAATTATCCAAGCTCACTATTTACAGATTTTAGTGGCAACACCGATTTTTGTAAACGTTGAATTCTAAAATTGTTTCTGCTTCGTTAAAACATTTGGGCAGTCAGTTTGTGATAATAGATATAGTTTATACTGTTTTAATATGATTTCACAACAAAACGATTGGATCTTTTTAATGTCAAGTAAATTAATTTCCAATGAGAGTTGGCCCTTTTGATGTCGGCTTTGATGAATTTGTATTACAGTCATTTGCAAAAGTTTAAGACCAGGCACGATTTTTAAGCATTTTATGGTATGGCATCAGATAATGTCTGGATTGCATCATGCTATTTGGGCCTTGAAGCAATACGCCTAGTCAGTACTTCCAGGTCATTTGTTTGCTGCTGTCAGTATCGATTAGGTGTTTTTCAGTTTTGTCTTCATCCCTGAAATGGGCAAAAAATCGTCTTTGATAGAGGTTCCAGGGGCACAAATAATGACTCTACATGGAGAAGGATATATGGAAAGAGACATTAGTGCTAAATTACGTTATTCCAAGACAGCCGTGCACAACGCCATCGTCAAATTCAATACTGATGGCACTTTTCGTGACAGTAAAAGGAGTGGTCGTCCACGGAAAACTACGCTCAGGGATGACCACGCAATGAGACGCATCGTGATGCGCTCGCCAATGAGCTCATGCAAGAAAATTCGGGCTGCTTTACGCTTAAAAGGTACGGAAATAAGTCTCAGTACTGTTTCGAGACGTCTCAGCAAGGAATTTGGGCTCAAGTCCCGCAATACGGCCCGGAAGCCACGCCTGACACCTGTGATGAAAAAAAGAGACTGGACTTTGCCAGACGGCATCGCCACTGGACTCTCGCGCACTGAAAGAAAGTGTTGTTCTCAGATGAATCGACCATGCAGCAGTTTATACCTCGCAAGAGGCACGTTAGGCGGCCAGTAGGTAAGCGATTTGATGAGAAATATACAGCAGCCACAATGAAACACCCGCCAAGTCAGATGATTTGGGTGCCATGTAATGTTTTGGCCTTTCTGGTCTGTATTTTATTCCACCTAACACCACTATGAATTGACCTAGGTACGTGGAGTTGCTGAATGAGAAGCTGAAACTGCATATGGACATCCACAAATGTACGATTTCCATGCAAGATGGCGCTCCTTGTCACCGATCCAAGGTAGCCACTGATTTCCTCAAGAAGAACATAATCTCCGTGCTGGAATGCCCTGGGAACAGCCCAGATCTAAATCCCATTGAGAACATGTGGACTATAATGAAGGATAAGGTGGCAGACAAACAACCATCAAGCGTTCAAAACTTGAAACAAGCTATCAAGGATGTTTGGGTCACCGAAATCACCCAGGAGTACTGCGAATCTCTGGTTTCTAGCATGCCATATTGCATCCAGGCGGTCAATGCAAAGGACACTTTTGGACGACATAAAGTTTCATATTATGTTGTACTACGTTTATTTGGCGAAATAAACTGATTTAATGTTATGTGAAGGCCAAAAAATCATAGTTTTGTCAAATTTCTTCAAAAAATCGTACCTGGTCTTTAACTTTTGCAAATAACTGTAGTAGAAAGTGCAAATTTGTTGGAATCCCAGCTTCATTTTCAATTAGAACATGTGTGCTAAGTGCTGCTAACCTTGGCAAAAACTGCATGTTTCCGCATTGGTTGGCTAATTTTCACATATATTTTGAGTTTTCTGATGGGATTTGCAGTCAGTGCATTTTTTTTCTATTTTGTATTTCAATTTATAATTTTCTACTCGCTTCTTTTTGTGATGTAACAATATTGTAAAGTGCTGTTCTGGTAATAATAACATTGGATTTATGCATGCAGCTCTTGATAATCCAAATTTAGTTTATTAGAGGAAGCTCCAACAGAGTGGCTTAATCAGACAAGACGATGTGGGTAAACACCTTTACTTATTTCCTCAATGTTTTGTGTTACTGCGTCTGTTTAACTGTCCGTTGTGGTTTCACCAATAGTCATGTTGAGATGTGGGGTTGTAAAATGGGGTTGGTAAATACAAATATACAAAGACCCTCTATTTGTGGTATATGGCTTTGCAGAATTGCATGGATATTTAAAAATTGGTTGTTCTGTTACAAATAATTTGCCATGATAAACGTATACATGTATATGTACATGCTTTTTGAAATGCCCATCAACTCGGTCTAATATAGTATGCATGACTTTATATGTGTACACATGTATCTACATACAACTTGCCCAATTCTGACCATTGCTAAACTTCATGACCATTTAGAAATGTGTATGTTTCCACATTAGACATTACGTTTCTTTTGAACAGTTATTAATGGACCTATAAAGTATAAATATAAATGCCTGTTGCAATGATGCAGATTTTACTGATATCTGGAATCACGTGTTTAAACAAGCATTTCTCTGTTCTCTGTTGTGCATAGTGTTATTAGAATCATGTTTGAATGATAATCTACAATGCATTTTTAATATGCACGCACGGTTGTCTAGTTGTAAACGGAAAGGTTGACTTAGGCTATAAGTCATGGTCAAATAAACACTTTTTACAAAATTGTTGTTCATCAATTCCCTTACAAAAATGTTTTCAAACTGTTATCTAAATGGGATGTTGAATTACAGTTTTAGTGGCTGCTTTGTTAGGTACGGGCAATAATGCGTCCACCGTTTAAATAAAACCCAACCATGTTTCCACATGATGATGATATTGCTCTCACTTCTGTGTGGTTTCGTTGGAATTATTAAGTTAGCTCTTCCTGTATCAAGCATTCTTTGATTGCAGTGTCTACTGACTTCGGATGAGCTCACTGTGATCACCAAATGATGATTAGAGGAAGCTGACAACCTGGTAGGTTTAGTAGGCGAGCCACCTGCTTTACTTACAGCAAACAGCCTGAGAATATCGTTCCTGCCAGATCTTACCTAATCAATATCATATGCTGTTTATAAATTATAAGTTAATACTTGGTCAAGCCACGTTAGTGAAAGATAATTGTTTTACTGGGGCAAAACTACATTTGCTTCACAGGCCTTGACATTAAGATTTGGTATCCACAGGCCCAGGGGGCCAGTAGATTTGAAAAGTTACTGGCCCGTCCAAAAACTGGCCCGGATTTGGTAAAAAAATGTTCAAGAAGTCCACAATGCAAAGTTAAATGAAGATTTGTAATCGTGGTAACACTCTGCAGTCTGCTATTAATGCAAAATCTGAGACATCACCGACCTAAATATCAAATAAAAAGATTAGGGTTGTCCTATTTTCCTAGGTATGGTCGGGTTACCGGAAACACGATGATGGTCAATCGAATTGAAGCCCGGTGAGCCAGTAAAATATGAAAACTGGCCCGACAGCCTCAAAAGAGGCAGCGGGTCAGTGTTAATGTCAAAGCCTGCTTCACTGGATTTGTTTAATGACATATCATTTTGAAGTATTTGTTTTTTCGCTTCATGATCGGATAATTAGTTAATTGTAAGACAGCAATTTCAATAACATTTACTCAGCATTTCTATAATGTATTCAACATTATTGATATCATTTCATATATAGTAGTTGACACGATAGTCTTTTAATGAAAGCAACATGAGGTATAAAGCACAGTTGGTGACCATCCTTACATTCCTTGCCTATTGCAGGGATTATTATAAGAAGGTGGCTAGACAACTCAAACTGGTGTCATATTTTCAGTGCATTATTTTTGGGGCGAACGATCGCTCTAACTCCCTACTGCTGGAACTAATCGGTCATCTAGGGAGCGATTTATCACTCGTGCTAATTGCCATTATCGTTCGCTCCACCAGACTTGTTGCATGTGCCCTCTTGTGGCAAAATATACACCCATTTGTTTGAAAGAAAGTCTGTTCTTGTCATGTAAATTAGCGCTAGTGCGCAGTTGCTGTCGTTTCCAGAGCCATGACTTGGAGTTTGCTTATTGCTCAACGGGATTCTTGTCGGCCGGCTGTCGTTTGACATTCATAGACCATTAATCAGCTGCAATTTTCCGCACCGGGTGGCGGTGAAATCAAAACCGTGACACACGATCTCTGCTCGGGTCATGGGATTGCGGCGGTAGCGGTGGTGCTGACAGCTATCATCCGCCCCATAAACAAAACAACTAAATCATCAGCGTCGTTAGTACTCATTACACTGCAGTAATTTTTTGTAACATCATCATTAGTACTTCCTGTCTCAAATGTTTTATCAACATGCAACTTTTCAATCTGTGCCAATGCTTGATGTCCTGAATTGACCCGATCGAATTAGTCTTGCGTAATGAATTCCGCTATGGCATGGCTAGCCTCGGTTGCATTTTGGCATAACTGGGCAGTGGCGTCACCAGACGAGCAAACAGGAATGCCACCTAGCGGATGAAAATAAAACTATGAAATTGCTCGTGCTAAATTATTTGGCATATATAAATCGCTCGCCTGGTTTTTTCAAATGTGAAGTACTGCGTTCTTAAAATTTACACATCTGTAGATGTCAAGAAAGATTCATTTCATAGTCTGTCATTTGTGTATTAACAAAATAGTGTTTGCACAGAAAATCAAATATTCATGACCTCGAAACAATCTTAATGACAATTTCTACAAGGAAGCACACACAAATACGGGAAAGCTGCCTGTGGTGTAGAAAGGGTTAATCTGCTGGCAGCTGCCATTTTTGGTACGTTTGAGATGAGATGGGGAAACCAGATAAGTTGTGAAAAATCATCTAGGTGGTTTCTTTTGGTGTGCCAGTTTTCTAGTTTAGGGACAATATAAAAATATTTATATACAACGTGCAACACGCTTCAATACACAAACACCACTGGTGTAGCATTACACACTAACATTGTTGTGTGGTAGTTTGTAACTTTATAGTAACATCGTAACTATGTATGGACATAAAATGGGTGTACATTTGGATCTTGAAGTGGTTTTAACTAGAAAATATTGATATGTGTCTTTTGTCGCTGGGGTATCCTGGCTAGTACTGTTATAAGATACAGCAAGATACTGTGTCTATCATACCAACATACAAGCAATACCTGTCATTGCAGAATAATAATATATTTTATTTAATATAGCGCCAGATCCAATTACAAATTGTTCGTGGCGCTTTACAACATGAATAACCTAGATAGAGGTAATAATTATGGCTAAATAAATATGCATTTTCTAAAAAATAATATTAATATTAATAAAATACAAATAAATACAGTAATTAAATAAAAATACTAAAATAATGATCTTAGCTACAGTTCTGTGTAGAAATAAGACATTGCAAATTCATGTAACTGAAATAATGTACATGTAGGTATAACATCAAATAATCATGAAGATATAACTGTTTAAAGTTTATATAAAATAAATGCAAACAAATATTTTGTTCACCCTACTACTAGCTAATTTCTGAGTGGTTGTATGTGTCAATGTCCAATTAGAGAAATGTAGCCATGTATATAAGCTAATGAGTACAGAAAAAATTAATCAAATATACTCAGAATTTTTTTTTATATTAATTTTTTTTAGGCAGACCCATGTAAAATTGAGACTATTGTTCATGAACGTCAGAACGAGGGTAAAGTAGAAACCCAAGTTTGCCCAGTGACAAAATAATTATTGTGCGGTTGTATGTTCATGCATGCAGTGTGACAAATGTAGCTGTACATTTCAGCTGCGTGATAATGAAAACTAGACTCAATTATATTCAGAACTTTTCATTTTATTGTATTTTTCGTAGGACGTTCAAATAAAACCAATACGGCAATATGCCTCGCAGGCCTACTGTTGCGCGCCGTGGCGCACCTGTCCGATAACATGACGTATCTAGTATCAATTTCCTTACATATCAATAAAGTAAGTAATACCTACAGTTCCTAATTACACACATATATATGTCATCAGGTTATAGGACATGTTGTATTTGAATTCTGAATGCATCGTATCCTTCGAGTAGGCCGGCCGAATCAGCCCCAAAGTCTGTGTAACTGTCTGAACTAGTATAATAACTTGATCCACAAATACTGTCTTGTATTTTGCTGATATGTTGCCGCGGACATTTTAAATAATTCAACTTATCGAAGCGAGACAAAAAACATGGCGGACTTTCGTCGTGATGGAATGAAACCAGCGTCAACAAGAAGATGTTTTAGAGCCATGCGCTGATTGGTTGACCGTTGATGTAAATTTATTTGGATAGACCAATCGTTGGGCTTTCCATCAGTACCTCCATTTCCCTGTTTAGACCGTATGAATGGGAATGTAAAATCCTGACGCACAGCGTAGTAAAATCGGCCATATTTGGTTGTGATTTGCTATTACTGAATCATGATGCGATACAACTCATTGATAAAAATGCCACAGGAAGAAGAATAATTCAGCTTTCCAATGATACCTCTTGTTCCCATGTTAGTTGCTAGTGACGGAAACAAAACTTTTTTGAAAAGAGTGATACTGAATCGGGCTGAAAATCGGCCGGGAGCAGTTTTGCACTGATCGCATGGGCCGAATTCGGCCCAGTGGCCACCTGTAGGGTTAATGCACAGACTAAACTATGCCACATTGAACAAGAAAGAGAGTCAAAAAAAATTAGTCTAAGTGTGCCGTAAAAGTAGAGAGACAATCAGACATTTTAATGTCATTAGGCAAAGTGTTCCACAAGGTCGCTGCAGCGACTGCGAACAAACTGTTCCCAGCTTTGACATGAGTCCGCAGGACCGTTAACATGTTATTGTTTGTAGAGCGCAGGGCTCTTGTTGGTTTGTATGGGCATACAAGGTCGTAAATATTTTGGGACTTCGCCATGCACAGCTTTATATGTAAACACTAATAGCTTAAAGCCGATTCTGTGTGCTACAGGCAACCAGTGAAGAATGCACAAGAGAGGCATGGCGCTATCACTCCGTGGGCGGCGTAGGATCAACCTAGCAGCAGAGTTGTGCATTCTCTGCAGTCGAGCGATGTTGTTAACAGAAGTGCCGTATAGAAGTGAATTGCAGTAATCAAGCCATGATGTAATAATGGCGTTGACGACACGTTCCTTTGTCGTCATTGGGAGATAATGACTCATCTGGTTGATATGACGCAGGTGAAATGAGCACACACTGATGATGCTTGAAACTTGCTTCTTAAAATCGAGGTGACGATCCATAACGATACCAAGGTTACGAACACATCTTGAGGCAGTAATCGTAACATCTCCTATCACACTGCCGCAGCAGCAGTCTTTGGTGCTACGGGAAGATATTCTGTTTTATTGTTGTTGATGCACATGTAGTTTGGTGTCATCCACTGATTGACAATATCTAGACACTCCTCCATATGTCACAGAGTAGCAGCCAACGCAGTCGCAGTGAGGTCAAAGTGGCAGTACAACTGCAGATCACCCGCATAATGATGAAAACAAAGTCCATGCGCCCTGATTATGTCGCCAATGGGTTGTACATACATCGAGAATAACCTGCGGAACACCTGATGTCATGCATGTTGTGTTTGATGACGCATCACGGATGACCACAAGCTGGGTCCGGTCCTGCAGATAGGATTGCAGCCAGCCAAGCGCCTTGCCAATAATGCCGTAATGCAACCGAAGCCACTGGATCATTATCTTGTGATTGATTGTGTCAAAGTCAATAAGAACTAGTGCTGTGCCTTGTCTATTGTCTATAGTGGCTTTCGTGGCATTTGTTACACGCAACAGTGCGGTTTCAGTTGAATGATTCTTCCGGTAGGCTGATTGGAAACAGTCCTCCATTCACTGATCTGAAATATGAGAGATGATCCTTCGCGCAATAACTTTCTCTCTATGACTTTTGATAGATGGCTTAGGTTACTAACTGGACGGTAGTTATTGGGTATATTCTTGTTGAGTAATTGTTTCTTGAGCAATGGCCGGACAACTGCGTGCTTGAGCAGCACAGGCATGACTGCATCCTCGAGTGAGGCGTTTACAATATGTGTGATGATAGGCCCGATACTTCCCATGTCGTCATTTAGTTGGTAGTGGATCAAGTGAGCATGTCTTATCCGTAGTGCCAAGAATATTAGTCATTTCGGCTGTAGTAGTTGGCTCGAACACTTGAATTGGGTCAGTAAAACAAGGTGACTCGTCCTCTGTCGGGTCAACGGCAGTGCAAGTTAATCAGTAATTTCTCGATCTTTTCTTGAAAGAAACGTGAGAATGTATCACAACATTCCTTCACTGAGCAGAATTCAAGAAGTTGCATTTTGTGTACGTTGAGTGATCTCAGAATGTGAAACATGTTCTTGTTATTAGCGTTCTGTAATTGTCCGCGATAACACTCAGTTTTCTTACTGGCTATCATTGTAGTGCAGTCGTCGCGAGCGGCGACGTATAATTGGCGGTGTATATCGAGTTTCGTTCTTCTCCACATGTTCGCCTCTTCTCTCTTGCTTCGTTGACTTTGTCGACTTCAGCATCATACCACGGATGCGGCGAGTCGGTGCCAAGGAGCGCGCTTGTCTAAGCAGTCAGTGAGGCACGTGTTGTAGTCCGCTGCTACGACCTCCGCTTGCTGACTGTCAGCGTGGGCACACATGCCAGAACACGCAGATGTAACATCATCATTGCAGCATTCATGTTGAATGAACCGTGACTGTCCATAAGGTGGCGCCACTATTGCTGTCTCCATTGCATGGTTCACATACCACCAGTCTCAGTGATGTTGTATGGAGTTTTGATAAGCCTGATGTAATGCTGAAATGCAAGTGTTTTGGTGTGGCTTTACAAGATGCATTGTACCGATTGGTGCAAATTACTTTTCATTTGTTATTACAATTACACTTCTAAAATTGTCAAATCAATTATAATTACACCAGTAAGGTTTCAATTACAGAAGCGACCTACCAAAAAGTTGATCAATGATATTGCATACACAGTTGTGTAGGGTCGAACGGGTCAATCATGAAGTAGAATTTATAGAAAAACAGATTGTCTCTATTTTAATGAAATAAAATTATAAAAACAAATTGAATTGAAGTAACTAAGTGAGGTACGAAGATATTTTGTATAATGAAATATAAAGTTTTTGCACATTGATGACATTGAAGCCACATAGGCTTCCCTTCAAGGGGCATACTTTCCCAATCAGAAACCTCTAGTTAATATCCCTAGTTGCAAGTAATACTATTTGGTGAATGACACAATGGAGTCATAACTTAGGCTTTGGGTAGATTGAAAACTTAGACAAAGTGTGTGATGTCAGAACACATTCCAGGTCCACACACCACTCTGCCCCTCGTTTCTTCATATGTCCCTTCCACCATCCTGACCTCTGCCTTTGGGACCCCCATCCATCTCAGTGTCGCTATTGCCATTTTTATTGGTACCGTGTCATAAGCTTTCTCCAGGTCTATAAAACCTGCAGCCATACTCTCCTGTCCCTCCAACTTCTTTTCGATCAGCTGTCTCAGCGCAAACATTCCATCAGCTGCACCTCTTCCTCTTCTAAAGCCCTGTTGTTCTTCTCCGATTTCTCCTTCCACTATTATTCTTATCCTTCCATCCAGGATTCTCTCCAACATCTTCAGCATGTGGCTCAGCAACGTGATGCCTCTGTATTTCCATTTCTCCCTTTCTTGTCCATATCGGAACTATTATCCCTGTTCTCCACTCCTCTCCTCTCCTCTGGGATCTTTCCCTCTTTCATGCAGGTATTCAACAATCTTTTTATCCACCAGATTCCCACGCGTTCGGCCACCACCAGCATTTCCACTCGTACTTCATCAATACCAGTCACCCGTCCTTTCTTCATCTTCTTCATTGCTGTCTCTACCTCTTCGTCCACAATCTCCTTCACCTTTACTTATCCATCTACTGCACTTGGCAGATCTACCTGGTACTTCTCTGCTTTCTTGTTGGTTCAGCAGTGCCTTGATGTACTCTTCCCAGACCTGTAGCACATTGTTCCTGTCCGTAACTAGCTTTCCATTCTTGTCCTTAATCACTGTTCCAGTTTTTACATCCTTGCTGTCCTCATCCCTCTCTTGAGCCATCTTATAGATCATCTTCTTTCCACTGTCCTCGTCTAGCTTTCTGTATAGCTCCTCTTCCATTTCTCTTTGCTTTATCCACAGCTCTCCTGTCTGTCTTATTTTTCTGTCCATACAGCTGCTGTACAGCAATGCCTGGTTGTCCTCCATTCCCCTTGATCCCTTCTATTTCTGTCCATACAGCTGCTGTATGGCAATGCCTGGTTGTCCTCCATTCCCCTTGATCCCTTCTATTTCTGTCCATACAGCTGCTGTACAGCAATGCCTGGTTGTCCTCCATTCCCCTTGATCCCTTCTATTTCTGTCCATACAGCTGCTGTATGGCAATGCCCGGTTGTCCTCCATTCCCCTTGATCCCTTCTATTTCTGTCCATACAGCTGCTGTATGGCAATGCCGGTTGTCCTCCATTCCCCTTGATCCCTTCTATTTCTGTCCATACAGCTGCTGTATGGCAATGCCCGGTTGTCCTCCATTCCCCTTGATCCCTTCTATTTCTGTCCATACAGCTGCTGTATGGCAATGCCTGGTTGTCCTCCATTCCCCTTGATCCCTTCTATTTCTGTCCATACAGCTGCTGTATGGCAATGCCTGGTTGTCCTCCATTCCCCTTGATCCCTTCTATTTCTGTCCATACAGCTGCTGTATGGCAATGCCTGGTTGTCCTCCATTCCCCTTGATCCCTTCTATTTCTGTCCATACAGCTGCTGTATGGCAATGCCTGGTTGTCCTCCATTCCCCTTGATCCCTTCTATTTCTGTCCATACAGCTGCTGTATGGCAATGCCTGGTTGTCCTCCATTCCCCTTGATCCCTTCTATTTCTGTCCATACAGCTGCTGTATGGCAATGCCTGGTTGTCCTCCATTCCCCTTGATCCCTTCTATTTCTGTCCTTACAGCTGCTGTATGGCAATGCCTGGTTGTCCTCCATTCCCCTTGATCCCTTCTATTTCTGTCCTTACAGCTGCTGTATGGCAATGCCTGGTTGTCCTCCATTCCCCTTGATCCCTTCTATTTCTTTCCATACAGCTGCTGTATGGCAATGCCTGGTTGTCCTCCATTCCCCTTGATCCCTTCTATTTCTGTCCATACAGCTGCTGTATGGCAATGCCCGGTTGTCCTCCATTCCCCTTGATCCCTTCTATTTCTGTCCATACAGCTGCTGTACAGCAATGCCTGGTTGTCCTCCATTCCCCTTGATCCCTTCTATTTCTGTCCATACAGCTGCTGTACAGCAATGCCTGGTTGTCCTCCATTCCCCTTGATCCCTTCTATTTCTGTCCATACAGCTGCTGTACAGCAATGCCTGGTTGCCCTCCATTCCCCTTGATCCCTTCTATTTCTGTCCATACAGCTGCTGTACAGCAATGCCTGGTTGTCCTCCATTCCCATTGATCCCTTCTATTTCTTTCCATATCTCTCTCTTTTCTCCAATTGCTTTCGCTACATCTTCGGTCCACTGTGTTTGATTTTTTCTCTTCGAGGAAGCTCCTCCCTTACCAGATATTCTGCCACATAGCTCTTCTGCTGTTCCAATGAAAGCATCCTTAAAGTGCTTCCACTCTTCCTCCACAGTTCCTATTGTTGGCTGCAGATTCTCGTACTCTGATGTCACTCTGTCTTTATAGTATATGCTCTGGCTGTGTCCCCGTGACATTTCCACCACTTAATGGTCTTTCACCCTGCAATTTTAGTCTCCCTCCTCTTCTACATACGCACAATGAAAACGAGGGGCATGTTCACCAACGATGACCTTCACTTCACAGTCCTGCACTCACCACATATGCTGTTTCCTCACTATCGGCAGGTCCAGTTCTTTAAGGCCAGACACGGCAGGTAGATAGGGTTATTTTTTTATTTGTGCAAACAGTTCAATTTGTTCTGCCCAATGCATGAAATGGGTCTTACTGGGTAAAATATATATTGAACTTTATTGAATCTATATGTAGTTATAATTCTTGCAAATCCATGTTTTCTGTAGATTCTATTGTGGAATGATCAGAGCATTTTTTTTAATGTTTTTTTAAAAATAATTTGTTGGTAAAATAAATATTCATGATTTAAAAAAAGTGTCTGATCATTGCACACAGTAGAATATGCTGAATGCAACACTGAAAACATTATTTATATAGCATAATTATTCCAAGAGATATCCCGTTTCCAAATGCAGAAATTTGAAGAAAAATGTTTTTGAGGAAATGGCTGTCAAAGATTGCATTATGGATGTCATTACATGATATCGACGTGCTTGATCCATGACTAAAACTCACTTAGAGGTACGTAATTGTCATAGAAGTGAACTTTATTGATAGTATGCATACAAAGGTATAATAATCTGGCAGAAAACCATTTTCAGCATTTTTAGTCAAAAAACACCATTTCACCTGGGGTGTCTGGCCTAATAGAATGTAATTGGTGTAATTGTTTAAATTACACAAAATAATCAATTACATTTACAGAATAATTTCAAAACCAGAATCAATTATAATTACAGCATTTGTCTGTAATCAATTACAATTAAACCATTTGACCCAGCCCTGCTGTGGTGCCACCTGGTGATCATAGCACACTCTAAATTCCTGCAGCACTGATGTGTGTTCACTGCACTTTGTATCCAATGGGTACTATTTTTATTAGCGATTTTTCAATTAAAAATCCAATTTTAGGTAGAGGCTGATGGTGTACAGTTGCATATTCTACCGTGGGCCCTTATATTTTAGGTAGAGGCTGATAGTGTACAGTTGCATATTCTACCGTGGGCCCTTATATTTTAGGTAGAGGCTGATAGTGTACAGTTGCATATTCTACCATTGGCCCTTATATTTTAGGTAGAGGCTGATAGTGTACAGTTGCATATTCTACTGTGGGCCCTTGTATTTTAGGTAGAGGCTGATAGTGTACAGTTGCATATTCTACCATGGGCCCATATATTTTAGGTAGAGGCTGATAGTGTACAGTTGCATATTCTACTGTGGGCCCTTGTATTTTAGGTAGAGGCTGATAGTGTACAGTTGCATATTCTACCGTGGGCCCTTATATTTTAGGTAGAGGCTGATAGTGTACAGTTGCATATTCTACTGTGGGCCCTTATATTTTAGGTAGAGGCTGATAGTGTACAGTTGCATATTCTACCGTGGGCCCTTATATTTTAGGTAGAGGCTGATAGTGTACAGTTGCATATTCTACCATTGGCCCTTGTATTTTAGGTAGAGGCTGATAGTGTACAGTTGCATATTCTACCGTGGGCCCTTATATTTTAGGTAGAGGCTGATAGTGTACAGTTGCATATTCTACCATTGGCCCTTATATTTTAGGTAGAGGCTGATAGTGTACAGTTGCATATTCTACTGTGGGCCCTTATATTTTAGGTAGAGGCTGATAGTGTACAGTTGCATATTCTACCGTGGGCCCTTATATTTTAGGTAGAGGCTGATAGTGTACAGTTGCATATTCTACCATTGGCCCTTATATTTTAGGTAGAGGCTGATAGTGTACAGTTACATATTCTGCCGTGGGCCCTTATATTTTAGGTAGAGGCTGATAGTGTACAGTTGCATATTCTACCGTGGGCCCTTGTATTTTAGGTAGAGGCTGATAGTGTACAGTTGCATATTCTACCATTGGCCCTTATATTTTAGGTAGAGGCTGATAGTGTACAGTTGCATATTCTACTGTGGGCCCTTATATTTTAGGTAGAGGCTGATAGTGTACAGTTGCATATTCTACCGTGGGCCCTTGTATTTTAGGTAGAGGCTGATAGTGTACAGTTGCATATTCTACAGTGGGCTCTTATATTTTAGGTAGAGGCTGATAGTGTACAGTTGCACATTCTACCGTGGGCCCTTATATTTTAGGTAGAGGCTGATAGTGTACAGTTGCATATTCTACCGTGGGCCCTTATATTTTAGGTAGAGGCTGATAGTGTACAGTTGCATATTCTACCGTGGGCCCTTATATTTTAGGTAGAGGCTGATAGTGTACAGTTGCACATTCTACCGTGGGCCCTTATATTTTAGGTAGAGGCTGATAGTGTACAGTTGCATATTCTACCGTGGGCCCTTATATTTTAGGTAGAGGCTGATAGTGTACAGTTGCATATTCTACCGTTGGCCCTTATATTTTAGGTAGAGGCTGATAGTGTACAGTTGCATATTCTACCGTGGGCCCTTATATTTTAGGTAGAGGCTGATAGTGTACAGTTGCATATTCTACTGTGGGCCCTTGTATTTTAGGTAGAGGCTGATAGTGTACAGTTGCATATTCTACTGTGGGCCCTTGTATTTTAGGTAGAGGCTGATAGTGTACAGTTGCATATTCTACTGTGGGCCCTTGTATTTTAGGTAGAGGCTGATAGTGTACAGTTGCATATTCTACCATTGGCCCTTATATTTTAGGTAGAGGCTGATAGTGTACAGTTGCATATTCTACCGTTGGCCCTTATATTTTAGGTAGAGGCTGATAGTGTACAGTTGCATATTCTACCGTTGGCCCTTATATTTTAGGTAGAGGCTGATAGTGTACAGTTACATATTCTGCCGTGGGCCCTTATATTTTAGGTAGAGGCTGATAGTGTACAGTTGCATATTCTACCGTGGGCCCTTGTATTTTAGGTAGAGGCTGATAGTGTACAGTTGCATATTCTACCATTGGCCCTTATATTTTAGGTAGAGGCTGATAGTGTACAGTTGCATATTCTACTGTGGGCCCTTATATTTTAGGTAGAGGCTGATAGTGTACAGTTGCATATTCTACCGTGGGCCCTTGTATTTTAGGTAGAGGCTGATAGTGTACAGTTGCATATTCTACAGTGGGCTCTTATATTTTAGGTAGAGGCTGATAGTGTACAGTTGCACATTCTACCGTGGGCCCTTATATTTTAGGTAGAGGCTGATAGTGTACAGTTGCATATTCTACCGTGGGCCCTTATATTTTAGGTAGAGGCTGATAGTGTACAGTTGCATATTCTACCGTGGGCCCTTATATTTTAGGTAGAGGCTGATAGTGTACAGTTGCACATTCTACCGTGGGCCCTTATATTTTAGGTAGAGGCTGATAGTGTACAGTTGCATATTCTACCGTGGGCCCTTATATTTTAGGTAGAGGCTGATAGTGTACAGTTGCATATTCTACCGTGGGCCCTTATATTTTAGGTAGAGGCTGATAGTGTACAGTTGCATATTCTACCGTGGGCCCTTATATTTTAGGTAGAGGCTGATAGTGTACAGTTGCATATTCTACCGTGGGCCCTTATATTTTAGGTAGAGGCTGATAGTGTACAGTTACATATTCTACCGTGGGCCCTTATATTTTAGGTAGAGGCTGATAGTGTACAGTTGCATATTCTACCGTGGGCCCTTATATTTTAGGTAGAGGCTGATAGTGTACAGTTGCATATTCTACCATTGGCCCTTATATTTTAGGTAGAGGCTGATAGTGTACAGTTACATATTCTACTGTGGGCCCTTATATTTTAGGTAGAGGCTGATAGTGTACAGTTACATATTCTACCGTGGGCCCTTATATTTTAGGTAGAGGCTGATAGTGTACAGTTGCACATTCTACCGTGGGCCCTTGTATTTTAAGATGCCTACTATTGTACTTATTATCATTGCATTGTTTGCCTTTAAAATGAAGATGTGTCAACATCACTTTTGCTAATGTCTACATTGTTGTTACAGAAATGTGTCAGCTGAGATGCAGCTCGTGACGTTTAATCAAACGCACAAGAAGGCACCAAAGACAGCCATACAACACTGCATATAAAGGTAGGATAATAACAATAAATATGTGGAAGATAATTTCGTCAAGATCAGATATTCCTTTAGTCGATCCAGATATATTAATTTTAAAACTACATCACTTTAGTGGTGACATGTCATTCATTTTGACTGCACTGTCACTGCAGTTGTGCCAGATGATTAGATTGGATATGGCTTCCAATAAGTGAGCTGTGAAAAATAAGTTTGCATGTATTGTATACCTATGATGATTTTTGTAAAATATGTTGTGTATCGCATCATGATTCTTGTAAAATGTATCATGTATTGGACCGTGATTTGTGATTCTTGTCAAATGTATTGGATACTGTATCATGATTCTTGTCAAATGTATCGGGTATTGCATTGTGATTCTTGTCTAATGTGTCGCTTTGTGAAACTGTACTGAAGTTCAGACAGTCACTGGGGACTCTTTATGACCTGCTAAAATGGCATGGCGACCCAATTTTGGGTCATGAACCTGGGGTTAAGAGCTGCTGTGCTATGCCCTTAATAGGGACTGAACCGTCGGGAGTTGTGAGGTTCCACTGTGTAATATATTAGTTCATAGGACAGCTTACTTATCTAATATGACTTAGATGTGAGAGCTGTGTGAGCCTTCTCTCTTGGCCAAGAAGCGAGAACAACAGGGCAAGATAACTATGTATATGTGAAATCAATTATATGAACTAGACGGAAGGTCACCATCCATACTCTGTGTCTAGCTGTTTTATTGATGTTGGATTATAGTAGATTATTATCAGCAATACTTAATGACTACAGGCGAGCCAAAATCAAATGAACCTCATGCTGTCTGTTTCCATTTTGAAAAATGTGCTTCAAATTTCTTTGCTGAAACTCCAAAATTATTCCAGAATAGCGATGTTGCCATGAATACACAATACCGTTCAGCTGCCCATGAGAATGTTGGGATTCCCTGAAGTCTCTAGCTTCGTCATTGAATCGGCTGACTTCATACATTGCTTAGGATATCTGTACATAGTCACTACCCCAGGCTTGTGAGGATGTACCCAGTGGGCAAGTAGACGATGAATCACGACAGTGTAACCCTTGGCTCCCAGCACACTAAACCTTCTGTCAGCAATCTCATGGCTATGCAATTTAATAGCCATGACAGCTGCATCTGAGGACTACGAGCACCTGCTAGGCTATTTTGTCTAGCGCCTCAACATGCTCAATGACTTCAAAGGTCCCTACTGTGGAGTCACTGGAGTGCAGTGGCTAAAGCTTCAAATATGGACTCTCTATCAAGAGAACCCAGGTTCGAATCTTGTGCTGCGGTGTCGAACATTGGGCAAGTTCGATCACTCTATGTTGCTCCAGTTCACTCAGCTGTATGACTGAGTACCTGGCAATGTACAGTGTCAGCTGTACGACAGAGTATCTGGCAATGTGCAGTGTCAGCTGTACGACAGAGTATCTGGCAGTGTACAGTGTCAGCTGTATGACTGAGTACCTGGCAATGTACAGTGTCAGCTGTACGACAGAGTACCTGGCAGTGTACAGTGTCAGCTGTATGACTGAGTACCTGGCAATGTACAGTGTCAGCTGTACGACAGAGTACCTGGCAGTGTACAGTGTCAGCTGTATGACTGAGTACCTGGCATTGTACAGTGTCAGCTGTATGACAGAGTACCTGGCAGTGTACAGTGTCAGCTGTATGACTGAGTACCTGGCAATGTACAGTGTCAGCTGTATGACTGAGTACCTGGCAATGTACAGTGTCAGCTGTATGACTGAGTACCAGGCAATGTACAGTGTCAGCTGTATGACTGAGTACCTGGCATTGTACAGTGTCAGCTGTATGACAGAGTACCTGGCAATGTACAGTGTCAGCTGTACGACAGAGTATCTGGCAGTGTACAGTGTCAGCTGTATGACTGAGTACCTGGCAATGTACAGTGTCAGCTGTATGACTGAGTACCTGGCAATGTACAGTGTCAGCTGTACGACAGAGTACCTGGCAGTGTACAGTGTCAGCTGTATGACTGAGTACCTGGCATTGTACAGTGTCAGCTGTATGACAGAGTACCTGGCAGTGTACAGTGTCAGCTGTATGACTGAGTACCTGGCATTGTACAGTGTCAGCTGTATGACAGAGTACCTGGCAGTGTACAGTGTCAGCTGTATGACTGAGTACCTGGCATTGTACAGTGTCAGCTGTATGACTGAGTACCTGGCATTGTACAGTGTCAGCTGTATGACAGAGTACCTGGCAGTGTACAGTGTCAGCTGTATGACTGAGTACCTGGCAATGTACAGTGTCAGCTGTATGACTGAGTACCTGGCAATGTACAGTGTCAGCTGTATGACAGAGTACCTGGCAATGTACAGTGTCAGCTGTATGACAGAGTACCTGGCAATGTACAGTGTCAGCTGTATGACTGAGTACCAGGCAATGTACAGTGTCAGCTGTATGACTGAGTACCTGGCATTGTACAGTGTCAGCTGTATGACAGAGTACCTGGCAGTGTACAGTGTCAGCTGTATGACTGAGTACCTGGCAATGTACAGTGTCAGCTGTATGACAGAGTACCTGGCAGTGTACAGTGTCAGCTGTATGACAGAGTACCTGGCAGTGTACAGTGTCAGCTGTATGACTGAGTACCTGGCAGTGTACAGTGTCAGCTGTATGACTGAGTACCTGGCAATGTACAGTGTCAGCTGTATGACTGAGTACCTGGCATTGTACAGTGTCAGCTGTATGACTGAGTACCTGACAATATACAGTGTCAGCTGTATGACTGAGTACCTGACAATATACAGTGTCAGCTGTATGACTGAGTACCTGGCAATGTACAGTGTCAGCTGTATGACAGAGTACCTGGCAATGTACAGTGTCAGCTGTATGACTGAGTACCTGGCAATGTACAGTGTCAGCTGTATGACTGAGTACCTGGCATTGTACAGTGTCAGCTGTATGACTGAGTACCTGGCAATGTACACAGTGTATGACTGAGTACCTGGCTGTATGACTGAGTACCTGGCATTGTACAGTGTCAGCTGTATGACAGAGTAACTGGCAATGTATAGTGTCAGCTGTATGACAGAGTACCTGGTAATGTACAGTGTCAGCAGTACGACTGAGTACCTGGCAATGTACAGTGTCAGCTGTATGACTGAGTACCTGACAATGTACAGTGTCAGCTGTACGACAGAGTACCTGGCAATGTACAGTGTCAGCTGTATGATAGAGTACCTGGCAATGTACAGTGTCAGCTGTATGACGGAGTACCTGGCAGTGTACAGTGTCAGCTGTATGACTGAGTACCTGACAATATACAGTGTCAGCTGTATGACTGAGTACCTGGCAATGTACAGTGTCAGCTGTATGACTGAGTACCTGGCAGGGGTAGAACTACCCAATAGTCCGCTAGTCCGTACACTAGTAAAGATTACGGCGGACTAGTAAATCCGCCTACCAACTAGTCCGACTGTCTAGTAAAAATCAGCATGTTGCATGATGCCACCATCCGTACCATTGACAAACTAATTCTTTACGTAATGAGGCGACAGTGAAACAGTGCTTTTGATTGGCTGTTGTGTGACATCGAATTCTGAAATGACAGTTTTGTTTGGTTTAGCGTATCTGGTAGAGGGGTAGGGCTAATGAGTGCAATTGGTGGTCATTTTCAAATGCACGGTTTTCGAATACGGTTTACATCTACATTGCTTTATTAGTCTACGTTTATGCACGATGTATCATTACTTGACTGGGGTTGCAAAACCAGCAGAAAAACGCAACCTGGAAAAACACTGCAACTGCCCACCGAGCCATTCAAGTGCTGAAAACGGCCACCATGGACCGTCTGACGCATTTGTTGCAATTTAAATTTGTGTTGTTTTGATATTTTCAGGACTAGTAAACCTTTTGGCGGACTAATAAACTTTTGTCTTTACTAGTCCTGCTGTCCAGTAAAATAAATGCTGAAGTTCTACCCCTGCCTGGCAATGTACAGTGTCAGCTGTATGACAGAGTACCTGGCAATGTACAGTGTCAGCTGTATGACAGAGTACCTGGCAATGTACAGTGTCAGCTGTATGACAGAGTACCTGGCAATGTACAGTGTCAGCTGTATGACTGAGTACCTGGCAATGTACAGTGTCAGCTGTATGACTGAGTACCTGGCATTGTACAGTGTCAGCTGTATGACTGAGTACCTGACAATATACAGTGTCAGCTGTATGACAGAGTACCTGGCAATGTACAGTGTCAGCTGTATGACAGAGTACCTGGCAATGTACAGTGTCAGCTGTATGACAGAGTACCTGGCAATGTACAGTGTCAGCTGTATGACTGAGTACCTGGCAATGTACAGTGTCAGCTGTATGACTGAGTACCTGGCAATGTACAGTGTCAGCTGTATGACTGAGTACCTGACAGTATACAGTGTCAGCTTCAACACAAGTGCCCACTACTAGTCTATTCAACTAGTGTTCTATGCGGTTTTTAGTAAAGTAAAGAGTGATTCGTAAGATGTCTTTGCACTAAATATACAATACATATTCCGTCAAAGTTATGCATACAAACTTTTGGGAAAATTTATTTGACTGAAGTACTTACGAATATAAACCACCACCAAAGTTCATATCTCGTAAAAGACGCCTATTGCCCAAAACCGTGTATACTAATGGATTATAAATACCTTGGGCTAGGCAATGATGTTTTTGGACAGAATGTGGTATACTTAACAGCATACACTGTTTTATAAAAAAGAACACAATTTGACAAACGTTCTTGCGATTAATAGAAACATACTTTTGTGGCATTCTGGACTGTTTAATTAATTGCATAGCATGCTAGCAACAAATACAGGAACAGAAGCCACCAAT
The DNA here is from genome assembly GCA_020002185.1 of Paraescarpia echinospica. Taxonomy (NCBI): domain Eukaryota; kingdom Metazoa; phylum Annelida; class Polychaeta; order Sabellida; family Siboglinidae; genus Paraescarpia; species Paraescarpia echinospica. The sequence continues at coordinate 32,708,282 of CM034534.1, read as the reverse complement.
TTAACATCATAATATTATGATATGATAATCATTTAAGGTGATGATAGGGGGAAAGAGTCTTCAGATGATAACCACTGTCACCGACTGTCAACGTGTAACAAAGGCTAGGGTTAGGGCAAGAAAAACATCACCACAACCAAGTATCAGTGGTCAAAAGAAACCAAACCTCAACCGAGTACAAATGGTCAAGTGGAAATCACACCTCAACACGATGAAGCAATCATGATTACTGACTTTTATCAATCAAGATTACTACATTTACAAGTAGTGTAATAAACATGTTTACACGCTATCTTGTTGTTTTATATCTTCCCTTCTATATTCAAAAGTAAAGGTTAAAACATACCTGAGAATGCACCATTTGAAGGCTAGTTTTAAAAATCTCAGGGGGGCATGCTCCTGGACCCTCCGTAGCGACGCTTTGTGCCTCCGACGCTCACATAGCCCACCCCTACCACCTCACCCATCGTTTTACCCAGGGGGACCACTGCACATGTGCTGCAGTGTTTGTTTCTATGATTGTTGTTGGTCAGAAACTGAGATAAATTGCGACAATTTTTTGGCCAAAGTTTAGTGTTAATTCCATCGACTGTAAACGTTGCTGCCATTACTGCCGGCTGCCTCTATCTGGTAGTACCGCAATATCTCGTGAAGAGTCTTGTGACTTCTTCACATCTGTTGCCATAATGTCATATTTTATTAAGTGTACCAAAGTTAGCTACAGCTTGTGAACACGTCTTAGAGTTGAGCATTACTTGTCAGTATGATGCCAAACAAGATAATGTTGAATTATGTATCTTTACAATTTGTTGATAAATGCTCAATTGCTGTTTTAATAGTCAGTATAACTTATTTACGACACATTGTATTTTCATGAAAGAAAATGACACAGCACAATGAACACTAGCATTCTATTAGGTAACATTGCCCTTGCCCTGTCACCCTCGACATGGCAAGGAACACTAGCATTCTATTAGGTAACATTGCCCTTGCCCTGTCACCCTCGACATGGCAAGGAACACTAGCACTATTAGGTAACATTGCCCTTGCCCTGTCACCCTCGACATGGCAAGGAACACTAGCACTATTAGGTAACATTGCCCTTGCCCTGTCAACACTAGCACTCTATTAGGTAACATTGCCCTTGCTCTGTCACCCACAACATGGCAAGGAACACTAGCACTCTATTAGGCAACATTGCCCTTGCCCTGTCACCCTCGACATGGCAAGGAACACTAGCACTCTATTAGGTAACATTGCCCTTGCCCTGTCAACACTAGCACTCTATTAGGTAACATTGCCCTTGCCCTGTCACCCTCGACATGGCAAGGAACACTAGCACTCTATTAGGCAACATTGCCCTTGCCCTGTCACCCTCGACATGGCAAGGAACACTAGCACTCTATTAGGTAACATTGCCCTTGCCCTGTCACCCACAACATGGCAAGGAACACTAGCACTCTATTAGGTAACATTGCCCTTGCCCTGTCACCCTCGACATGGCAAGGAACACTAGCACTCTTAGGTAACATTGCCCTTGCCGTGTCACCCTCAACATGGCAAGGAACACTAGCACTCTATTAGGCAACATTGCCCTTGCCCTGTCACCCTCAACATGGCAAGGAACACTAGCACTCTATTAGGCAACATTGCCCTTGCCCTGTCACCCTCGACTTGGCAAGGAACACTAGCACTCTATTAGGCAACATTGCCCTTGCCCTGTCACCCTCGACATGGCAAGGAACACTAGCACTCCATTAGGTAACATTGTCCTGTCACCCTCGACATGGCAAGGAACACTAGCATTTTATTAGGTAACATTGCCCTTGTCCTGTCACCCTCAACATGGCAAGGAACACTAGCATTCTATTAGGCAACATTGCCCTTGCCCTGTCACCCTCGACATGGTAAGGAACACTAGCACTCTATTAGGTAACATTGCCCTTGCCCTGTCACCCTCGACATGGCAAGGAACAGCTCCTGTGAGATCACGACTGTATATGTAGAATACACAGCGGGACATGACATTCATCAGTGACCAGTCCATAGATAATGACATTCTACTGTTCCTGGAAATGTGCGGTATGCAGAACACTATCACCCAGTGATAATCAGGGGTAGAATTTAAGAAATATGTTTCACTGGTCTGGGGGACTAGTAGTCTAGAAATATCCCCAGGAAGAAGTGCTAGCCCCTCATTCTCTGTGGGTCTGTGTCACTGACATACAACATGCTGTTATTACATGATTCATCATGTTCCACCACTCCCAGACATCACAGTTGACACCAGTGACCACTGACCACTCTTGTGTCATGTCATTCTCTGTGGGTCTATGTCACTGACATACAACATACTGTTATTACATGATTCAACATGTTCCACCAATCCCCGACATCACAGTTGACACCAGTGACCACTGACATACAACATACTGTTATTACATGATTCATCATGTTCCACCACTCCCAGACATCACAGTTGACACCAGTGACCACTGACATACAACATACTGTTATGGCATGATTCATCATGTTCCACCACTCCCCGACATCACAGTTGACACCAGTGACCACTGACATACAACATACTGTTATTACATGATTCACCATGTTCCACCACTCCCAGACATCACAGTTGACACCAGTGACCACTGACATACAACATACTGTTATTACATGATTCATCATGTTCCACCACTCCCCGACATCACAGTTGACACCAGTGACCACTGACATACAACAGACTGTTATGACATGATTCACCATGTTCCACCACTCCCAGACATCACAGTTGACACCAGTGACCACTGACATACAACATACTGTTATTACATGATTCATCATGTTCCACCACTCCCAGACATCACAGTTGACACCAGTGACCACTGACATACAACATACTGTTATGACATGATTCACCATGTTCCACCACTCCCAGACATCACAGTTGACACCAGTGACCACTGACCACCCTTGTGTCATGTCATTCTCTGTGGGTCTGTGTCACTGACATACAACATACTGTTATTACATGATTCATCATGTTCCACCACTCCCAGACATCACAGTTGACACCAGTGACCACTGACATACAACATACTGTTATTACATGATTCATCATGTTCCACCACTCCCCGACATCACAGTTGACACCAGTGACCACTGACATACAACATACTGTTATTACATGATTCATCATGTTCCACCACTCCCAGACATCACAGTTGACACCAGTGACCACTGACATACAACATACTGTTATTACATGATTCATCATGTTCCACCACTCCCCGACATCACAGTTGACACCAGTGACCACTGACATACAACATACTGTTATTACATGATTCATCATGTTCCACCACTCCCAGACATCACAGTTGACACCAGTGACCACTGACCACCCTTGTGTCATGTCATTCTCTGTGGGTCTGTGCCACTGACATACAACATACTGTTATTACATGATTCATCATGTTCCACCACTCCCAGACATCACAGTTGACACCAGTGACCACTGAC
>CM034534.1:32615387-32703760 GCA_020002185.1 Paraescarpia echinospica | reverse complement strand
ATAACGGCATGGCTTAAAGTATGTAGTCTTCTTGTCGACAGAATAAATCCATTCTTTGGTGAGCTGTTATAAAAAGCACTCATTTCTATTTGATGATGTTCATTTGCTGTGTTCTTTTGAATGGCTGCTGGCCTAATTGACTGCTCGAACGTGTGCAAGCCGCACGAGGACAGTTTATGTGGAAGTGATGTGCACACGGTGCCATTCACGTAGTCGTGAACGCAAGCATGCACATTGCATCACGCAAAGTGTACATTTTATTTTGATTAAATAGATTGGGCTCTGTCAAAATTCATGCCGTCCGTGGCTTTTTAGTGCCTTGTGTAGTGCATGGTAAATAGTGTTTATGGCTGCACATGCCAAGTCTACTATGTTTAATGATTACTCACTTAAAAGGATCCTTTATCGTGGTGCCCTATCTGCATTTCACTGCACTTTCGGTTTGAGCTGTAACAGCCGCCATTTCTCTATTGCGTTCCGCAGTCATTACAGCTACCTTTGGGGGCTTAGACTGCTTGCCTTTACTGCAATGCCATATAATTGCCCCTGGGTAATCAAGATGGTGCTTTTTTGTGTGCATGAGATGTGTGACCTTTGGCAGATAGAGTGTTCAGTTGTTGTACTGTTGACAACGAGTCGGGCTAGTGTTGTTGTATTGGCATGTTGATCATGTTGCGGGAAATCCCCTGTGAAATGCAGCTGTGTTACTTTCTGAAAACCCCATCACTGTTCGGAAGAGTATGATGTTATGCATGCTATAGTGACAAGTGTTTTTACTAACCAGTATCCTGAAGCAATCATGTACATATACAACTCGTTCTTCTTGGTATGGAAGTATTGTATGATAAAGAATATGTGATGTGCTTCAACTTGCTTGCACAATGGAGACCTAGACTTGACCACCTCAAGCACATTGGAGTTATTGCCAAATGTTAGGTTTACCCATAACTTCCTTCAGTGTAGGAGGCAGTCCTTGAGGTTTTGTGTGTTTCGAATAAGGCTGAAGAATGGAAAACGGCCTGTGCTTGTCAAACAGAATGTCAATTACAGATCGTTAGTTCGGCTGGGTGCAATCAGCTGGATCAAAGTCTCACGAGAACCAGTCAATATATCACTGTTGGAATAGTGGGGTTCTTCTGAGATGGCAAGTGGCAAACCAGTGGACAAAACTGGACATAGGTAACCTGCTAGCTAGACCTACATTTGACAGCTACAGTGCAACGTCCATAGTAACCACACATTGCAAATGGCTGACTGGAAACTTCTAAAAAAAAACCGAACCAATCTATGGCTAGCGTATATTCGTGTAATGGATTTTCATTGTTCTATAATTGTACATTCTTAAACCAATATAACCATGCTAACGTTTTGTTTGCACAAAATCAATTAAACAAGTATTAGTGATTTAGAATATGGGAATTGTCTAGCATATGTTCTCAGAACCCCTCGTTTCTCACCATCAATACCCAGTCTTAGAGAATTGTACTGTTACAAACCGAATCTAATTTAAAATAGCCACTATAACATATCGTGCCCTATCTTTGCAGCAGCCACCCTGTTTGTTTAGTCTCCTGCATTTTTCAAATAATCCCTAGGAACTTCAGATCTTCTGTCTCACAACAGTGTATTGTTTGCACCCAAAATCTGGAATCGACTCCCGATTACTTTGAAATCATCTGAAACTGCAACCACCCTTCATAAAAATAGTTTTGAAATGGTTTTCCCACCGTAAATCTTTGGCAGTTCCTTGCTTTAATGATGGCTCTTGTGCATCCCTGTTTATGGTTATATGCCTAACGATTCTTGTTTTGTTGCACCTCTGAGCCCAGGTTTCTGAGGATATAGGAACTACAAAAGTACACTCTTATCATTGTTATCTCTTACTCGAGGTTTCTGAGGATATAGGAACTACAAAAGTACACTCTTATCATTGTTATCTCTTACTCGAGGTTTCTGAGGATATAGGAACTACAAAAGTACACTCTTATCATTGTTATCTCTTACTCAAGGTTTCTGAGGATATAGGAACTACAAAAGTACACTCTTATCATTGTTATCTCTTACTCGAGGTTTCTGAGGATATAGGAACTACAAAAGTACACTCTTGTCATTGTTATCTCTTACTCGAGGTTTCTGAGGATATAGGAACTACAAAAGTACACTCTTATCATTGTTATCTCTTACTCGAGGTTTCTGAGGATATAGGAACTACAAAAGTACACTCTTATCATTGTTATCTCTTACTCCAGGTTTCTGAGGATATAGGAACTACAAAAGTACACTCTTATCATTGTTATCTCTTACTCGAGGTTTCTGAGGATATAGGAACTACAAAAGTACACTCTTGTCATTGTTATCTCTTACTCAAGGTTTCTGAGGATATAGGAACTACAAAAGTACACTCTTATCATTGTTATCTCTTACTCGAGGTTTCTGAGGATATAGGAACTACAAAAGTACACTCTTATCATTGTTATCTCTTACTCAAGGTTTCTGAGGATATAGGAACTACAAAAGTACACTCTTATCATTGTTATCTCTTACTCGAGGTTTCTGAGGATATAGGAACTACAAAAGTACACTCTTATCATTGTTATCTCTTACTCGAGGTTTCTGAGGATATAGGAACTACAAAAGTACACTCTTATCATTGTTATCTCTTACTCGAGGTTTCTGAGGATATAGGAACTACAAAAGTACACTCTTATCATTGTTATCTCTTACTCGAGGTTTCTGAGGATATAGGAACTACAAAAGTACACTCTTATCATTGTTATCTCTTACTCGAGGTTTCTGAGGATATAGGAACTACAAAAGTACACTCTTATCATTGTTATCTCTTACTCGAGGTTTCTGAGGATATAGGAACTACAAAAGTACACTCTTATCATTGTTATCTCTTACTCGAGGTTTGGTCAGGGTTGTGGTAAAACAGCATTTTATTATTTTGTACTGTACACCAGAATTGACTCCCACCCTTTGTCCCGGCTGCCTTATTCTTGTATAACTACACTGGCCGAGATCGTGGCCGCGCTGATGAACCTGAGTCCTGTCTCCAGCCCGGTGGGTCTTGACACTAGTTGACTGCTGCGCGACAGGAATTTGTCATCTGCTGGCACGGCTGGCACGTGATCACTTGTCATGATGTTAATCACAGGTGGTTCATGGACTCACTAATGCGTCATCTGTCTGGTGTGACACATGTGTCTCTGTCTTGCTCCCTGCATCTGCTAGACTGCTGACATGCCCACTGCACTCTCTGTGTCTGTTGCCTTCATCACTGCAGCTGGGCAGATGCACAAACAGTTGCAATTGAAACTCAATGAATGGCACCTCATTGTGTCCTATTAATTTGCGCTGTGCACTTTGTAAACACTCGTAGTAGTTGCTGTTGTGACTTCTGCACCAATTAATCAAGCTCTCACTTCTGTACACAGATGCCTTGCATCATTTGCGTGTGTGAGTGTTGTTTGCATGTTGAAAAGTCCTGCAAGCGCATAATCTTGCCACAGCTAATGGTTGCATAAAGTTGTACGGAATGAACCGAGATATGAGGCTGACCCATATAATGGCTTCCATGTCATAACCAACCTATGCATTCGGACATAGTATGTTTATGGACACCCTAAAAATCCACAACAAACATTATTTTTATGTACTGTTTTCGGACACCTATTAGTTTTATGTGTCCGTATATATACGGTTCACAACGATTATATGTTTTCAGCCACCAAAGTTTTTTATACTGTATGTTCAAACAGCTGATAATTATTGTAATGTGTGTGAATGCATGCAGTCATTACAGTCATTACAGTCATTACAGTCATTACAGTGATAACATAAACTGCAGAATATCGAAGGCCATTTGTTGGATTAGTACCAATATCAACGTGATCACATGACGAAGAGCTAACTTTATACACAACTGTGTCATTGTTTCAGAAATACTGATTATAATTAATTATTAATTTTTATAAAGAGTCATCCTGTGAGGATATTATAACTTTAACCTTTGTCTCTGGCTGGGTTTGGTTGGTGACACTGGAGTGGAAGTGATATAATTATATATAGTTCACAGTATCGTGCCAGTGGGTTTATTTTCAACATTTTCCATCTCTTGGTGGTGAGTGAGTGACAGAAGCACTATAAATGTTACTGTTTTCTCTAGACAGTACAACCAGACACAGTGGTAAGCGTTTACAGCACCACAGCAAGTTAAGCAACCATTAAAACACTTGGTACCAAGTAAACACAAGTAAATAGCATGCACACCAAACCTACTGTTTACTCCATAGAAGGGTTGGCCAGTAAGAAAGACAAGTCAACTTACACATTTACCCCCTGTATGAGATCTTCGACTTCTTCCGGCATTGCCACTAGGTGAAAGGAAATAACAGCTTTTATCTTTTCCAAAAGACGCCAAAAAAGTGGAGTGAACATTTTTTGTGCAAGTTTGAAGCGACAGCATGTGGTCTCAAGTCCAGGTCCTCTCGATCGATAGTTCGCTGTATAGACTGCTGCGCCCCACGCATTTACTGTGTTGCTCACATGACCCACGCATTTACTGTGTTGCTCACATGACCCACGCATTTACTGTGTTGCTCACATGACCCACGCATTTACTGTGTTGCTCACATGACCCACGCATTTACTGTGTTGCTCACATGACCAACTTTGCCAGGGACATATGACAAAATTGCCAGTTGACACCGATTTCTTAACTCCATCGATTTGCAGTTTTTAAAATATTGCATTGCACTGTCAGTGGTGAATGTATTGTCACTATTGAATGTCTTACTACCATTTAATGTGTTGCCGCCAGTGAATGCATTGCCACCAGTGAAAAAGAGAAGATCATGGAGACTCCCACTAAGACTCATTAAAAGTCACTACAGTAGGACCCACCTGTCAAATTCTTTTAGTTTCATTTCTGAGGAATGAAAATATGTAAATATATATATATGTAAAGTTATAAACGTTAAAATGTGTACTGTCCACCGTCAATGAAAACCTGGATTGTTGCTAGAATGCTGCATACCGAGCACATCATCAATCTAGGGACAGAGACACTGTATCAACTACTAACTAAGGCGTAGGCAGCAGGGCATGGGACGTTGAAAGAGGCAGTGTCCTGACCTATTGTGCAGACGTAAGTGCATGCCGTGGCACTGTCAAATGTGGGGATAGACGTGGCAGCCTTGGAGCATATGAGGTGCACGCTGCTAATAGGATGATGCATTATTGATGCATTATTACGCCTACGGAAGCTGACATCAGGTGTGGCGACCACTGCCGTGCCAAACGAGGTGGTGCAAATTGCTTACGGTGCCATCGCCGGCAACCATAATCGATCATTTGGGCATATGTGAGTGGCGCTGTTGTTAGAATTTCCTGATGTGAGTGGATGGCGAGCAAGTGTCAGGGATCGGACGCACGTGTAGATGGTGTGTTTACACGTGTCCAACAGGTCTTTCTTCTCCCGCTCCCTTGTGGAGTGGGGGCGACTTCGCTCGGTCCGTTCCAACCACTCGGCGCAAATTTCTAACTCTCCAAGACACAGGTGTTTGAAGAAAACCATACTCGAACATAAAGAAACAAAGCGCAGGCATTCTGTAGTTGTACCTATGAGTGTAAAGTTGTAAACATTTTGAAAGCATGTTGTATTAATATGTATCTATGTTGAACATTCGTGGCAACAGTGGCAACAGTAAGTAGTATAAAATAGGATGTGAATAGTGTAAATAACATAACTTTAGTGCAGCTAACATAAAAATTGATATCTTTCCAGAGCATATTAAACTGCTATATTTCCACGTCAGCCTTCTTTGGTTTTCCAGACTTCTTTTCCTTGCAGAGTAGATAAAGGAAGGGAGGGAAAAGGAAGTTGTCAGTTGAAGATGTAAGAATGGAATACTGGTTTGATGGATTAAAAATACTTGTTTAAAAACTGCGTAACCAGTGCAATGGTATACCCATGTCAGATAGAATATGGACCCCCATAGAAAATGGAGCTGGGGGTCCATATTGTTTTATAAAATTTGTGCCCCCCTAATAGAATTTGGACCCCCCTATTAAAAAGCTTCAAATGTGATCAAATAGTATAGTGCAGTTTGTAGATTGTAACTTGAATGTCACAGCCATAATTTATAAAAAAATTGTAACAATAGAAATATATAATTTATACATTTTAGTCACCCTTTGCATTAAAAAAACAGTCATCATTGACTTTGTATGCTATCGATTGCTAAAATGTCAAAATTCCATATTCTATAATAGAATATGGACCCGCCGGAGTCCATTTTCCATGGGGTCCATATGACACCGGCCCATGCGCGCAGTGTACTACACTGGCATATACTGCCATACAGGAGGATCTAGGTTGCTGTTTGTATCGTCTATGATTGTGTGTAACGACCACTCAACTGACCACTGCTGGCATTAGCAGCAAATAGAAACATGTTACACAGCCAGAACGATACTGTAGGGACATGGCTGCCTGCTAAATGTGGCAGTGATGTAGGACTGTGACCCTGACCTTGTGTGAATAACACATTAGAGACAGCTGCTAGTTGCACTCCCTTGGTTATTGTTCCTTATATGGGTGCAATCCCTTGGTTATTGTACTTTATAAGGGCACAGTCCCTTGGTTATTGTGCGTTATATGGGCATGTTAGTTCCTTGATGCCCCACCCTCTTTTTTGTATCATGAAACAATGTACAGATATTACAGAAAGCAGTTTATGTTTTTGACATGTTATAAAACTTTCATTCATATTTGCCAAATTCCTACAAAAAAGGTCAAGTTAAATTTATTCAGCTACAGTCTGTCAGCTGCCAACCCTGGGAAGCTAAGTTAGCACCGTACATTGGGACTTCAAGAAAAATCATAGCTTCGGTTCATCCAACAGACAAGCACATTCTAAGATTCCTCTCACAATCACGGGGAATGTGTCACTAACTTAGAGATTCTGTTGAGCTAATAAGCACAATTTCTCTCTTTAAAATCAATTTCAATCCTTTGTCGTGATTAAAATAGCAAAGTGTAGTTCTCTAAGAAAAGTGCTTGTAAAGGTACCCCTTGTTTATGGCAAGGTTAGACCCCGCATTTTAAGCAAACCGTCTATCATAAATGGTCAAATGACCTAATTCACCATAGCTTTCAGCCAAGTTTTACACAAAGATTTTATTGTTCACAGCCAAATAAGTCTTCAAAATGTTGTTAAGCAGTTGCTATTAAATTTTGAAAAAAGTTATATCAAACTGAATTCACTGCATGTATCTTGAACTTTCATACTGCTCTACTCGACTACATAATTTTGGTTGAGGTTGGTGGCATTCTCTGCATCTTTGTTATACAAAACTCTCACTGCCCTTGCCACATTCTGGCACTGTGTCCTTTGGGTCAAATTCGCTGCCTAGCTTCACTTAAAGTTGTTCTGTTATCTGTGTACATAAATCTCAATGTGAATCAAGGACCATACTCCATTGGGCTTGTGTGATCGAGTGGACTCGGTAATTTTATTTAGTTCACAGACATGTAACATGTGCAACGTTGCATGAGAAATATTGGCTGTACTTTTTTATTAGTGCAAGTTCTGACAAGCCGGGCAGTGTTAACTGTAAAAAGGGGTCATATTTGTTTCAATTATATCTGATTGTGCAGTGACCAAAACAGGCACATCGCGAGTAAACTGTAGAGACGATTTGCACTACAGAATTGTCTCTAACCTTAGGAAAGCATTTTTTTGATCTATTTAAGTACCTTTTGTTTCAATTTGACTCAGAAAAATTACTGTATAATATTAATAAAACTATTGTAAACAGCAAAACATGCCAGAACTGTAACTCAGGTATTGGCTGTAGTCCTAATTTAATTAGTTTTATCTGCATTTAAGGCTTGTGTGTATCGTTATATAATAGTTAAATATATGTGTATCGTTACATACCATGTTACTTGTCAGTTACTGTTTCTATATTCCATGATGCCATCACGATACTTATAACACTATTGCAGTAGTACTGCAATAGTGTTGGCGTTGTGACAACAGTAAAACTGTCCCCTATAGTGACCCCCAGTTAGCATGTCAATGTGCATCACCATGTGTTTACTGTTGTTGTGTACCTGTATGTATTGACTTGGAGTGGATCTCAGTGGCACTGTGGTCAGAGCATCAGACTCTCGATCATTTTGAACCTTGGGCAAGTTCGTTCACTCTACGTTGCTCCAGTTCACTCAGCTGTATGAATGAGTACCTGGTTATAGGCAGTAGTGGATATTTGTGTACGACTAGTCTTCATGCATTAATTGTAGCTTGGCTGAATGTTTCCCAGAGAAGTCGAGATGGTGTTCAATTGAACAGATCAGCAGGGAGTAAAGTGTAAAGTGTTCTGAGCAGTCCTAAAGACTCGATACTGCGCTATGGAAGAACTTACCTTTACTGTTTAACTTGTGTGTTTCAGTTCGACCATGAGTTACTACTGGGTGTGTCTGGGAGGAGAACAAGTCCAGCCTGTCTTACCACAACTAGTATGTATCACCAACGTTTAAAATCACTGCTTTATCCTTTACGGTCGAACCTCGCTTTACCTTGATAGTACAGCCACCTCGCAATTAAGGTCACCCTCAGATAGTCCTAAGTTTGTTCCATCTACAGTAAAGTAGAGGAAATTAATTACACTTACGGTCACCTCACTGACCTGGTCACTTTTACCTAGTCACAATGGTGACCTTAATAGGGAGGTTCTACTGTATTGTCACCTTAGTTTTCTTAGCATCAACGTAAACTAATAAACAAAATTACTTTACAATATGATATTGTGAGAATTTTGCTTATCTTTTTTTTTATTTTCATGAAATTATAAATTAATTCCTCGAAGATGTGTCTTTCCGAATATTGTGTGCTATTTTCTGCTATAGATTACAATCGGTGGCCACGTGCAGTTTGCCTCCTGGTGACAGTCCAGTCATATATCAGCAACATTAAACGTCAGCATGGGGACACGTGCCAATTATAATCTCGTACAGAATGAATACTATATCGGGCAAATGCAGATTTAAGGGCTGCTTGTGGTGAGAAAATGTCAGTGTTAGAAATGGCTGTCGTGTTCGTTTAAAATGTGTAGTACACCAGTGAGAAACATAATACTTCATGCCTTGTAACAGGCATCTGTTTTTTTGTTATTACACGGAAGTGTGATACTAATATAATTCTTTTAATTTCATTCTAATACTATTGCTGTGTGATTTGGGTACTTTACACGCAAATTGTTATTAACATGATTTAACTTAATAAACATAAATTACAATTTACATGTGCAGCATTAAGACACATTTTACATGCAAATTGGTATTAAAATTAGACTAGCAACATTTTGTGGTGGCACTCGATTTAAGCCAATGTTGGGCATTCCAGTTTCATTTTAACATTATACTCATTTTGTAGTTAATTATTAACTGAATAATTATGTAACATATCCCTCATTCGTTCTGTTAAGAGTACAGTATGCTTAAGAAATATTTGAGACGTGAAAATGTGTCACATATCATGTTCCCATAAGAATACAGGGGTAAACCTCCATTTTCTGGTGTTCCTGGGTACAGCCATCTCAGGAAAACTGACAGGCAAGCAATTTATGTGTCCACACGAGCAAAAGGGTACCTCAACACTGTAAAGTTTGATCATTTAGGTGGACCTTTCGATATATGTTTTCATCACCGAGCTTTGAATCGGTTATGGATTCAGCACTCAAGGTTGGCATTGGAGATTGCTGTCATCGTGTCAGTTTCTGCTAAAGAGGGGTGTACGCTAATTAGGGCATGTACGCTTAAAGGGACTAAAAACATCTATGGCTTGAATTCATATTATATTACATCCTGCTATCTATTTCCATGTCCACCAAGCCAAAAAAATCAAAAAATTCAATGAATTAGAAATTCCACTTTTTATGCTGTGCATCCGGACATTTTCGAATATGCATATTTTTGGCGTGCTTTTCGGGATTTTCAGAGCATGTTTACAAGGATAGCTTTTGGATCGAAACGAACGTCAAAATGAGTTATTATGCGATATTCCGATGTTATACAAACACTAGTCATCATAGAGAAACAAGCAGTTATCTTACGGTTCCACATGAATCCAATTTTATTCAAAACAATGAAAGCGAATGGGCCTAAAGTCGACTAGGTTTCGCCCAGCTTCAGCTCGTTTTTAGAATAATTATATCGGATGCAATCAACGGGAGGTAATCTACACCAATAAACACACATAACAAACATATATTGTATCCAGCTACAGAAAGTAACGTGTATAAATGTGTACTCTTATAATATCATTAGAATATCGATGTATGAAGGAGGAGTTGTACTATTTATCATAACAACTTAAATCAGTCAGCGAATTTCTGTCGGTCCTGCCAGCTCATTTGGTAAAGGCGTTGGTTTCTCGGCATCTATTTTGTAATCGGGCGACGCCGGTTCGATCCCGACATCAAACCGTTGATTTTTTTAACACTTTTTGTTTATGTTTTCACGAAGTAATATAAACCAAATCATTTTTACACTATGATGCACTGTTTGTAAATATATTTTTATTTTTGTAGTAATTATTTATTCGCCACAAAAATTTAAATATGGGAATTATATAACGATGTTTCTAAATTGTATTTATCCAAACAAATATAATGTAATGGATATAGAATGTATTAACTGTATATATATATATTGTACGGTAATATATTGTAATTATATATGTGAAAACAAATGGTGATCTGTCTGGATAAATACAATTTAAAAACATCGTTATATATAATTACCATATTTTTGTTTTTGTGGTGAATAAATAATTACTACAAAAATATTTACACACAGTGCATCATAGTATAAAAATGATTTGGTTTATATTACTTGGTGAAAACATAAACAAAAAGTGTTAAAAAAATCAATGGTTTGATGTCGGGATTGAACCGGCGTCGTCCGATTACAAAACAAACGCCAAGGAACCAACGCCTTTACCAACTGAGCTAGCAGGACCGACAGAAATTTGCTGACTAATTTAAGTTATGATAAATTGTACAACTCCTCCTTCATACATCGATATTCTAGTGATATTATATGATTATATAGTTATACACGTTACTTTCTGTAGCTGGATACGATATATGTTTGCTATGAATGTATATTGGTGTACATTATCTCCCGTTGGTTGCATTCGATATAATTATTCTGAAAACGAGCCTAAGCTCGGCGATACCTAGTCGACTTGTAGGCTCATTCGCATTCATTGTTTTAAATAAAATTGAATTCATGTGGAACCGTAAGATAACTGCTTGTTCCTCTATGATGACTAGTGTTTGTATAACATCGGAATATCGCACAATAACTCATTCTGACGCTCGTTTCGACCCCAAAACTATGCATGTAAACAAGCTCTGAATGCATAGAAAGGGTCGGCCTGCTGCGAGTGTGAGTCATATGTGACGTTAAGATACCACGTGATCACCTAGCTCATTAAATTTTTATTTTTTTCCGCGGGAATCGCTACACAGACAGGTTTAAAATTGAATTTATGCTACAAATGCATTTTTCTGTATTTTTTTAATGTTCTCGAATGTTACATACAATGTTAAACTTTGTGTACACTTGGAAAACGGAATTTAGCTAATGTCTTGTTTTTATTTCCTTTAAGGCCAGACACGGCAGGTAGATAGGATTATTTTTTAATTTGTGCAAACAGTTCATTTTTTGCCCAATGCATGAAATTGGTCTTACTGAGTAAAATATATATTGAACTTTTTTCAGCCAGACCCCCTGTTTCCATGGTAACAAACAAAATGGCCACCATTTTGAGCAAATATTGGCAAATTTGGAAACACTGCCATTTTTTTTGAATCCATATATAGTTATAATTCTTTCAAAACCATATTTTCTATAGATTCTATTGTGCAATGATCAGAGCATTTTTTGAAATGTGTTTTTATATTTTAAATAATTTTTTGGTAAAATAAGAAAAAAATCTTGTTTTTTGGCAACAAATATGGCTATATCTTTCAAACTATTCATGATTTAAAAAAGTGTCTGATCATTGCACACAGTTGAATATGCTGAATGAAACACTGAAAACATTATTTATATAGCGTAATTATTCCCAGAGATATCCCGTTTCCAAATGCAGAAATTTGTAGAAAAATGTTTTTGAGAAAATGGCTGTCAAAGATTGCATAATGGATTTCATTACATGATATCGACGTGCTTGATCCATGACTAAAACATAATTTTCATAGAAGTGAACTTTATTGATAGTATGCATACAAAGGTATAATAATCTGGCAGAAAACCATTTTCAGTATTTTTTGTCAAAAAACACCATTTCACCTTGGGTGTCTGGCCTTAATAGAACAAATACGGTAATTTTATTAGGCAGCGTTTGAAATAAGCGCTTGACCGGTTGTCAGGGACAAGTGATTTGTTGTCCGGACAAGTAGAATAAACTGCATGGTTGTCTGGTGGACAAATGAAGATTTACAGTAAATAGTGACATGTGCAAAATTATAACTTTCTAATTTGTGGAAATTCTAGTGAAATACGGTTCGCCAGTGATCACGCATGTTGCAGTTTCGTTAGTGCGTTGGTGTCTTATCTTTCCGCCACCATCCTGTGTTGCACATCAGTTTTCTGTGAAGCATAGTGTGTCCGTTAACTGCGTCATCTGCACCGATCTAGCTCTGTCGTTCTCGTAGGAAAAGCTAGTTCAGTTTTATCGACAGTCCACTTGCTTCCACGCATGGATCACATTTGATGAACTTAATAAATAGTATATTCGGGTATCACTACATTTTATTAGAATAATTATGTAGTAGGCCAGTTAACCAATATTAACCAATGTGGACTTGGCAGTCTTTGACTGTTGATTCAGCAGATCGGCAAAATATTGTCAGCGCCGGATGAATTTTTACCTCTCCGGTGAACTTGTGGTGATGGTTGGTGAACGGAATGTTAATAAACATCTCAAGAAGTGTTGTCGTGTCTTCATCACATTTATTTTACCACAAATCGAGAGTTTAGGGACACTGACCTTTTGCATATGTGGAAAACGGACAGAATTAGTATCTGTCGGACGATGTTTTGAAACATGATTTAACTTAATAAACATAAATTACAATTTATATACGCAGCAGTAAGACAAAATAACGGATGCATGATAGGATCTAAACAACTCAACTCCAAATTAATTTAAGCAAGATGCGCAGCCGCCATGGCCGGCGACATGCGAGGCATGGCGACCTACTATGGCGGTCTACGTGCGACAGCAATGTTACAAAGTCAATCAATCTATACATTCTAACTACAAGATGATCCCTTGTAATTTAATTTTGGTACATTTAAAATTGTTTAAATATTATTGATATAATATTATTTATACTGATCTAATAAGACTAGCAAAGATGTGATTTTATTTGCTGGTGATCAAATGAAATTGATCTTCAGATTGTAAAAATACTGAACTTTTCACCTACAGAAGTACGTATAGGTTGAATAAAACAATATCACATTAGTTTTGTGTATGTAACAAAATTGTGCTTCCTGGCTTTGCATTGGTTGTACTCTGGGTGGAAGCGTGGGATTTTCAATGACAAACTGACGCAAATGTCTGACAGTGCATTTTATTTGTTGGTAGCAGTTTCTTGCAACATTATGAAAAATCGCAAGGAAAATATTCCCAACTGTTGTCTCATTCCTATCATAATCGTAATATTTATATTGCCGGCATAAGTACACATTTCCACTTCCTCAGTTTGTTGAAACATCATATAATACGTCTCCTTTTAAAAGTCGTGATGAAAAACATTGTTAATCACTTAATGGTCTGGGAAATATTTGCAATTAAACAAGTTTAAAAAAAATACATTTGAGATCAGATTGTGCCCAACAGCAGGAAGATTGTTTAAAATTAAATAATTTCTTAACATGTTTTTCAAAGGTTAGATTCACTGCGACAGTTACTTGGACAAGTGAAAATTTTGGCGGACAAGTATATTTCAAAACTAACTTGTTCGGTGGACAAGTGAAAATTGACTTATTTCTATCGCTGTTAGGCTATATATATTCAATTCTGAAACACATTTTTTGCTGGGGTTCAGGAACGTTATACACATGTATGTATCTTGTTGATGGTCTTATTATACATTTTATACCAGTATCTTTTGGATATGCTGCATTTGTAAAGATGGTTGCAATAATATGAGGTTGACATCAGCTGTAATCGATAATGACTTATTAACGTAATCATGATAATAGATCCCTATTTGTTAATGTAATCTAACTATGTTTCAGCTATGTATGTACTATGTAGGTTAAGCTACTCCTTCTGTACACCTTGTGTACATCCTGGGTGCCAGACTTTCAGGGGTACATCTACGATTCCGGAAAGGATTCATAACAGTCATTTTATTTTTAGAAATTCCCTGTGCATTAAGGTTTATATTTGACGTTTGACAATTGGTTGAGACACTGCATGTTTTCTACGTTTTTCCCACTTGCGTAAACCGACCCCAACTCATCAGTGGATGATTTGCGTAGTTAGGAACAATATTAGAAAACATGCAGAGAATTACAGATAACTGATCAGAGTTGTGTAATAATTGTCATGTCTGGTACAATGTTTGCACAAAATATCACACTTGTTTGCTTTTGTGACCTACCGATGGAGGTGATCGATCACCTAGAGCCACTTAAAATGTACCAAGTTATCCCATCCAAAGGTTGGGTAGTTTTGCTGGGTGCGATACACAAGTGTCCAAATTGGGAAATGTTGCAATGTTTGACCATACAAATGCTGTATATGTCATCTTGGCCTTATTTTACTTGCTCCACCAATCACTTGTTCTGTTACAGTAACATTGCTTAGTATTTCACTTGGGTTGTTGTGGTGGAAAATAGTTATTTTTCCCCTAAATCCTTGGTGATCCCTGGCTGGGACGGTGACTCTTGCGTGTCCCTATCCTTGACTGGTGATTTAAACGCTACAGAAGTATAGTATTGCAAAAAGTATTCAATTTAGAACGAGCACCGAATAACCACCCCGACTGTCGACACGCTGACAAAAAGCAAGTGTTACTGAGAAAGACCCAACGCACAAGAAGAGCGCATCACTTGTAATTGAAATTGATGCATTGAGACAGCTCATACTGTTTCCCTCTCTGCTTCCACGCATGGCTCACGCAATCCTTTGAATAAACCCTGACCTGAAATGTGATGGATGAGGCTATGGAGTAGTGCCGTCTGTGTACAATGCCTTGATGGAGGACCAGTGCTCGCTGTTGGTGCATAGCAACCGACTCGTTGGTTGCCGGGTGTCGCTGTAGCGTGCGTGTGTGCGTAAATCGCTTCGTCGCTCCACGCCTGTCTGTTGGTCAACCAATTTGGCGGGATCTGACAAGATGGCGATTAAATACTGCGCTCCATTAGACACAACACGTTATTCAATAAGTCGCTGGCACTTCTGTGGTCATGCCGCGTGCACACGCACGCACGATGGTGTGCTGACGCGTGCTTTGTTTTCTCCTAATCCCTTGAATATTGCCCTGGCTGTGTAACACGCTTATCAAGCAGGATGCTCGACTAGCTGATATGCTGAAGTGAGCATTTTTATTATGCATATATTTTTTAGAATATAATTTTGTAATAATAACAAATATACACTTTTTGTATTTATGCATATTAATTATGATTGGACTTTTTTGATTATTTGTTCATGGGCTATTTGTCAGAATAATTATTTTTGGAGTGGTTATTTAAAAATATTCTAAGTTATGATTAGCTTGAGAGGCGCCTGATAGCAATCTATTTTTCTTTTTTACCCAAAGAAACACGGCCAAAACAGCATTATGACTAATCATGATTGATTGCATCTTATCTTTGTTCTGACAAAGTACATAGATGTAACCGTCACAGAAAAACATACGAGTTTATCTTAAGATGCCTGTTAAAGCTAACCAATTGAAAATAAGTGTAGTAAGGCAGCCCAAGCCACCTTTGCAGTAAGTAGAGACCATTTGTAATTAAGTATTAGTGAATTTTTCTTTGCATGAAAACATGCACGACCATGGCCTCGCTCTTCTCACAGAATACACAGACATTCTCCAGTTCCATATGCAACATTGTCAATTACTTACAATGTTTCTTATCATACAGCATGTAATTTGGAACATTGCACAGCAAAATCACCCCCTTGGGTTCTGATGACATTAATTGAGCAGTCTTAATGACCGGGTACCACTCCATAGCAGGACTGATACTAATAATGTGGTCCATTTACTTAGTATTCCATAGGAAATTGGAGAACAAGTCCATGTGTCCTATAATGCTACGTGTACTGTATACGGTATGTCATTGCCCCAGTATTTATATGCAGTTTAGAAACCTTTATTTATATTCAGCTGAATCAGTTTTCCGTACGGTGTGTCACATTTGGACTAACAATACTTGAGGCTTCCAAAACCATGTTAAAATCATTGGATATTAACCAAAAATATCAGACATTCAACACTTGCTTGTGCAGATAAAATGCTTGATTTCACTTCTGTGTGTGCAGATGTCCATGTGGAGTGTGCAAGTCTGGGTAGAGTGTGCATGTCCGGGTGGAGTGTGCATGTTCTACCTGCCCCATTAGGATGGTTCATAGATTTAGAATTTAAATAACATGCACCGGTGCTGCAGAGAGATGGGGATCTTGAACGCAAACAGAACTCTGTGTCATTACCTCTTGCTGATCGCAGCATGTGCGCGTGATATTTCTGGCTGGGTGCCAAGCAACAAAAGCGCAGCGTTATATTATAGTAACAGTGTAGCTATCCATGGGAATTGTACATACTCTAGTCTAGATGCGGCTTTAACCAGAAAGTAATAATAGATAGCTTTTCTTGCCGTGCAAATCCATGGTTACTCAGCTAGTTCTGTATAATATGTAGTGTATAACGTCTAGAGCCATATGTTACCCAGCTGTATTCTCCTGTGATACACACATAGCTATACACCAGGGTGGTATTGTAAAGTCTGCATGCTCAGTTGACTGATAGGTCTTGGTTTGTGTTCTTGTGCTAGTCAGTGTGCAGTGCCCTCTGCAGTGACATGGTTACAGCAGGGGCCTCCACCGAGGGAGTCCAGTGCACAATTATTGACTATCTCTAAGAGCTGACATATGGCAAAGCTCTGTCTACTGGCAGGGAACATTGTCTCAGCGTTGTCCCATCGGACATTGGACCGTCATTCAAGCAGCGCTCTTCTGATCGTTATTACAGATATCTCCATTCTTAGCTTCGTATTGATTTCTTTATGTATTGTTGGTTTCCGTTTGTTGTTTATGCCTTTTTATGGTTGCATCACGATCAGTAAATATATTTACTGTAAGTTGTTCTTTTAATGGTACCATTGTCATATTGGTCACTCAACCAAACTAAAAGTGTACAGTTAAATGTGCAGTAACTGTAAATAAAGTTCACACACATGTCTGAAATTTGCCAGAAGTACATTTTACAACAGTGCCAACATGTGTGAGAAATGTCATCAAAGTCAGACGAGGTCAAGAATGAATATTGTGACCTTTTTTAGTTGATCCCATGTGGAATGACCCACATTTTGCACACATTTCTTCAACGCGTGAGGCTTGATGCTTAGTACAGTTGTGATTGAATTCCCAGTCTTCCATAGAAACACAGAATGGGTGTGGTGACGTAACACGTTAGCCTTAGCGGAAGAACCAGCACTAGAAGTAGAAGGCAGGGTGTTGTGGCATGGCCTTATTGTACCCATTGAGCTCATTCGTCACTTCAGATTTACATTAAAGAGTGCACCATCCCCAAGTCGGTATCATAAAATATGGACCTCCAATATTTGGGCCTGGGGGGGTCGAAACGTGATATGAAATTTGGGCTTGTGTATACAAATCTCATCATCACATTTGGACGTCCATAATAAAATGTACCCGCCATTCTTAATGTCCGTGTAGCATTTATAAACTAAGATTATAAAGCCAAATATTATCATAGTCTGCTAAGTCATGCGCATTTCCTTGTAGGGTATTTTTTGGGGTTATCGCCTTTAAATATTTATTGTCACATCATTGTAGTTGGATGTCTGAATAAGCTGCTTTTTTAATTGTTCTTTTGCCTTTAATTTGTTAGAAATTATTTTTACCACACATTATACTATATAATTATGTATTATTATTCATCAACGACAACAATTTGTAGTAATCTATGTCTTAAAAATTTCCTTGTACGCCACTTGGACATGCTGACACGAGCAGAGTGAACGCGGCTTCTTGATTTTGGTTGACAAGTTGTGTGCAGTGGTGAACATGAATGATGCAGAGATTGTTAATGTCAAAACCTTGTGGTCCTGCAGTGGTCTTTGAGGTTAGTCCAAGTGAGGGTTGACACCAACCACACAGGTTAGAGACTGGTCGAATGTCAAAGTGGCTTCTAGACTACGCCAAGTCTGGATTCTAATTAAGTAACCCTAGAAAACACTTTTGAAGGTGAGATTTTTATGTAAATTTTTATTTTCTGAAAACAAATGATTATTTGAGTGACAGCTAATGCAGTGTAATTATAATTGTTACAGTTGTAACAGGAAATTGCAATTGGGTGGTATTCGGTTGAATACTGTTCTGACATGTAAAAATAAAATTTTCAGCTGTCCGAAAGTACAGAAATAATTATTTTGTAGATGTTTTAATATGTTTATATACATACATTCATAACTGTACTACCTGTAGTAGTCATTATTTCTTAAAGACTTGATGATATCACATGATATACATGTTTATCCATAACCAATTTATGTTTGTGCTATCTCCTTACATAGTTTAGCAGAAACTGTCATAATTAAAGCTTAGGCGTGTTCTTTTTACGTATGAACATATTCATGTAATGACTACTACTCAACATGATAGTTGTCATAATTTGCACTGATATGCTGAATTTCTTTTACAGAATTAAAGGTATGTTTGTGTGGATCAAATAGATATGGTTTCAGTTGAATATAACTCTTGCAGCTGGTGGCAGACTAAATAAAGGCTGTGGAAACATCAGTGTTCAGAGCATCATGTTTTAAGTGAGCAATTGCTCTTGCTCCCATCCACTCTCGCACTCTGTCAATCATCTAGGGAACAATCTGCTTCTCATGCTAATTGCCAGAATCGCTTGTTCTCGAATGGACATGCATGTTGCACCCTCTTGTGGCAAAACATGCATGTGTTTGTTCAAAAGTTCTTGGGCATGTCATTTTTCTTACTCAAGTTTTTTGTAAGTTGGTTGCGAAAGCTTTGTAAGTTTATATGTTTTGTAAATGTTTTGTTGTGTAACATTTTCAGAATTAATCATTTGATGTGCCATATTAGTAATATCATTAGTAAACACACCTAATGTCCTCTGGACCGTATAACCAATAGACTCTTTTACAACATTCTTATGAGCTCATAACCAGTAGACAAGTGAACTTGTCTACTGAAAACTGTCAACACCAGGAAGTGTCACTGGGACACTTTTGCCGGGTGTTGTTGAAATAGTGTCCTCAGTAATAAGACGGTGGTTTTTTGCATATTGAAAAAGTTCTTTAAATTTACCAATGGATTCTGTTTAATGACGGATTTTCCTTATGAGCTCATCTTAGTGAAACAACCTCCCTGGGTGTAAGTAGCATTAGGTGATTGTTTTCATGGTTAGGTCAGAAAGCAAACAAACAAGTTCTTAGTTTGATATTATGTGGCAGAGGGCACTACAGACATATGGGACGGTATCATGAAGTATTTATACTAGTTGTCTGTCGAAGATTATGTAACTCTGAAGTTCTGAACAGTTATTCGCAATACTCTGCATGATTTCTACGACTGTTCCATGCTATGTAAACCTTCCACTTATTGGTTGGGGATGGTTTACATTGTTTGATTATTTGTAGAAAGGGTCTACCACGATATAAAAACAATAGCACTGCAGCTCCTTCCCCTGAAAGTTTGTGGCTCAAGATACAAAATGTCTTGGTGGATTAAGAAACATTTATCTAGGATACGTCTGCTGGCCCGATTATAGGTAGATTTTCCTGAACATGTGCTAGTTCCAAGTTGTAATGAGTCAACACAAGGGATGCCCAACACATGATTGTGAGTTTTCGTGCAAACGTAGCACAAGTGCAGCATGCATACTACTGATGTGTTTTGAATGACTAAATTTCTGTTTTGTGTTGATTTCAGGCCCCAACGTTCATCAATCCTAGTCTGCTCAGCACAAAGGTAATCCTACAATTTCCCTGTCTCTGCTACTTGTTGCCACCGTCATACTGCGTTGTATACGTGTGCATGGGACAGCCCAGCACAAATCACAAAGACCGTCTGGTGGCTCATTGTTTTGTCTGTTCTGTTTGTCAGAGTTCATTAAATTTGAAGAGATTTCTATTGATTCATGTGGCTAATTTGCCCGGCAACAGATGTTGAGACAGCAGCACTTTTGTTCCTCCACAAGGATGTAACTTGATGATGAAGGGTTACAATTGATGCAATCAGAGTGTGTTCAGGTTCTACTTTCTTGTATCAGCAAATGTTTTCTCCAGCAAGAAAGTTGAAGTAAGTCTCTTGTTGTGCATTCTGTGATCAGCCTTAGTTTTAACCAGTATATGTTGTTATCCAACCATGTTTGTTTCTGGCATGCTCACTTGAGTGTGTTCTGTGTAAGAAAACATTCCATCAGACGTACCAGCATATTAGCTCCTGTTACGATAGGCTATCACGCACTCTCCAGCAAGGCTAAGGCTAATCAGCTTATTTTTGTTTTCATGCCAATGATACTTAATAAAAAAATACAGATTTTTTATCCTCAAATACAATAATTGAAATATCTCAAGTTTTGTTTGTTGTAGCATGTTTTATGCTGACACCATTGTCGTCATCGTCATCACTATCCACCTTTTGTTAATCTTTTGTGCAATAAGTACATTAAGTTTCGTTTATCAGGTTTGTGATAAGGCAAAACATTCACACCATATCCAATTACCTGGTGTCTTCTGCAGCAACAGTAAAATTGTTGTCAAATTGTTGCAGTTTCCTAACATAATGACATGACCTAACTACAGATTTTGGATTGTGTTGCCGTGCTTGTAGTTGTGGCAAAGATCTGTGGCGTGAAGCTTGGTGGTTTGGACAGATAATTAAAATGCATTAGCAGTCGGGTTTGATGCAGATTCTCAGTGACGTTTCAGCCGTCTTTCTTGGGAAACCGCCTTTCATAACTCCTATTGCAATTTGGAATTGATTGTTTGACAACGGTCATTTAGTATGTTTGCCTGGCAAGGTTGAATGTTCCTGTGTCAAACTATGAGGCTGTTTTTACAAAGATATCGTGTCAAAAATAACGTAATCTATGTGCGATTGACAAAAGGCAGAACAGCTTTCAGCATATGGCATCACCAGGTTTTGTTAGTTCTAGGTCTCTCAGCGAGAAAACAGTTTTTTAGCTGTGATTTGTTGATGTCTCAACAGGGGCCCTGTAGCTAGGAGGGTAACAGTGCGTGACTGTCGAATAAGAAGATTGGGGTTTTAATCCAGTGGTTGCCATTTCAAAACTTTATTAGTGTCTTTCAACATAGTCCCTACAAGCTGCAGTTATCTTCTATTTGTTGTGTGTCCTTCCTCCCGGTTCCCTCATGCAGATGATGCATATGCCAGGAGATGAAAAATAGGGACATGGAAAAGCTGTTTGGCTCTGCAATGCATTTCCAATGGATTTTCTTCCTAGACCTCTGGTTCTCATGGCCCATAAGGCTACAGTGCGTCTTCTCCAGTTTGTCCTGTCTCTAGCCACCTGTTTGGTTTCATTCCGTGTTTTCCACCCCAGTTGTTGTCTTTCTTTCTCAACGGTTTGCCAGGCTAATGTCTGCTAATGTTACTTCAAAGCAATGTTTTTCTTCTCTTATTGACATTGTCGTTTGCAGGTGTCTGTCTTGTTCTCTTTGATGACACTGGGTTGCATGTGTCGTTTGGTGACACCAGATTACAGGTGTCCTTTGATGACACTGGGTTGCATGTGTCCTCTTAGATGACACTGGGTTGCAGGTGTCCTCTTTGATGACACTGGGTTACAGGTGTCCTCTTTGATAACACTGGGTTGCAGGTGTCCATTGCTTTGATGACACTGGGTTGTAGGTGTCCTTTGATGACACTATGGGTTACATGTGTCCTCTTTGATTTGGTGACAATGTGGGTTGCAGGTGTCCTCTTTTATGACACTCTGGGTTGCAGGTGTCCTTTAATAACACTAGGTTGAAGGTGTCTCTCTGTGCCCTCAATGTGGTGAGTTCAGGTGAGGTGCATGGGCCAGGTGACGTCTTCTTGTGTGACATGCGTGAAAGAAACTGCAGCCTGTTGGGTGGTGATAACCATGGCCTGACAGTCGGGCCGGGCCAGGACACGGGCCTGATGGATGTGTCCTATCATTTAGAGTCGTCCAAGTCGCAGCCGGTGCTTCTCATGGCCATTGCTTACCGCAGCCCCGCAACCAATTCATCTTCACTAATTCCCAGATGATCCTGCCCGGCCCACAGAGCATTGTTTCATTTTCTTGCGGCTCATCTGGGTGATGGGAGCCGCGAATTAGGGACTCTGTTCAAGTTTATTGCGTGGTGCGTTCTCTCCGCTGTCGGTATTCCAGACATATATTGCTAGTAAACCAGGCTATTTTCCACGTAATGTTCATGCTACTAGAATGAATGTCTTGAAGGCATACTGCCCACCAAAATGGGTTTAATAAGCCATACACATTGTTTGCAGTTTGATTGTTGTACCCACAAAATGTTTAAATTTTAAACAAAATGTTCAGATTCTACACATGCTCTATTGGCAATATTGCAGTCGCCAGATAGGCTAACCACATGGCCTGTTTAAGTGCGATGTATTTTAGTCATTCCCACATTCAAGACAATTTACTCAGTGAACTTCCTGCTAATGATTGCCAACCCTGACTTATACCAGGTAATGGAACAGACAACCTCACTTTAACATATGAAACTCTTCCAATAAAACACTGTCACACAGTGATGTATCTAAGAAAGGGGAGGAACCTTAGAGGCTCGTTAGGTTTCATTCTAAAATGTTTAATGCAACAAGTAATTAAAGAGGGTAATTAAAAACAATTGCCAGCAGAGGTCTTGGCTGAATGGCCCCCTCCCTAAATACACCACTTCCCTCACTGAACGTATTGATCTACGACCACAACGAATATGCAAATTTGAGTGACAATTGTGTGGCATTTGCTTAATCGATTGACACAAGTCATGTGCGGAATGTTTATGAGTGTTTGGTTTTGTGTTGTGTGATCGTAGCCACAACTTATGTAAGCAAATTATTTTAAGCAGGATAACGACAAGGGCGACTTCCTTTGTCGGTTCCTCACCCCTGGTCGCCAACAATGTCAGACTACATATTACATTAGGGGATCAATACTCTATTAGCTGTGGCAGTCAAGGCTCCTTGCAGTGTTGAGTGCCTCCAATTTGCACTGGGCTGTGGCTAATTGATTAAGCAATTAGCAACATTATCTAATAAAGAAAGTGATAGGGACTGTGCCCATGGACTATGCTTCAATCAAGTGATAGGGACTGTGCCCATGGACTATGCTTCAATCAAGTGATAGGGACTGTGCCCATGGACTATGCTTCAATCAAGTGATAGGGACTGTGCCCATGGACTATGCTTCAATCAAGTGATAGGGACTGTGCCCCTGGACTATGCTTCAATCAAGAGTCTGCTTCACAAAGCTGGGCTTACATCTAAGGAACTGGCAACTCCCAACTCCATGGGTGCAATGAACATCATTTTGAGTACTTTATGTGACTTACTTGGTGGGAAGTCCACACTGGCAGATTTTTAGTATACACCTCAAATCGTGACATTTATATTGACACCTCGGAGACAGTATTGAGATTAACAAACCAGAAGGGAAGATTGTAAATGTGTATTTTGTTACATAACAATGATTTAGCCAGTCCATGTCCATTAATGGGTTATGCGCGCGCATAATTCGAGCGGTCCGCAATATCATTATTTAGCATCCTAAATAATAGTTCCTCCAAGATTTGAGATGACCCCCTGCTACCACTAGAGACCCCTATCCCAGTCCACAATGCACCGCTACATGACATGAACAGTGCTTTCAATTGTTGCGCCACTAAGAGAGACACGTGTAATTTCAAGTAAATTACTGAAAACAGTTCGCTTCAGGGAAGTATTTTGCCAACAATACTTCATGTATCCTTTTATTGTGTTGTTGACTAATAAATGTGTAACTTTTAATGGTTACATAACTTACATTACAATATGACACGTAGTTCCTTCACATTGTCAGCATGAAATTACTTCGGTATTCCTAGGTAACGCACATGTGCGTTTGTTCCTAGCAATGAATTATATAGTGTATGCTATCGATGTTTGTTCAGTTCCTGATATATACTATGTTAATCTTATAGATGGAACTTTGTTAAATCTTTGAGATACCTTGGGTAATATCTTTTCTTACGGCGGTCGTTCTTCATAATCTAGATGTTATGTTTGACAGTGATTTCAGCTTTCACCAGAACATTTCTCAATTATGTAAATCCTGTTTCTTAGGGCATGTACGCTTAATAGAACCAATACGGTATATGTGTATGTGTGTATGTTCCATATGTATGTATTGATGTATGCATGAACAAATATATGTATGTGAATGCACATACAATATTTATAAAACATAAAATTATACATATATGACAATGACAACTTTATTATCCCTTGTGGGGAATTTGAGTGGAGTGTCACAACATAAAACACAAAATTACTGTAAAAGCACAAATGCAAAAGCAGTATAAAAGATATAATCAAATATGTATGTACGTCAGTTTTTTTTAAAATTTACCCGGCTTTGGCGACCCATGTACCCGGCTATCAAGAACGGAAAGGGAAGCTTTTATTAGCACCCGTGATTCGCAAGGCGGCTTTCGAGTGCCTCTGCGTTACAAATTATTCTGTACAGCGTCTATAAGTTCCACAAACAGTTGAGCGCATCGTTGACGATTACGACATATCGCAACAAAACAGCGCAGTCAACAGCTGTCATTTTTGCGTTAATAAATGGCTTGGTTCACGTTCCGTGTTTGTGGTTTGTGTTGTTCCTCTGAATTGAATTCCCACAATTCTTAGCGTTGTTTGCTATTCCCAGTAGAGTCCGCCACTGCGCTGTTTTTTGTAGACGGGCGCCCCTGGCAAACCGCTCTGCAAAAATGTCGACGTAGCGATGTTATTTCAATAATTAAAACAAGCTAAGATGAGTATATCAGTGTTTAATTGCGGGAATTTTATGGACTGGTTAATGCTGTTACGGCTACGCTGTAATGCGCGGCATGTTCACCATCGTCAACACAAGGCATCATGTGTCTTTGGCACTTGTATCAAATCGGTTTTGCCTAATTTTGATACCTAAGTGTGTTAGTTCTATCATTCAACATTAACACAGACACATTTACATTACGAAAATAATCAAATAGTGTCTTAGCGCACTTTTGAGGCCCAAATAGCGACCCGGTTTGCGCTAGTCGGCGCCGCTGCTTACCTCATCACGCGCGTAAAATGAGTGATATTGCAGCGTATGTTAACGCAAACCAAGATGGTATTTACGCCTCAAAAGTGCGATAACAAAAATATGCCTGGGTTGATGTCAAAGTCAAAACTCAAGTTATAACGGCGAAATCGTGTTGGGTCCGGATTCTACACAAGGGCCCTGTCTTTGGCTTGTATTGGTTTCTGACTTCCAATTCGGTGCACAGCCATCCATTTGTTACATCAGTATTGATTCAGTAGGCCCAAACAGCGCTCCAGTTTGCATCAACCACTGTGATTATATCATTCTCCCACGGCCCAGTGATGCACACTGACACAAACTGGAGCGTTATTTGGGCCTCAAAGGGAGCATAGAAGGCAGTATTTTATTCATATTTTATAAAAACACTGATGAAATTAACACAATCAATTTGCTAGATCAATTCAAAGTACAGTGTATTGTAATTTATGAAGATTTGTCTACGCCAAGAGGCAAACAAAATGTTACAATCTCGTTAAGTTGGAAATAACACATCAGTGTTAATAATAAAGCTGGTTTGCATTAAACAAATTGATAGTGTATGTATAATTATCAACTCGATGAACAGGGATTGGAATTCTGCTGGCAGTTATTTTTACGATGGACATGCTTCAATCACGAAGCTTATGATACCACTGTGAAACACTTAAACATTATGTAAAATATTTATTTTGATAGTAATTAATATTATGAAACTAACATATGAGCACAACAACCCTATTTTTAAATATGCCTAGGATAATGTTGAATGATGGAACTATCTCAGTGAGATATCAAAGTTAAGAAAAAGTGGAGGGAAAGAGAGGAAGGGGAAGACCAAGGAGAAGATGGGAGCAGGACATCAGCGACTGGTTGGAAGACGACATCGTGAGAGCAGGGAGACGAACGGTAGACAGAGCAGCGTATCGTGGGATCATCTGGGCAGCTACGTCTCGCAGAGATATGCTGAACTGAAGAAGAATACTTACCTGTCCATGTCCATCAAAGCTCCCTTCCACCTTCCATGCTTTGTGTATTAGATTGCACAAATAATTGAAAGCACTGTTCATGTCATGTAGCGGTGCATTGTGGACTGGGATAGGGGACTCTAGTGGTAGTGGGGGTCATCTCAAATCTTACAGGAACTCTTATTTAGGTTGCTAAATAACTATATTGCAGACCTCTCGAATTATGTGCTCGCATAACCCATCAATGGACTTGGATAAATAAGTACGTTATTTACAAAAACATATTTTAATACTTAAAATTTGATTTTCAGATAATGTAGTTAACATATATAATGATCTCTAAAAGCTGCTTCTCAGCATGTGAGTTGGACATGGACCCTGTTTGCTGACAGGACATAAAGAAGTAGACAAACTTGTACTAGCTATTCCTCTTGTCAAACTAGTTCAAGAATAGATGATTCCAACAGATTGCAGACTTGATCTAGATCACATCTTGGTGGAATTGTACAATGAAAACTGACATTATCATCTGAATTCCCCATAGTCTTGCTCTGTCATTTCCTTAACAGTTTCTGTTTAGTTTTCACCATTATACCATTCTCCTACTGGGTTCTTAACAAACAAATTCACTAAAGTTTACAAGATTCCATTGGCTTGCACACTATGTCTTGGCAGAAATGTAGGCTGCAAGTTGTCTGTATTATCTGAATTGTACCAAGTCCTTTCCATTTTGATGTCATCCAGGCATTGTCTTGCCGTGTTCTCCGCAAACAAACCGGAGTACATTAAACTGCTGTACAGCTGGAGTGTGTTGTTTTTATTGTCTCCGCCTCCTGTCTCTAGTTCCAGTAATTCAGGTGCTGGTCGAGGCGCTCTGTTTCTCCGTAGTAATGAGTGTTTTCAACTGTTACGGGTTGAGCTGTGCAAGGTTGTGCCAACATATCACTTGCTTTGTTGCGGCGTTGACTGCCAGCTGCCTCTACTCGCAAGATCTCCTGACTCCGAGCAAGCTTCTCTTACCAATCAAGTGATTGTCAATTAAGTGCAGTCTCTGGCTTCGTCGATGTCGTTGTTGCAAAAACTAGTATTGATCTGCAGGCAGATGCTGTGTTGCTCTTATCTCTTGTTCCACATGCACACAGTCTCTCTGTCGTCATACCTTAGCTACGTTTGTCACAAGTGGACCACATTGCCCGTATGTTGTGCGGTTGGTGTCACTATATGTTTTCTCAGCTGATGCTTGTCAAAGCAGTCATATTGCGTAGATGGTGTAGCTGTTGGTTTTTGTCTTCTACGCTGTTCTTTTTGTGCAGTGATTGCATCAGATCAATGACTTCAAGGTTTGTTCCTGCACAAAAACCGTACATTTAGAAACCAGCTGTCATGTTAATCACCATTACTATACACTGTTTTAATATTTGGTGTTGTTGGTGCCGTCATATGCATGTGGTGACATTTACTGGGCTGCTGTAATGAATTGCAAAAATGTTGAAATTTGTAGAGATGTGTTTAGTAGTGTCAAATAATAAAATTACAGTGATTGCAGAGTAAATTGCATGATTGAAAACGTGTTTAATCAACTTCTTTATTTATGGATGTTGTTAAAATAAAATAACATGAAATAAAAAGTTTAATGAAAAATTGCATGCCACTGTAATAGCACTGTCCAGCTGCCTAGCCATGACACAGTATTTAGCCGTTGTGTTAGACACTAGCAAATAGTGTTTGCCTAGCGGCGAGATGATAACTGATCTGTGGGGATGTGGCTCTTCTTTGTAATGACCAAACACTCAGAATAGATGTTCCCTCCATTGTCATCAATAACAGAAAAGCTGGGTCGCTCACGAGAAAGTTAATTGTCATCTGCAAAAACAGGCTTCGTCGCCAAATGTCACATGGCCATGTGGTCAGTGCCGTTTAATTTGAGCGCCAATCGAGTTATAAGTCTGTAGAATCCTTCACCCTCTGCTTATTGATTCCTAGGCCAGTTAGGGACTTTTAAATTTGTTCAAAAAAATTAGTTTCTTTGAAATCGTGCCAGCAAAATACTAGGTTTAACTTGTTAAGTGAAACCATGACAGTTCGGCAGAATTGACGAGCGTTCTCATGGGACATTCGTGACTTCAAAGGGACTAGAATATCCGGCAGGTGTCAACATGGCTGTATTAGATGCATAATATGCTAATGCATGCCCTTGCTGTGTTCCGTATGCCTGACATGGACGTGTAGATGATTCAATGTGTGGCAGTGGCTGAGCAGCAGATGTTTCTCCGTTCGCCAACAATGAGGTGAATTGTTCATGTTGCGGAGGCAGACCTGTATCATCCTGGGCATCCTACCCATCCCAGCATGCACACAGAAACGCACAGACTTCTAGTTAAACTGACCTTGTTTCTTCCTAATTATTTAATATGTTGTTCTTGATGCTAGAGTACACACAAAATGTTCAAATTGTATACAAAACATTTAAATAGCAAACACCTATTGGTAGTAGTTTCGATGTGCTCTGTTTGTTTCTCCTTTTTTCTGCCATCTGGATAGGCCTACCTGTCCTCACAATGTGAAATATTGGATTGAATAAGTAGACTGTCTACTGACCACCAAATTACATTTAATAAGCCTGACAAATTGTTCACAACTTGAATGTTGTGCTTACAAAATGTTCAGATTGCATGTACAAAACGTTCAATTTGTAAACACCTTCTCTTGGATTGAAGTACACATCCAACAGCACATCCTTCACCCCAGATGCCAACCGATGCCAACCGAGGACAGTGACGAAACAGCCAGGACATAAACCGAGATTAACACAAAGTGTCATCAAAAGAACAGTGTTACACATGATGAAATGAAAGGAAGAACAAAAGATGGAGATGCAATGAAACATATCAGAAAAACAAAGTGGAACTGGGCAAACAAAACAGGAAGAATGCCACACAACAGATGGGCCATCAGAAGCACTGCATGTCTCCAGAGAAGGCAAAGACAGACACCAAGACAATGCTGCTCTGACATTACCAACTACACATGACCAACGGGGAATCAAACAGCAGAAGACAGATGGACAAGTTTAATGGGAAGCTACAGCCTGCAATGGATGGACAAGGCTAGCTGAAAGCAGATGCTACTGCATCAACTTGGCTGGTCACTCTTCTTCCCAGCTTCTCATCGTTCTTCTGTTGACATGCAGCCATGTTTGTACGCAGGACTTTCTCCAGTGTTGACTCCGCTTAAGGTATAAGTTTTAATCAGACACACAACAGATTAAAATTTAAATATAATTTATTCTGAGAATATTCCATAAAACAGTTTGCATTATGAGTTGTGAATGTACATTTTTGTATCAACAAAGTGCCAACTTAAACATTCTGCCACCCACTAATCTGCACGAGACTGGATGGCTGTTATTAGGGCTAATCTTGTTAAATCTAAAATCTACAGTATTTTGGAGTCTGCGTCAGTATATAGATAAGTATTTTACTTCTTGTTCATCCCCTTTCCAACACACCATTGTTTATATAATTATAATTTACATGCTATTTAACTGGAGCTGTACTTTTGTAATAATTGAAATTCATACTGTTGTTAGAAATAATCTTATGATGCCGATGGAAGGACATGTTAAGAACATATCTGGCTGAATCTTGGGGCCTGCCGGAGTCTGTATTTCATAATATATTCTTTAAAGTTTTTTGATTTCACGATGTCATGGTCATACTTCCAGAAGCAACACAATATGCCATATTTTTCATGAAAATACAAAAGTCAAGATGATACACCACCTATTTTAATCTACCAGACAAACATGTTCAGCTGTCATATTTGGTGCCATGCATTGTATATCTGTTTCTGGAAAACAGCCCAAAAGGCCAAATAAATTGATCAGAAATGTATTGTGCATGCAACCATCTCTAAAAGCCGATAACTACGCACCAAAGGTCGCAGAAAACATGAATGAAAGCACTTCACTAATAACCTCACCATATTTCAATTTATCATAATTAATTACATACTCAGTGTCTCATTTGACCTTTTAATAGTAATTTGTTCTTAGCTTGTTGGCAATGACTTATGCTGCTATGCATATTTTGGAAGAACAAATATCCTTTAAGTAGGATGCATTTTCCTTTGTTCTCCATATTTAATAGCTGTTCCTTGTTGCCTGACAATGAATGTAGCCGTCCAGTTATCTATCAGTGTTTACATGGAATTTATTCCTCTATTGGTCTGGAAGGTCGATCAGGCAGAAGTGATGATTATATTTGTCCGTTTAGTGAGTATTGTGTATTAATGTTGCCATGGGCTTGCCATGTCATTGCGTGACAACATGTCTACAGGAACGGCGAAACCACGTTAGTGTTTTAAACGGAATTAACCCCCACACATGTCATGTCCGCATGCATGCACACGCTCGCACACACACACACACACACGCTCGCACACACACGCTCGCACACATACATGACAGTGGAATCATTGTCTTCTGCATGCATGCTCCTGTGTTGCTTTATTGGTTGCTTTGGTAATTGTAATGCATTAATCATCAGGCGCTGCTCCCTGTGGGCGCGGCCAGCGATTGCGGTGCTCCCCGAACCGGGGCACGTGGGATAGATCTCAGCTGGTGTAGATCGGCAGTGTGTGCCGCGGCAGACTCGTGCTGGCTCATCGCGGTGTGCATGCGTGGTAGAGACAGTCCCAGCAGAGAGAGCAGCCAGTGTGTGAGTGGAGGCAGCAACACAGCAGCCATAGAGCATATCTGTTGGTGAGGACCTGTAGCAGTGTCTAACGAGCTCTCCACCACTGGGTAGTAGCAGTCACTGCAAGAGACTGTCAGACTTGTGTGTCGTGGACCCGTCAGTGTCTGCGACTGTCTCCTACACGCTGGAATGATGGCCACTAACATGATCCTGCCTGCGGAACCTATTGTGTTTTACACCGTCAGTCCTCCGCCTGCGGCTCCACCTGCGGCTCCGACAATGTGTCTTCCTCCGCCTCAAGCTCTCTTTCCTCTGGTGGGTACCGTCTTTTTATCCGTTCGCAGCTCCATTTTGTTGGCGTTGGTTCCACGGGGTTGTGTCGTGCCGTGGTCTGCTGGAGTGTTTGACGTGTTCTTGTCACTGGCGGCTGGCATATTGCATTCGCTTTGTTTCTACTCCACTGAATATCTGTGGAGGGTGGTGTGATGTGTTTTAAGTCTGCCAGGACTATATGTAGATGGTGCAGTTAGTTGTTATTGTCCAGTCTCATTGGCAAAGACCAGGACAGTTGTACATAACATGGGTTGTGTGCTTTGTTGATGGTCTTTCTCTGTCCTCAGTGTTCGCAATGTTTTGTTGGTTCTACGAATTTTGCACCAACTCAGTTTCTGAATTTTTAAATATATATCAATGTTATGTATTTGAGTGGCATACTCTGTTCTCTTGTTAGTTCATTGTGTCCACTCATACACTTGCTTTGAACTATCTTTATCCTCTAGGTCATTTCATCTGTCATTTGCACAGTTCTTCACAAACATCAATAGTATACCATGTAGGGGTGACTACTGGGGATAGTTTTAATACTATTGCAGTAGTTTCTTGATGGTACAAAAACACTGCAATGGTATTGTGATAGTATCATAACTTGTCATAGTATCATGATAGCATCATGGACTAGCAAATACCTAGGGACACAGTCCATCTTTCCAGCAGTTGATTCTCAAAGTGATTCCCTGAGTGTTGTTAGTATGGTTGACAATTGTTAGTGTTGGGTACATAAGTGGAATGTGCTGTTGGCGATAAATATCGATAGTTAGGGTTTTGTCACATGGACTATGATGATGCATCGATAGTTTGATGTGTCGTTACACTTCTTGTTTGTTTAACAGTGTACATTAATGTGGCTTACCATTGTAGCTATCCTTTTGACAAGTATTCACCTATTAGTGTTATTTCATTGGCAACTTAGTCTATTAGCTCACAGAGAATCGCATTGTTAGTAGTAATTATTATGTGCAAATACTTGTTGGCTGCCCCAGTATTTGTGTCTGTTAATTTATTGCACAATAGCAATTTGTTAACAGCAATTGGAACAATACAGTGAATATGCCATTTCTTTTGAGAAACTTGTTTAAAATTAAATACCCATTAAAAGGTAAAGTGCATGTTTTTTTTAGTATTTCAGTGTATAAAATCATAGCTTGAAAAATGAATGGCCCCATAGTCAGTGAATTACAAATATATTGGCAGTATGGTACATTAGTGATACTAAATTTGGATGTAAGGTAATCTTGATAAGGTGTTATTTAAGGTGTTCATTCCACCAAATTGTGTACTAATAATTTCCCTACCTGTAATCTTCACATAGCTGTAGTATCAACATACCATAACACCAGTGCTTTTCTTTTTAAATATCTATTCCACTTATTTTTTATTACAATTTTTTGCAGATGTATTGGTTTTGATAGTGGGCTATTTTCTGTAATGTTTGATCTCTGTATTTATGTTGCATACATTTATGTTGAATAGCGACTTTGTTTAATGTATTACCTTTTTAATTGTAGTAAAAAGTGAAAGTTAATTTTAAATGTACATACTAATGCATCAATTGTATATGAATGTAGTAAATCTCAATCATTTGATTTTGTTGTTTTTATGATGTACATTTAAGATATGTTTTATTATGCAGTAAATTGTATTTTTATCCTCCAACAAAAAGCTATCCTCAAAATCTGTTATCCGAATAATAAATTGGGTTTGTCCAGTCTATGCTGAATTGTGTGTACATGTTTATTGCCATATAACATCCTACGTGTGTTCATTTCCTACAGGTCTCGTTGGTGTAGTCGAGCAGCCCATGGCAGCCTCAAGGAACAGTTCTTCAAGTGTCACTTGAACATTACATTGTTTCCATTGACCAGCTGTCATGATGCTGTGTACCTTATTTGTTGAGTGAACATCTGTTTGTTAGATGACCATTGTGGATATGCCAGGCAATGTTGAGTATTACGCTTTATGTAATGCTCAGTGTTAGTACTGTGTAAATACGTCTTCTGAATAAGGATCTGCAATAATTATATATCGTATTTTGATTGGCCGGGATATTTGGAATGTGTTATAGACAGGAACATTTTGAACTAGAATAAAGAACATTTAAAAAAAAATTCTTCATTAAAATGATGTTTCCAGTAACTGCATAGATGATGTAATCAACAACCAATCAGAAAACAGATATGGTACACTGCAACATGTTGCACTTATTAGTTCCGTTTCATGCCCTTTACATGTGTTATTTGTATATATTCTCCATTAATCTCCGTCTTCTTGTTTCAGACCTACTCAATTACCCGTATATCCAATCATCAGTATTGAATATCCAAGTTGTGCATGTTAATCTACACATTCACCTGATCTCTGCCAGGTGTCATGTCTACTTGCAGTTGTTTCGCCATTTTGATCAGCCGTGATGACTGTTTTGATCCATTGAATGTATTAATGATCAATCACTAGTCAGCAGTCTGTTCACAGTGATAAATGACTGTGTACTTCAGGTGACTGACAGATGTTCTTGGTCTATAGCCAGCAGCTAGAGCCAGAGTTCCGCATGATTGGTTGTGGTCACAGTTGAGTGAATGAAAGAATGTGTGCACTGAAGTGTGACCGTTGCAGTGTGAACAATTTGTTTTCGCTTAGTTAAAAAAACACATTACACAGCAATGTGTCATTTTGTGTCTGTCTGTCCATTCCGTGTGTACGGAAATGTGTGATCACTTAATTCCAAATAAATCTTCAATTACAATATTTCAGGTTCAGTTTATTTGAAAGGTTGCATAGTATTTGTTCCAAACGATTGACAGAATTGTTGTTTTAAAACGAGTTCAGTATATGGCTATAAGCACTCAAAATGAAGTAACTACAATACACAAACCCTAAAACATAAGCTTATTTTGTTAAAATTGTATTGAAAATGAATATTTTTAAATATATAATATTGATTTCATGACATTAATTATAGATGTATAAATACCATGGAAACAGTAGATAAAAGAACAGATTTCCTAAATGAGAACAATTTTATATTTTTAAGTTTGTGTACCCAGTTAGAAATTGTATTATTTTAAATATAACGGTAATATTTTGCATTTCCTTGATAGTTCAACATGCATAAAATTGCAATTAGTGAAATACTAAAAACATAAAAATTCTAGTCTAAAAATTTTACATTCAAAATACAGTCGCATACAAACAATGAACAGTAAAAACTAAATGAGCATTTATTCGACTAAAGTAAATTGCAGATAATTATGTAAGGCTATTTATAAAACAATTAAATATGTTAACCTGTAATTAGTCTACATATAAAATATTATATATAACAATACGTACAATTGGTGGCCATGCTTTCTGATAACTGTAGAACTAAATATGCAGTGCAAAGAAGGAACATATTGCAGCATATGTACTGCATGTTTAGTTGTAGAGTTGCTGAGGTAATGGAGCCATGGCTTGTGGGCCACACAGGTCAGTGTCAAGACCCTGTCCCTTTTTAATTTACATAAGTGATGTCGATTCATCAGTGATAAGGACCTCTGGGAAATTTGATGATAACGCAGAGGTCCAGAGCAAAATAAAGTCGATGGATAATTTCATTATTAGGAAAATGTGCGAACGCCTGTTTAGCTGCTGAGCGGATTGGGAGATGTTTAATACCTTATTATTGATGAAGACTGTGAGCAGTACTGATTACACAGACTGCAAAACGGATTATTGCAACTAAATAAACCAAAGTTCATGTGGAATTTCTCTGTGAAGTATTTCTCTGTGATGCAACTCTTAACGATATCTTAAGTCATGTTTTAATCTTTATTCCTGTAGTATATTACTGTTAGAAATTGTATAAATGGGAATTTTAAAATGCAGGAACAGAAAAGAACCTGTAAACTACAAGTCCCAGATGACAACACTTTTTTAGTTTGATTGACGGCCAAACATTGTGACACATATTTGTAACATATCCATAATATAGATGATTATTACTACAGTGATCTTCTAACTACATACCAAATATATAATTTGGCAATTAAATAAAATAACCCAGTTTTACACCATACAAAAACCGTCGTACTGTATACTTGGGCATGCCTAAATATCAATAAATCAGTCAATGGAAATAACTTTTTATTGTCAGGAAGCAGCTTGTACCAGAACTCCTATCTGTTAGGAATACGTCAATGCCTGAGTCACCTTAAACATGATATACTAGCACCTTCTAATATTTCCACCGTTAACAAATATTTTGTCTGTCTGTGAAACTGCCCGACAAATTGTTGGAAAGCTGTTTTATGGTCATATGGATCCAGTAACAACTGAAGCAGCATAAAACCAAAAAAGAACTACTACAGTTCACAGCATACACATGTCTGTCATAAAAGTACAAACAATCGTATTTTTCTGGCATGGAAACCCTAAAAAAACAAACATCTGCACCCATTTGTACTGTTTTTTTGTGGGTTTGTCCTGGAACATTAATACGTAATGTGTGGTCAGCTTCATCTCGCCAAGTAAAATATAAATATAACGTTAAGATCTTGACATAATTAAAATTACAGTTTAACAACATTTTTCTTAATACTTGTTGTATTTTAGAAGTCAAAAACTAAGTAAGGACGTGTAAAATCAGTGTACAGCTCTAGAACAACTAGAATTAAATAAAGAGTTTATACTTCAATAAAGAACTTCAGAATATAAAATTCTAAGTTTGTGAATGGAGCCAGAACCCTGAAATGATTTTTGGGGGTAAGATGAAGTTTTGAAGGATGGGATGTTTTGTGCAGGAAGATAAGTTTTATTGTTATTAGTACTAAAATGTGTAAATCATCTGGCACCATATATTTAGAACTAATTATTAATAATTTACCAAACTGTGACATAATATGTGAGATTTTTTGTGGAAGTAGTACACATTAGAGATTACTTCACGTTACTCAAATTCCCATAAAATGTCACCAATTATGTGAAAAACTGAAATATTGCCTACAACAGACTGTCAGAGATGGGCATTGTAGGAAAGTCACGATATGGCCACACACTTAGAGTGTATCTCTTCAACGGCTGTAAATATTGAATAATTAACGTAATTGTGACAGTCCACGTCTGCATTTCTGATGTGGCGCACCTTTATGGTGTTGCTGGAGTACATGAGTTGCTCAATGGCCCAAATAATCCACCCCCTCAGGCACGACAATTAACCAGAGCCGGGTAATAAAATTATCTGCATATTTTATGCATATTTACCGGTATACAAGTGACAATAAAGCAGCTTATGAGTGAGAGGATTAAGGTCGCGTTGTCTGATGAATTGTTGCTGTCATGAGCATTGGCAGCGTTGGCGGAAAAAACTAACACCTCATTTTACTATGAAAATGTCCTTGGTAATGGATTTTGCCCATCTCTCGAACAATGCCAACGAGGATCCCTTGTCGAGGCTGGACTAGTCCCCTGTTGCTGCCGAACTAATGTAATAGAATGTTCTCCGTCACAAGCAGTCACTCCGTAAGCTGGATGATTGATCACAACGCAAGCATTGTCAACGGCATCGCTTTTTCTCCAAGTCGATTCCCCGGTGACGGGCAACATATTGTTTTCGGTTGATTCAATTTGGGGATGGCTTGGTCGACCAATTACACGTGCACGCACGTACTAAGGTCATTATAATTAGAATGTAGCCACTAATGTTGGTGTATCAAAAGGGATTCCGAGTAGATAAATTAACAGATTATTGTGGAAAGTCAGTTCTTCTCTTAGTCAATTCTTGTAAGATTCAATTTAGATAATGTCCTTTTTTAGTTAATTATAAAATACTAAAATAAAATATGGCTAAAATGAGGAAGCACATATAACACCATTATGACAAATTCAAACTTAACAATATATAACACAGTCATGATGAAGGCTTAAAAATAAAATGGTGGGGTATTGGTTTAAGACAGTAAATATGAATGGAGTTAAAATCTGGAAGTTTGTACTTGCTGCTCCTGTTAACTCTTGATCATGCGCACATGTATATAACATCACATGTGAAAATGTCCTGTTGTATAATAAATTGAGTCCATGTTATTTTAATGTTGTCATCATTGTGAGTCTGCTGACACGTTTGCATGTATTCTACATGGAGTCGGGTTACATGTCATCTTGTTTTGTTGCTTGCAGGAAATGAAAGTGAACTGGGCCACATCACCTGGCAACCAGCCTAAACAAGACACCAGCAGTAAGTGTTACCTCTGCCCTCATTCATCAGTGTTACCTGTGCCCTCTTTCGTCACGCTTAGGTCGCTTATGCTGCATTCGGAACTGCTCGTTATTACTGTTTATACGAGTTTCCAACTGGTGCGTACGAGTTGTGAGTGTTTGGAACACTCGTAGAAACAACAACGAAGATGGCCACATTGTCGGGTTTAGAAACGTTGTGTTGCGTGTTTGTTTTGTTTTACATGTATATTTACATGAATATGCAATACCAGATCATTCTTCTAGACAGTGAATGTGCTGAAGGTATTATTCGCCGCCATCGTTATGCAACGAAGGTGAAGGTCACTAACTCGGGTACCAAAAATCCTTTCGAATTCACGACTTGTAAACACCAGTCGAAAGTAGTTCCGAACGCTATTTCCCTGTGGGAATCTAGTATTTACGGTAATTACAGTTCCGAATGCAGCATTGCAATCAGTTGTTCAGTCTACCATGATGCAATAGGAGAGTCGGCAGTCGATTTTACTGGTTTCAATCTGTGGACTCCATACGGGAGATTGCATAAGTTTGTAATTTAAAAAAAAAGGTTATGTATTCATGTAGGGGTTTTGATCTTCACATGTATTGAGGGGTATTTGTTGATACAGAGCACCATCTAGCCAGTGAAACACGTTATGCAAATTGACGCTAATGACAATTTTGGATCACAGAAATTGCAAGTGTGACACCTTGTATTGGGGAGGGGGATACACTTGAACCAGTACTAAACACAGAATGTGTTTTGGACTTTGCCAACTCATGAGTCCATCCCTAATAAAGCCATGTGTAGGAGTCTGTGTGACACGTACCTTTAGAAGAAGTAGACTGTCAACTTGAATCAGCTGTGGGCTGTACTGAATGGTCGTATTCAATTCTGATAGGTCAAGATACCAGACTTACATTAAATCTTTCGTCTGTATATACTCTGTTATCATATTATTTGGAAATTGCACTTTCAAATATGTATGTAAACTCTACAATATAAGCGAAGTTGGAATCCCACCAATTTCCCACGAAAATCAATGCGTGGTCACAGAGGAGGGTATTGTCTATTGTAGTAGCCCTGCAGCGTCCATTTGTTATCAAGTCTATTCCCATGTCCATCCAACAGTTAATTCCAACAGGAAATGCCTCCAGAACATCATCCGTAATCAGACGCATAGTAGACAACTGCTGCTCAGCATCACTATAAATTCACTGACTACTTCTTTAAAAACGTAGATAACATTACTTCAGTCCTTCACACGTTGAACAAATGTGAAACAAAGTCAACTTGTGACAAGATAACGAGATTTCATATGCAAGCACCCAGATGGAAAGAGGACAAGGAAGCCTTTGGCTTATCGAAAGTCAAACTTCTTTATCTATGAGAAACCCTCTCTTCTGAGGTATTTATTCGATTTTATTTTAACCATATTCAGGGAATCAGTTGATAATCTGTAATAATCTGTCAATGATGCACCACCACAGATCACAAATGTTTGATTTCAGATTGTGAAAACTGCGTACACCGTCAGTATTTAAAGCTGAAACATGTTGAAAACAGATTGGACTTTTCATTGCATGAACTCTCTCGACTGCCAAGTGTATTTGACACAAATGTACAGGAATAGTGTACACGCAATAGCCAAATACAAGCCAGCAACCATTTTACATAATACATGAGTGACCTTTCAGCAGAACTATAGATAGCACGGCAACCTTGAGTGCATGTCGGTCGCTTTGTTCTGATATTGCTGGTCTAGATGCAGCCCATACATTTTTAATAACCTCAAAATCAGGACCATGTTTTACGCGAATTTGTATGTGCTCGTTTTTCGATCGTTAAATTATTTATTTTTGTTTTGTTTACAGTGATGAAAGTTGATGAAAGTTGATGACGGAAACATTGTTTGTTTGTTTGATGCTGATAACTGTTTAAATAGAAAACTATAGATAGTAAAATTGACGCATTATGTCTACTCAATTTCGTTGTCACTGTTGGCCTTAATTAATAATAGTATAACATTTTAAATGTGTACACTGTTATGTATCCAGAACCCCAGAACAGGGTGATTCATAGGCGCATACGATCATGTTCTTGCATAAATGCAGTCCTGAGAAATTTTCAGCAAATTGCCTTAAAGACATCCATGTCATGTTAGATTCCTGTTGAGAAAATTCTAGGAATAAATTTGTCCTGTATGCAGTGTAGAATGTGACATTGAATCACTTGTTTCATTTCAGGTAAACATCATTATAAGCAAGGTTAACAAATTATTTGGGCATCTTGGAATGAAATAGTGTCTCATAACCAGTTTAAACTT
This sequence comes from Paraescarpia echinospica, assembly GCA_020002185.1. Taxonomy (NCBI): domain Eukaryota; kingdom Metazoa; phylum Annelida; class Polychaeta; order Sabellida; family Siboglinidae; genus Paraescarpia; species Paraescarpia echinospica. The sequence continues at coordinate 32,663,587 of CM034534.1, read as the reverse complement.
ACCTCCTTTGGGCTTTCTGTGCAATTATATATGATATGGTACTGTGTGGACAATCTGAAATAGAATCTGCAAGAGGTTGATAGTCATCTCCCTGCCTTGTGCAGTGGTCTAAACACAATACAATAGTATGCATAAGTACACAAATCCCTAGCATGTTTTACATTGTTAAAATATTATTGGTCTAGATGTAATTTTATTATAACCTTGCCTAAAACGTAGGTGGTTGCTATTTTTTCTCATACAAACAATTCCCAAATTAGTAATGTTTTTGTTTACAGTAGTCCCACCCTTCAGCGGACACACTTGTATCCTGGCATAAGTGCCCCGATATTGCAGGTGTCCGCTCATCGGAGTTACAGGCTTTTCGGTGCGGGAGTTTAGACTTCAGTACAACCACGGTACATGGACATGGTAGAAATGCATCTATGCATTGTTTGATAGTAATTAAGCCTATGCATATTAATGATCGCTATATAACTGTTGTACTAAAATAAACAGTTGGTTTTGAAGTAATAATTATTAATAATATTGGTTATTGTCTGCCTGGAACCGTGCGCCCGACGCCCACTTGCCGCTTGCGATCTGTGATTTTCGGGAATCGCGCACTGCCACTAGTCTACATGACGGTATCGGATTGGCGTTGTATTCACAAAGAAGTTGTTGCGAGATACCGTATGCCAATATTCACGCTAACCAAGATTTTCCTTCACTAAAATATTTAGTAACTAATTCGTAAGTTCACGAGTTTGGCTGCCGCCTTCAGGATCGAAAATAGTAACCGAATATTTTTAGTCAACTGTTACACTCAGTGCAAATTTTTATTAAACATTCAAAACTAGACAGGCACAATCAATAATTCATCCAATCTCGACAGATTCATGAATGCACATGTGTGTCACTTAATAATGCGATCCACCGTTTCATATGCAAGCACCCAGTTTATCTTTTCCATGCACAGGTATCCTGCTTTACAATCATGCTGTTTGTCATAGCGGAGCATAATTTTATGCAGGGTTGCACTCTAGCCGGTCAAAACCTTAGCAGTTAAAACTGGTCAAAATCTGACCAAAACCTATTAATATTATTGAAAAGCCTAAAACTAACCCAACATACACCAAACTTCTCCTAGCTTATATTTAGCTCATATACTAATTTTATACCAGTGATAGAATGTAAATATTTACTTGCTTAAAACAAGCATAGCTGGAGATTATGAAACATCAATGCTGAATTGTCATGCAATTGACGCCACTTGGCGATTGTATTGGCGTTGGCCTCTTGAGATGGTGAAAGTGTCAAAGTGATTTAAATTGTTATACAATATTGTACGATTTTAACAACGAGTACACTTACGTCAAATAAACTATCAACTACATCGCACTAATATGTCACTGAGATATCTTGTTTCTTATTCATACTGAACATATATTTTGACACTTGCATTGTTTTTATAGTGATTAACAATTAATTACAGAAATATTGCACACAATTATCACTGAATTAGGTTTTGACCGGGTTTTGACCACTTTTCAGGGAAAATGTGCCCGGTTTTAACCAGGTTAAAACCGGCTCATTTTCCCTGAAAAGGTTAAAAACGGGTGGTTAAAACCGTTCAACTCAGATTTTATGATACTTTCATATTATTTTACCACAGATTAGGATTATTGTTGGACCGCATTGAAAACAATAGATCTGAATCTTGTACACATCCTATTTATCAATCTTAATTGCAATTTATATGCAGCAGAAGGCAACACCAACATGTAGCCCTGTAACTTGGACTTTGGTCTTTTCATTCTTACACACCAAACTCTTTCAATGTTTGTCCGCTATTTTCTAAACAAATTTGGTAAAAAAATTGTCGAATTAATTAATACTGTCTGCCTTAGCAGGGACATATTTATAACCAAAATATCCTGTCCGCTGTCCGCGCCCACGAGGTGTCCCCTCATCAGAGGGACATTAACGTGACAAACCGTACATTGACAAACTGTCCCGACATAGCGGGTGTCCCCTCGTCAGAGGGGACACTGAAGGGAGGGACAACTGTATTGGGTGTGTACAATGTAGTCACATTACAGTTATGTCAGTCGAAAGGTTGAATTTAAGGTTAAATTTCATAGCTGGGTTATAAAGAAAGAAATTGATTTAAATTATTCTTTCAAATCTATGAACATTTTCACCATTATAAATCCCATTATTATAACTCAGATTATGGTACAACATGGTATGTCGTAATCCCAAATTGAAGCTGCTAAATGGTAATGTATTGGTACCAAAACCACCTACATGTTGTGTGTTTAAGTAGTTGGACTGTGGTCTGAAGCCTTGGATGTCACCCACAGAACAGTCTCACCCATCCACAGTGTGTAAATTAAACATGTCATTCTCTTTGATGGCAAATACATGAGTATCAGATGCTAACAAATCAGTGCTTACCCATTATTCTATCTCAATTACAAACAGTAACCTAACGCACCAAGTGTCATTGTATGTTTGTTGTGCATTTTATATAATAATAATAATAATAAGATAACTTCTAGTAGTATTCAATATTCCAGTTGTCAACAGATGGGTCAAGGCGCTAGGGAGCTATGGTGGATAAGCAGGGTTGTAAAGATAAGTTTTTAAATATAACGAATATTGAGCAAAGAAACAAAACTTTGTGCAAAATGGTGAATTGCGAAGAAAAATAGACAGCATGTATATATTGGTGATGTACCTAATGCCCTTCTCAGGCTGTTCTCACTATTGCTTTCTCTTATTTTGACCACTCATTAAAACGTTTGCCTCAAAACAGGTTGTTCTAGTAGCAGTGTGTTATTCAACGGCGGACATCAAAATTATTATTCTTCATTTACGTGGCACCAAACTGTTGTGAGTTGTAGGTGAAGGCAGTTGAAGTAAACAGTTCTCAGTGGATTTATTTCATTTGTGTGGTAAACTGGCAGACTTTCTATAGTAGTCCCATAGAAATGCAGTAAGACATAAAAGAAATAGCATTCACAATAACGATCTAAACAGCGTATACTATGAAAATAAAACTAGCTTCAGACAAATGGTTATTCCCACCACATATTGAACCTAGCAAGCATATTCTTAGCTTGGTTGACAGTTCATTTAATAATTTATCTGTTGTCACTGGTAAAAACAAAACCAGTGTGTTGTTCAGTGTTCTAAATGTCGCATGTTAGACTGTTAGACTACCTGTTATTGTGTTGCTGTCCCACAACTCTCCAAGAATACGCCTCGTTTATTACGCATCTCACTTTATGGTTCCCTAACACCTTGGTGCCATCAAATCGGAATGCATTACCAACAATGCATGTTATAGATGCATAGCAAGCACGCACTGCACATAACTTCTAAGCCTTTCAGTTATTTTACTTTATTGAATAATGACTTTTATAGGCTAGTTTCTTACAAACAATGAAACATGTATGCCAAAGTAAACTAGTTAATAAAGTTTTGTTGTAACAAATTAAATAACAAGAAAACAAGCGTCATGATACAAATTAATATTCACAAATTTCCCCATTCAAAATACTGTTATACAGCATACCAGTAGAGAATCAGCGTATTCTTTGACCATTTAGGTTGAGCAGCCATTTTGCAAATGTGATTCATGTATAATCAAAACACAAAGGAAGTGCATTTTGTACTGTACGTTTCATATACAATATTGATCAAACTATTATTTTGAGACATGCGTTTGTTATTTTTTACAGATGGTTTATGAAAGGGTCTGAAGGTTACAACAACTGTGTTGTTAAATATAAATATGTTGTTAAATATAAATATTGGTTATTTAACGTTGATGCAAAGATCAGTCGAATGGAAGTTCGTTTCTCACTGGTGATGCCCTCTGGTAGCTGCCTAGAACGATTACATTTGTGCTGTTGTGTCGAACGTCTGTGCTACATCAATCCCCGTGGATGGTTGGTGAGGAGATGAAAAGAATTACCTATATGTTGACATAACTCCGACCGGTGGAATAAAATATTTCCTTGTGACCCAGTGATTTCCCTGTTGGCTCGGCTCCAGCTGAGTTTCGAGTAGAGGGACTTGTCTTGCAATGTACAAAAACAGCCACGTAATTGCAATGAGAATTGGATAGCAGTTTTGTTTTCCTCTTCAAAGTTTTTACGTCCGGGCAGTCCACTAGACAAACACTAGCACTCTAGCATAATGTTTTCGTGATCGATTGGTTAGTTGATTGTTTTCATTTCCACAATGAAAAACAATTTCATTTCCACACCTACAGTGTGTTATGTTTAGGTGAGAAACAATTTGGTGATTGGTTGTTAACATCATTTCAGTTTCTCTCACATCGATCTAAGCAGAATTTTCTCGTTGTAATTTATGGTTAAAAAATACGGAGCATTGTTCAGCCACCAGCTTTTTCTCAAGGCAGATGTAACATCAATATATCGAAACAATTTTAGGTATTTTCTGTGCTCTGCTGTTCTCTGTACTCATTTCTGATAGCACACTGTTCTGTTTCTGTGATGGAGTCATTTGTTTCTGATGGTGCACATCCACCACATTGTTGCACCTGGTGTACAAATCCGCTGGCCACCTCTCGCAAGTAAGAGTGCCGATTACACCATCTTGCAATAATTGGATGAGTAAAGTTGATGATTGCTTGAGTAAAGCCCTGATGCAAGTAGACAGTATTATGCACAATACCAATTAAAAGAACAGTATAATGTTAATTAGCTAATACGTTTGCATTCATGCCCAATAACAGGATTATTTACCACTAACGTACAGAGCTTCCAAGTCTCCTGATTTGGTGGGAGATCTCCCGAATTTTGACAGAATCTAGAAAATATCCCGATCTCCCGAATGACAATACAAATCTCCCGATTTTATTCTAAAACTTAAAAAAAATGCACTGCAGTCTCTGGGTGCCTTGTTGGCATGTAAAATCAATGTTTCCTCTGCAAGCTACCAGTTGCCGATGTCGCCATGTTTGCTGGAGTCGATTAGAAAGGCGACTCACCTTTACAACGCTATGTTGCAGAAGCAATAAAGTGACGATTACGTGGCGAGTTTTGCTCTAGACATCTATATTTTTTTAATGTTGTAGGTTTTGCTGGTATGTTTGTGTTTCAGTTTAGGAGGCTTTCAATAAGCGTTCCCTTTTTAAAAAGTTAACGGTAAAATCTCCCTATTGTGTTTTGGTAATATAGGGAGATCCCTATTTTGGGTTCATTCAACTTGGAAGCTCTGAACGTATATTTTGCTTACAAAAGCTTTATTACACACATAAATTGGAAGTAAATACTAAAATTGGTGTATGCATTTGTTTCTGCCGGAGAATTACAGTGAACTGAACCAGAAATCGTGAAAATGAATACACCTTCTATGTCGTCTTCCCTCTTGGTTGCAGTGGGGCCACTTCAGAACTATTCCGATCTTCTGCAGTTGTCTCCCACACCCAACTGTTCATCCCTGCCCGTTTGGGATCTCTCTTGACACTGTCTCTGCATTTTAACTTTGGTCTTCCTCTTGTGCTCCTCTTCATACTCTCTTCAGTCTCTCCTCACTCATTCTCCCTGCACCCTCTGCATGTCCTTTATTTTGGAAGTTGGAAGCTTTATCTGTGGATCCCATCTCATCCTTATCATGTGGTGACATCTCCTCTTGCAAGGTCAGCTACCATGGACCGCCGCTCCTCTCGGTGTTCTTCTTGCTGTCCTTGTACTTAAGTTTCCCATTCATGTCCTACAGTTGCCTGTCCAGTTGCTCCTGGCTTCCCCCTGCCTCTTGCCATCAACCGTTGCCTCTAACACTTCTTGTTGGCTTCCCCCATGTGACCAGCTGCATGGTGACAAACTTGCTGCACTCTGTTCACATCCCTAGGGCTCTGTCTTTAAGTTTTTCCAGCTTATCCCCATAATCTATGGCTAATCCGTGCAATCTGCCTACTCCCCAGGCAATCAGCGAGAATAGGATCAGATATAATCCAGTGGTTCTACCACCTGGGTACTGGGACAAGAGCTTGATGAGACGGATTGCTTCCGCAACCTGTTGCACGTGCGTGTGTGCTTGCACGCGTGCATGCATGTGTGCGTGCAAGTGCCTTTCTATATATGTCTGTTGGAGATAGATATCGAGGAACATGAAGTCGGTCAACTTGACTGCAGTGCTTCTTGCTTGATTGCCCATGACCAATAGAATTTCTTACAAGCGAGGCCGACTTCACTCATCCTTGCCCAATTGGGCAGGTATTGCTGAAGAGTTAATACTTTGTTCTTTTCATCATTATATTATTACAACTACATTAATAGAGCAATCCAATTTTTTATCGACAAAAATGCAAACAGCTCGAGCTAGTGTAACTGTGGTGCTGATGAAGTACCCACACGGCACAAGGTGCGGTCATATTTTGTGACTTAACCAAGAAAACGGACGTCTTTTATTGTCGTATATATATCTTTATATATTGGTAACATATAAACAATTTTATAGTGACACATTATGTGTTTAGCACATGACATATTTCAACCAAAATGTGTCAGCTCATCAAAACTGTCCAGCGAAAACCGCTACAAAATGTCGGAAGCTGTGAACTAATGATGTTGTGTCCAATGAAAGGTCACCGGTGGTCTATCATTGGCACAAGTCCCTGTGGGTTCATCTTTATTCACACCATCTGTTTATGCACATCCTCTTTGCACATGTGAGATAACACTAGCACACTGCCAATGATCACAGCGCTACACTGCATCTCTAGTACTATTTCCAACTGGCTTCCTCCAGTTTTTACAAGGTTTTTCCACAAAACGGAAAGCCAGGTTATCTTTGTTTTGACTCCAGCGTGGTAATGTTGTCGTAGATGGCTGTAAGGAGATAAGATGGTTGTAATGTTGATGGATTTATACAATATCCCGCTATAAGGACTTCAGATATAAAGACCATCAGCTTAACACAATTATTTTGAAATATTTGTTCTGGCATGCACTTTTTATCATCAGATTTATTGAACGGATTAATTAAGTATGGATAACAGTCGAGATACGAACCCTAAAACAGCTACAAAACCCTTAACCAACAGGGAATTTTGACATAAAAGCACTTGTCTTTTGAGTGGTCGTAGATTAATTCCTGAAAGTTTGGCACCCGAAGCGCTGGTCATCTATGAGGAAACTGTTAACATCACTACACATACACATACACATACACATACACATACACATACACATACACATACACATACGCTGGCTCGGTTGTAGTTAGAGTCGGTGAAACTAAAACACTCAGTGATGGGTGAAGTAGTACGCTGACCGAGTGGAGAAATGCCACTGAACACAGTCTTGCTGTCTGTTGTAGTCTATGTAATTGTCTGTGTGTGTCCAAGGGCTGAGGCCCAGGGGAGATGAGAGCAGGTGGCACACATCTACCACCTGGGAGAACTCCTTGCTTCCTCCCCTCTCCCAAGCAACATCAATCAGGCTTATTGTTGAAATATTACCTGCTATAGCCTCCTTTTTGGACCGAGAAGCGACTTTTATAACCGAAATGTGCCAGCGAACGGTGATCCCTGACAAGCTGCAATTTATTTGTAATCAGCAGATTGGATGTCCACTGTGGACGCTGATTAATCAAGTATAGACTAATGTGTAAATTAAAACAACAAAATTTGTGCTTAGATGAAAATTGAAGTATTTGATATAAAACAGGAAGGTTATAGTGTATTGACGTATTTTATATAAAACAGGAAGGTTATAGTGTATTGAAGTATTTGATATAAAACAGGAAGGTTATAGTGTAAATGTATACAACTGGCAGCGATTCATCTTTATTAGTGCAGATATCATCGACTGATCACATTTGCCATGTGATGTCTGCTATAGTACAAAGCACAGCCCTTTGAGAACTGAATTTAATCTGGTGTAGAAGATAGAATCACACAACTGGACAAGCTCGACCATTTGAAGGATTGAATTGAATGTAATAGAGACGACACGGGGAGCATGGAGGTGATTAATCAGCGGCCGATACACTTGTAGAAGTCTGTATGTCCGTGTATCAAGTGGAGTAGATGAAATGAGTCCAGATGATGGATTGTCCAGGTCAATGATTGTCTGCGTTATCGTTTCGCTTACATCCGCGTGAATTAGCGAGTGAGTGGTGGACGGTGCGTATCATTGCTGGTATCTGAGACGACAGAAAGGAACCTGTTTTTGTGCACTTGGGGTTAGATCATTGTGTTACTTTTGGGTTCGTGGCGGCGAATAAAGGCAAATGTGCCACTTGTTTGGTTGAAATCCGTACGTTTGACTTGATGTTCTGTCTAGATCCGGATTACGTTTTTCCATTGGTTAGTCACCCTGTAGCATTCACGTTTAGAACTAGTGTTGCCATCTGCAGGACTACTAAACAAAGTCTGCTGCGGTTTATCCGAAATCTCCCTTGTGTTAACAGTATTTGTTATTCAGTCACTATACCACTATGCTTGTGTGACGTGTGCAAGCCAAACATGTACTTTATCACAATTTATCAATTTGCTGCAAATTCATATTAAAAAATTAATAAAAGTCCATTTTGTAAAAGCAAATCCATACAATGTGGCATATGTGTTAAGTACAAGTGATCTTGAGTTGTTACGTACTTTTGAGGATTTGCGGAAAAATAGTTTGTGCGCAAAGAAAAGGACATATTTGCAGAATGTAGCAGTGCATAAGCTTACAGTTGAATGATTGCCTGTGTGAGAAAACAGAATCTAGTTTGTATGTCAACTGAAGGACAGCATTTTTTATGTTGATTTTATCGGAAATAAAATTGTAGAATTTTATGAAAACAACTGCACAGGTTGTTGACAAAACAAAAATCAAATTGAACAGTTTTTATTAAAACCGAATCGTAACTTTGCATGCAAGGCGTAACAGCCCGACTGACTCTTAGTGTTGGTTTCAAGGGAGCGAAACGATACTGATTGAACAGAAAAGACCAATAAATATAACTACGAAAGCATATATCAAAAACAGTTGTGTAAATATGTGTTTTAATGCATGGTTGTGTTTATGTTTGTAGAGCACTACCACATATTTGTCGGTGACCTGAGTCCAGACATAGAGACACACCAACTACGGGAGGCGTTTGCACCGTTCGGACAGATCTCGTACGTACACATTCAGCTACCAACTGTTAACATCTTAAGGGACACTTTGGTAGATCTAAATATGTATTTTATACCAGAAATATTTGTTTACGAGTGTCCGTTTTTAATTTTCAATTTTTTCTGTTATAGGAGTAATTACTGACACTGACTACATATTGGGATATGGATTTTGTGTGTTCAAACATGTCAATATATAGCCAAGGATGAGTGTGCATGTTAAAGCACTATTAGTAACAAAATAAAACTTATTTCTTGTACTGATAAATCATTCATTAAGAAAACGCACGTGAACCAAAAAGATGATCAGGATATATATATCAATGGAGGACATGAGAAACGAATCATTTGTGAGATTGCGTGTGTAGTTGCCATGGTCTTGAGTCGCGCAGTCAACTCTGGTTTCCACCGATGCTCCGTCAATCTATGATTCACATGTCCGTATTGCGATGCGCGCCCCACAAAGCTATAATTAATGCATGTCGATGAGAATTTATTGCGGCCTGCCGGATGCTCAGGCAATCGATCCATCAGTGTTTTTATGCGTGCCACTGTTGCTGTACGGTGCATGAATGGCGACAATTTGCTTTTGAAGCAGCTCTTTTGTATGGCCGGTAAACAACGGAGCTAACCGATGATGTGCGTGTGTGCAGGCATGTCAGCTGTTCAACAAATAGCCACTATAAAGAGTGTGATTGATTGAGTCGCGCCTGGGCAACGTGCTGTGTTGTGTCGCGTGCATGCATACGTGCGTGTTGTTTCTTTTTGCTGTTCGAGCATGCGATAAACATAAATAGACTCAAGCAAGTGGGCCAGTGTCAAAGCTTTGAAGCTGCTGGATGTCTGTATTCAGTATGAATGCACAAAGGATCGTCATTTGTGTCGTGATGGTTGACCTATGGCCCTTTGTACCTGTTGTGTGGAATCGTGCCTTGCTAATTGTGGCCAAGTCAGGCAGAAAATCAGACATGGACAAGTGAGCTAATGACTGGTAACTAATTATGCCTTTAACGGTAACACTTGAAGATACCACATTAGCAGTGTGGCCGATGCCCAGCCATGGGCGGCTATAGAGGGCTGACCACGGTGTGTATTCCTATTGGTGGCATTGTCAATGGTGTTTCTGGTTATACAAAACTGGACTGTCAAAAATTCTGAAACTTCTTCACAGCCAGTGACATTAAATTGTAAATATGGTCAACAAGTTTTGTCAAAATCGCATACATCCAGTTCTCTTAATCCTGTCGCAAATTCTCAAAATTGACACTTTTTTCAAAATATTAATACACCTACCACTGTTATGGAAGTGTCACCGCCAATATACTGACATGTCTTTTAAGTCCAGGACAGATATGAAACCCTGTAGAGCAAGCACTGTATGTTGAAAAATGTTAGTTATAAAATATGTGCGTTGTCTTAGTATTCATGTTGTCATGTATCAAGGACATCAGAATGTACTGTCACAGAAGTGTAGTGATTGGCTGGGTGTCTTACAACCTATCATCATTTGTATAACATTGAAAATGCTTAAGGCGTCCTGAATGATTTTGTGTGCAGTGGGTGTTGTTGTGATCACTAGTCCAAAACTGTTGCCAAGATGCCAGGAAAGTGTACTTTCATGAGGTATGCACAACGGAAAATTCCATAGCAAAATGTCATAATTCATTAGCAAAATAATGCTTATACTTTGTAACAAGTGAATCTGCAAGGCTAAGTCTCACAATTGAAGTATCAGAAGTATCAAAATGCGAATGTTTGCATACCTCTAACTTTCCAAGGCACATGGTGGGACAGAAAGTCTTATAAATAAGTAGTATGCTGTATTTGAACAAAATGTCCTAAATTTGATGACAAGAGGATATTTTTGAATTTTTTATTTAGTGCAACTTCTGTTAGCCATTCCAGATATCTCCAACTTTCACAGTGGTGTGTTTATATTTATTAACGGAGTTGATATATGTTATTGAAACGTATGCCCTGATAATGCAGAGCATCCATGGAATCTGTAAGGTTATTTATGTCAGTGATATGTATAAAGTGGAAATATTTCCCGACACAATTTAGCAGCTCTATTAGGCATTGAGGTCAAGGACAATCAGCAAAACAGAATCTGGCAGGTCATTGAATTTTGGGCATGTAAAGCTATGGGAACATTGTGTCTCATTTTGAAACATTGTCTTAATTGTCTGTGGATAGGCATAGGTTGACGTCATCTTTCTGCAGATCTGCTGCATTCCTGCTGTAGTTTTTCAACAGAGGTGACAATTTGGGATAGTTTTACTATTACAATAGTATTGCGATAGCTGTATTACTATCACAATACTATTACTATAGTATCATAAGTATTGCGATAGTATCACAATAGCATTATGAACTAGCGAAAACGTAGGAAAGCCGTCCCAAAGACTACTGTAAGGGTGGCCTTGGGGCCAGTAGTTTTCCAAAAATAAAACAAGTAATCCCAAAATGAGGAATCCCTGAGTGGTACTGCTATGGTCAATGATTATTGGTGTTGACTCAGTGAATAAGTAAAATATAAAAGTACATCTACGTCTGGGGACTCTGATCGTTGTTTTGTATGGCGCAAGTAGCTCTGTTGTTTTGTATGGCGCAAGTAGCTCTGTTGTTTTGTATGGCGCAAGTAGCTCTGTTGTTTTGTATGGCGCAAGTAGCTCTGTTGTTTTGTATGGTGCAAGTAGCTCTGTTGATTTCTTTGTCAACTGTCATTATCTATCAGCGGTCAATGTACTATCAGCGGTAACTGTCATTATCTATCGGCGGTCAGTGCACTATCAGCGCTAACTGTCATTATCTATCAGCGGTCAGTGTACTATCAGTGGTAACTGTCATCTATCGAGCGGTCAGTGTACTATCAGCGCTAACTGTCATTATCTATCAGCGGTCAGTGTACTGTCAGTGGTAACTGTCATTATCTATCAGCGGTCAGTGTACTATCAGCGCTAACTGTCATTATCTATCAGCGGTCAATGTACTATCAGTGGTAACTGTCATCTATCGAGCGGTCAGTGTACTATCAGCGCTAACTGTCATTATCTATCAGCGGTCAGTGTACTGTCAGTGGTAACTGTCATTATCTATCAACGGTCAGTGTACTATCAGTGGTAACTGTCATCTATCGAGCGGTCACTGTCATTATCTATGTCAGTGTATCAGTGGTAACTGTCATTATCTATCAGCGGTCAGTGTACTATCAGCGGTAACTGTCATTATCTATCAGCGGTCAGTGTACTATCAGTGGTAACTGTCATTATCTATCGAGCGGTCAGTGTACTATCAGTGGTAACTGTCATTATCTATCAGCGGTCAGTGTACTATCAGTGGTAACTGTCATTATCTATCAGCGGTCAGTGTACTATCAGCGCTAACTGTCATTATCTATCAGCGGTCAATGTACTATCAGTGGTAACTGTCATCTATCGAGCGGTCAGTGTACTATCAGCGCTAACTGTCATTATCTATCAGCGGTCAGTGTACTGTCAGTGGTAACTGTCATTATCTATCAGCGGTCAGTGTACTATCAGTGGTAACTGTCATTATCTATCGAGCGGTCAGTGTACTATCAGTGGTAACTGTCATTATCTATCTAGCGGTCAGTGTACTATCAATGGTAACTGTCATTATCTATCAGCGGTCAGTGTACTATCAGTGGTAACTGTCATTATCTATCGAGCGGTCAGTGTACTATCAGTGGTAACTGTCATTATCTATCAGCGGTCAGTGTACTATCAGTGGTAACTGTCATTATCTATCGAGCGGTCAGTGTACTATCAGTGGTAACTGTCATTATCTATCAGCGGTCAGTGTACTATCAGTGGTAACTGTCATTATCTATCGAGCGGTCAGTGTACTATCAGTGGTAACTGTCATTATCTATCGAGCGGTCAGTGTACTATCAGTGGTAACTGTCATTATCTATCAGCGGTCAGTGTACTATCAGTGGTAACTGTCATTATCTATCGAGCGGTCAGTGTACTATCAGTGGTAACTGTCATTATCTATCGAGCGGTCAGTGTACTATCAGTGGTAACTGTCATTATCTATCAGCGGTCAGTGTACTATCAGTGGTAACTGTCATTATCTATCGAGCGGTCAGTGTACTATCAGTGGTAACTGTCATTATCTATCAGCGGTCAGTGTACTATCAGTGGTAACTGTCATTATCTATCGAGCGGTCAGTGTACTATCAGTGGTAACTGTCATTATCTATCAGCGGTCAGTGTACTATCAGTGGTAACTGTCATTATCTATCGAGCGGTCAGTGTACTGTCAGCGGTAACTGTCGGTAGTTAAATTTACTATTGATAGTTCACTATCCTCACATTGACTATCACGATGCATCGATAGTTTGATGTATCATTACACCTCTACTTCTCAAGACCTATTTGCCAGGACTGTAAGGAATCATCTCATGTATATAAGCATATGCCATTCACCCATTACATTCCAGTTCTGTCACAAGTCGTCTATGTTTATACAGTTCCAAAGGCAATGCTGAGTTTCTCTGGTTCTCTGTGCAATGGCTGTGACTCTGATACATTTCTACCAGTTAATGATCATTTACCTGATAACTCTCTGCATGCATACCATGAATATGTTAGGCTTGTCTTGTGGAATCATAATCTTTGTGTGTAGTAAAATATTAAGTATTAACGTTATGATTAAATACATTATCTGAGTGTCAGTCGTTAGAATAAAATAAAAAAGCAAGGAAACATAATGCCACCTTTGTTGTTGCACGTAACAGACTGTAAAACATCCATCCAGAGTCTATGGAGAAGGGTGTTCTGCACATGATGAAGGTGTAGGTTTTTTTAAATTTATTCAAGCAAGTTCAAGCATTTTTATGTGAAGCCTAATTACTAAATGAGTTTGTTATACTGCAGTGCAGCATAATCACAACATAGTCAGCAAAGGTAACCTAAAAAGTAGCTGGGTTGCTGGGACAGGTAGTTCACTAGACACAAAGTTCAAAATTTGCTATAAGTGCGATTCATAGCCACTCTGTATTCTGACACTGCCGAACCTTTCATCCGAACTTGCCACCGCCGAGCACGATGAGTTGTAGTAACGTAGCCACCTGTCCTCGGATGCCAAACTAAAGTGCTTTGCTGTTATCTCACACAACAGATGAATGCCGATATCGGGACGTCGGTGCGACCCCACTCTTGCACGCACACGCTCGTTCGCCTATGCAACCAACGCCAACAAAATTCTACGTTGCCGCAGCTGGCGGCGTACAGTGTATGTCTGTTTATTCCTATTACATTTCTCTTGTTTTATTCTTGTTGCCTCACTATTCTAGTCTTCATTCGTCTTCTCCTCGTCGTCCGTGTTTTTTTGCCTCTTCTCCGGGTTCGTTTCCCATTCGTTCCATCAAAATTGCACTTTGCTTCATTTTGCACTGTTTTGCTTAGCCGTCTGTGATACCGAGTGTAAATGTCTTCTTAGTGTGTGGCATTCATTGACTTATAATAGCTGTCTGGCATTCTTGTCATTCTTATCAAGCAGTAATATAAGACCAGTTTTATAACCCACTTCCTAAATTAAATGATATGAAATCCATGTTTTGATTGTGTTAGTTATAACTTTTTGTATAAGGATTGGCTAAATTCATAACTGAAACTATGCAACACTTTTTACTGGTATCATACTATTATTCACAAGGTCACGTTGTGACGATGCTTGAAAGTTACTAGATTCAAAACTGTTTTTTTAGATGACAACGTATCGTCAAATTTATACACAAGCTGGACAAAAAATACCAAAACATAAGCCAGCTTATTGACACTGTTTGCAGGAAACAACACCAGCAAAGTTAGAACAAGTTTATTTCGTTTAAAGATCCTGTCTGTTTCCAGTCCATTGTAAATTTTTTATTATCAAATATACCCTTTCTCTTAAAAAATAATAAAACACTAACCTATAAAGAAACATTGCATTCAATTTTTAATGTCAGCGTTTTTTCGATTCCCGCAGCAATAGAAGCAGCATTTCAGTTACAAATGGAAATTGTTTCTACTTTTTCCTTCAATGCAATTGTCTAAATATTTTAAACAGAAAGTAATTGTTTTTGTAAGTAAACATGATAGTTTTTAATTGATTTTATACAAAAATATTGCATTCTTCATCTTCAGCCGTTTTTTCGTCTTCACGTTTCTAGCTGATATTTGTGCTGTCGTGCATGAGTGTCATTTTTATGACCTTTTTATCATACCTCAGTATTCTTACCGCAACTTGTGTGTTTGGATCTGATGAAAGTCCTACATGTTGGCTTAGTACGACTTGATGAACTCTCATTATCCTAGTTCCTTCTCCTTGTATATCATCTTTGTCTTCGTCTTTTTTGAAGAAGTCATATGAGTGCCGTTAGTTTGGTTGCCATGGTTATGTTGCAAATATATGCGTGTTGAGACTGTGTGTATTAACTGACGCAACAGGCATGTTGCAGCTATATGACCTTGAGAAGTACTGGTTCTTTATTCCACACTTTTGAAATGAGATTTGGTTATGATTAAACTAAGTTTAGGTACCTTTCAGAGTTTCTTATGCTACGTGTGGCTTTTGTGGCTTTCTGAATCAATGAGAAAATGAACAAGTGCTTAAGAACATCATAACGTAAGTCTCCATCAAGATAACAATAACTCTCGAGCGTATTACAACTTACTTTAAATTTAAATACAGTACAAACTTCAAATACAATTAAAAGTTACTCAGAATAGGCAATAAAATTGAAACGTAGCTGTATTGTGTTTTTTACTCATATATACAGCGTTTTAGTGTAGCAAGACACAAGCAAACGTTTTGTTTTGGGACTGGATCTACTTGGTCACGTTGTGTAGGCGTATCACTGGATGCGGGAATATATCTTAGAAAGACTAGAGGACATGAAGTTACATTACTAAAGGAGCAGTGTAGATTAGACGTAAGAAAGTTCTAATTTTCACAAAGGACTGTGAATTAATGGAACAGATTAACTGATGATTGTGTGGGTGCTAGTAGTGTGAATATGTTTAAAAATAAAATCGACTGGAGGGCTGGATATCTGTAGATAACAGAGTTGGACTCTCGATAAGCCAAAGGGCTTCCTTGTCCACCTGCCATCTAGAGTTAATTCTCTGGATGGCAATCTTGTTAAATCTTGTTAAATCTGCTCGTTGTCTCAGATAGCGTCTGCATGTAGTTGTTGTTCCCAAGAATGAATAAGTTATCAGTGACTTGTAGAGCTGGTGCACATAATTTAAATGTTACTTATTTCACATCCACAGGTGCGCAGGTGCATGATAGTGTTTCCTGATATTTACTGTCTTGGCGTGTTGCCGATTTAGACTCCAGTCCTGTTAGAAAATATGTAAAATAAGCTATTGAGGTAATGACTTGTAGGTTTAAGATTGCGGTGGTCCGGCGGGTGCTGTGGTTCGGGGGGGGGGGGGGGTGTGTGACTGATACCCTGTTTTATAATATAGATGAAAATGTGCAAAAGGTGGTGTTAGGTGTTGATGAGTTTAACTCATAAATATTTGAGTGATCGTAGAATGTTGCATCGATCTACCTGTGTCTGTTTGGCAGTGACTGGTACAATGTGGCAACATGGACCAAATATTGGTATTTTACATCAGTGTTTTGTTGTTTATTAGAATTATTTGAAGATATCATCAACTGGAATCGTAACTGGAAGCATGGTGTACCATTTATCTTGGTTAGGATGTTGATTTATCATTATTATTGGCAGTGTGTGTGTATGCGAGCAGGGTATGTGTAAATAATTACTAAATTGCTTTGCCACTTCCAGTAAGCGGCACCAATTTTATTATTTGGATTACGGACCCGCCGATGTTGTTTTTAACAAAACGGAAATAAAATTGCAATTTTGAACTTTTATTTCTGATTGAAATGCTGAACGAGTGATTTTTGTATCGATTCATCAAGCATACACGCATCATACCGAACATTGTATGTTAAACATTGTTTCATTGGTTGTTGCGCATCTTCTGTCTACGATCCAACCAATCCGCGATAGTCCAACTTGTCATTAATTCATCTAAACCATGGCTGAACCAGACGCTGCAGTGTGGTTTTGTATCAAGAAATTGAAGTTTGGCACTGCTTCTCAAAAGGAAGCAACAAAATTTAAATTATCCGACACGATCAACAATGCCATTTCCCGTGTTTGTTGCGACGCCGCTCTGATATCAACAGTACGTGTTGGCGTTGAATGTGCGGATTGTTGTAGAAATGACAGCGAGGGTCCTTGCGGATGCTACATGAGCAATTGAACGTTTAACACATTAATTTTTTTGAACGATGACAACGTTAGTGCCACCGAAATGAAGCGAAAAAGCAACCCAAAGGATGACATTTTAGACACGATGCAAAATAGCAATAAAAAAATACTGCCAACGTACAACACAAACAAAACCAATAACGTGCACATGTTTTACGTGCTACTCATTCTGAACATCAGATTTTGTCCACTCAAGTTGACACACGCTGGGAAAATGGGTTGTAGACACTCTCTTCAATGCTTGCATAGTCAGCACCGCATTGCATTACTTTGAAATAGAATAATGTAGTTATATTTGGAGGTACGACAATCAAATCCTAATTATGCCAATAAAATTTATATTATCACAGCAAGGTATATCCTACGTCTAATCTACACGTTTATGGCTGTAATGTTACGACACCATAATGTTGTCTGCCAAGTCTTGTTATCAGTACTTGTTATTCCAATTAAACTAGTCTTCAACTTTTATTAAACTTTCATAAAAGTACATGTCTAGTAAGTTTTCATACAAGGCTGAATTTTTTTAGTAATGTATTGTATGGCTCATATGACAATTCATGTATTTACACAAAACACTTTTTTCGTGCAATGACTTATTTTTATCCCCCCCTCTCACATAACAAAAATGTCCCCAAAATCCGTAATCTTAACAATCAAATTGGTGTGGCCTAAGTGTATAATAAGTACACAAAAAAGGACTACACATATCGTATAGCTATTTGCAAAATATGTATTATATAATTTCATATCATCCAGATTGTAGAGTGCCTTACCCTTTCTTTTGACCTTTTGCTGAGTCTGGGTTTCCTTCGCTTTGACTGCAGTAGAAGTGTCTTTATGGGATTATATCTTATACATTCCATGTGGTTTGCTATAGTCAGCTTTCCATTGGTTGGCATGGTGTCTTGGACAAATACATATTTATGTGCTAAAAAATTATATTTATATTTGACTTTTTCCAGAACTCCACATTGGGATTTTATGTTCATACTTGATGTATTTGATCAAATACACACCATTGCAGCAACTTGTTGTATTTGATGTATTTGACCTGTCTGAACTTGCACATTTTAGAATCTTATGTACACCAACCCAACCTAACCCACTACTTCAACTTTTAGTGGG
Source organism: Paraescarpia echinospica (assembly GCA_020002185.1). Taxonomy (NCBI): domain Eukaryota; kingdom Metazoa; phylum Annelida; class Polychaeta; order Sabellida; family Siboglinidae; genus Paraescarpia; species Paraescarpia echinospica. The sequence continues at coordinate 32,645,030 of CM034534.1, read as the reverse complement.
ATAATTTCTACAGAATCTCAACATTATGTAAATCACACGGTTGAAATGATGCAGTTTAATTGAACCACATATATTTGAAATTTTAAAAGGATATTTATATTTGATCAAATGTATTTGTTCTTTACTTTTTAAAATACAGCGTATTTGAAATTTATAAATACTGTCAAACCTCGCTTTACGGTCACCTTGGTAATACAGCCACCTCACAATTAAGGTCGCCTTAGAACAGTCCCAAATTATTTCTGTAACGGTAAAGTTCTAATTGACATATTATAATTGAGTGTATTTGAAATTTAAAAATACAACATGTTTGTATATGATAAAACAAACACGTTTGAGCCCAGGTCAGTAGGTGTGTTGACGCAAGTGTGTCCAAGTTAACCTGGTCATTGTCTGTATTCCAGGGATTGTAAGATCATCCGTGACCCACAGACCCTCAAGTCAAAAGGCTACGGCTTCGTCTCATTTGTCAAGAAAGAGGTATGTGTTTCAAGATTTTTCAGCCACCATCATGAAAAAGTTACGAGACATACTGTGTTTCACTGGATGATTTATTATATAAATTATTTTTGTAACATTTCTGATGGTAAATGTACTACTGTGATTAAGATTAAGACATTAAGTATAATATATATATTTATTTTAATTGTCTATAAGACCTGTGGAATGGTATAGTGATGTACAATCTTTGATATAAATAATGATATGTTCAGACCTGCAGAATTTGAAATTTCCACACTAATGGGTGTACATTTGTACTTGTCAAAACGTTTTTTAATAAATTGAACAGAACTACGTGATTTTATGTGGAGTAAGTAGTAATATACTATGATATTGTATTCTTAGACATGAAAATTCATATTTACCCCGCTCATCTATGATTGAAATATGATAAGGAAAACATGGTGACTTGACACACAAGGAATTTCATACGCAAGTCACTCACTTTGAATATATCAAAACTCAATTCCATTTCTCCAAAATCCTCACAACGTCAAGGTGAGATGTTTGAACACAAACGCAGTGTCTTAGTTTGGTCCACATTCTGTATTATCAACCTGAGACAAGATGATAAACCTTTGATGCATAAAAACTGCCAAAATAACTTGGCTATTCGATGAGATCAAGATTACAATCGCTGTATCCCGTGTCAGTATTGGCGCCTCGTCCATATGCTAGGAACCAGTGAATAGCCAATCATAGACTCAGCTCTGGCATTGTGGAGATCTTCAGATTTGTTGAACATAGATCATTGTAAGTTTCTATAGTCCTGTGATTTTGAAGTGGTTATATTTTGTATTTTTTACTTGATCAATCAATTCCATATAAATCCGAATAAAAAGTATGACATATATTTGGTTTATTAATCTGTAGCATTACTAATCCAGTCGAACGTGACCAGGTACCAGACTATGAAATATACCTACATAAAGACCTGCTGTTTTGTCAGATATTGAGTATCACCACCTATTGAATATACCTACATCAGACTAAGTGCGCTAAGTTGTCTCGAATCTGCCTAGTGTCAGAAGTATTTTGTCTTTGATTAAAATCAGTTTGTTGTTTCATTTTATATTTGCGTAATAAACAGAAGAAGAAAAGCACCAGTAGTGCCTTTATTTTTTTTTGAAATTCAACATTGGTTAAGGGTTGTTACCGCTCTTTCGGTACGTAGACAGGCATACATTGATTGCTCATAACAGTACAGGTGTTTTCTGTAATTGATTAGAGGAACGCTAATCAGTTGGGCATGTTTAACATTTTACATAACTTGCATCAACAAGACAAATTTCAAATGTACATCACAAGAAACGTTATATAAAAGGATGGACATTTCTGCTAGTCTCTGTAATGTCACATGTGTGTGAGTATGTAGAGAAGAATGTTTTGTTGTGAGGATGCTGAGACAGCCATCGCGGGCATGAATGGGCAGTGGATCGGCAGCCGGGCAATAAGGACTAACTGGGCATCGCGGAAGCCGCCCGCTCCCAACCAGAAAGAAGGTAGATACAGCGACTGTAAGTGTAGGGCACTGTGTGCTTCTTTTGTTTCGTTCTCCTCTCTTATGTTTATATTGCTATCATTTCATTATGATTTACCCTTTTGTACTAGTTTTTTCCATTAAATTTGGTTTACATATTTTATTGATTCAATATAAGATTATACACACATTAACTTGAATGAATAACAGAGCAGATAGACAAAAAATACTACATATTTCTACATATTTTCTGAAAGCTGAATTAATGAGCTATCCAATCAACCATTTAATGTTGAAAAGACAGACAGTTGCATGAACATTGAAAAGAGAATCATCAAAATAAATGGTTTACAGAAATAAATATCCACTCTTTAAACTAGTAGCAATGTTTGTATGTTAAAAAGTAACTTTGCATCAATGTAATGATACACGTAAACTAAATTAATCTCCTTGGTACATTCAAATTTTATTTTATTTAGTTCATCGTAATGATTGCCATAGTTGCTACTCAGAAACCATGACAACTTTGCATTATTTAGAGTGAAACTTGGATATGATCACACAAACTGTAAACATGGCTATAAACATGTGTCAATAAGTGTCATTTCTTCCATGTTGACTTGTCAATGTCCTGTGTATGGCTTGCTGCCATAGATAGTAGCAACTGTCTTAAGATATTGTCAAACTCTTCTCTTCATCTATGTATTTTACCTTTGCTGTGTCTATTTTCATTTAATTTGTTTCTTTTGCTATGGCTTATGCTGTTCATGTTTTCCACATGTTCTCAAGAGGTGTGCTTAGTACATAAATAGAGTGCTATATAAGTAACTGCATTTATGTAAATCACAACACTTTACAGATACAATTTACAACGTTAAGTTTCCAGTAAATATGAAGATCCATCACAGAGATTATGAGTTAGTGAAACTATTTGTACATTTTCGAGAGAGTGACTTTCTTGAGACTTACAGCGACTGTGTTAAATTAGTTACGTTTCATTGTATTATGTACAGGATATCAGTTTAAGTGATTTTGATTCGTTCAAGCAACTGTTTCAAATGTATTCGCTTTGAAGCACCAGTACAGTTTATTTTATTTTTTGCGAACTCGCCGGGAAAAATTAAATAAATAGTGAGCCCTGTTAGACTATGTTCCACGGGTGACATGGTTGTGTTACAGCACAAAAGCCCATGAGTTACGAGGAGGTGTACAACCAGTCGAGTCCCACCAACTGTACCGTCTACTGCGGAGGCATCCTCAGCTCTCTCTCAGGTCAGTAATCTCCTCACCAAGTAGTCACCAGAGGTTGGTTTCATGGAGCACTTGTTCATAGGAGCCCTCATACAGAGGAACCTTTTTTTGTATAACTGTTTGCAATGTTCTGTGTGTCTTCTACGGTTGTTCCAAGTTTGTATATGGTTTGAATGCTTCGTGAAACCAGCCGCAGACTGGGACGAGTACATGCTTGTAGTTGAACCAGCCGCAGACTGGGACGAGTACATGCTTGTAGTTGAACCAGCCGCAGACTGGGACGAGTACATGCTTGTAGTTGAACCAGCCGCAGACCAAATACAGCAGTTTGGTGTATTTGACCTGTCTGAACTTGCACATTTGAAATATTAGTAAATGCACACCAACCTAACCTAATCTAACCTGGATCTGCACCAGTATTAAACCTACAACATGTGGACCAACACATGAAGTAGATTGAACAACGGCATATTGTCTGCTAGCAAGCCTTGGTAGCAACACTATGGCAGCAGACATAGCTAATACTATTATACTTTGTCACGTGTTTTACAACTTGACATCAGACTTATTTTATAAGCTTCATTGACAGCCAGCCATGTTAGAACTAATTACTGTTTCTGAGAAGTAAAAACAGCCACCTCTTAAAATACGAAAACATTTGGTTAAATTCACAAAATAGTTGGTTGGAAAAGTACTTTTTCAACATTATATTTTGATAGTATATGTGCTATGCTTATAATAGTTGGCAAAATATTAAGCTGTTGTTAATCAAGTCAGTAACTGGTGTTTAATTTTCTAGAAGACAAGGGTAATCACCCATCACTCTACCTTTTTGCCTGCTACACTTATGATAGTTGTGAGAATGTGGTAGCTGCAGGCGCCCACGATAGACCGTGCCAGACTACGCGATAGAGCGATTAGAGAGCAGACTGCAGCAGAATGCTGTATTAAAGTGGCTTGTCTGTGTGGCTCTGTTGATTTAATGACCACTGCCGAGGCCCACAGTCTGGCTCTCTCGAGGCCCCTGAGTCCCACTGCTACTGACCCATTGATTTGCCTACTGTAGGCCTATCAGTTAGATATTCTGCACAGGAAGTGTGCCGCATCCTGACTACATCCCCTGGGCTCCCTGCACCAACCTGCAGCTGGGTTCTCCCTGCTTGTTATCCCTCGTGCCATACTTATGTTCCTTTGTTCTCGTTGACGCTGTAGAACAACACTACAGACCTAACACACATCACACACCAAAATATTGGAAGATATTGGGAGAAAGACTATATGTTTCTTTGTCCGTGTGGATACTATAGCTTCATCAATACAGACCAAATACAAGTTTGTACCATGTAAGGATATTGAGAGAAATATTTTCCTTAAACTTAAACGAAAAGGCACAAAGCTGCAATAGTTAACCCTGCAGGTGACCAATGGTAAACTTCCACGATGTACACAATTTGGAGCTATTTGTAGGGGTGCTTTTAAAAAATCACAACTTCGCTAATACGTATCGCAAAAATATGATTGAGCTATCATTTTGTTGGCAAAAAGACCCTTTATTATTATGCAGTGATGATATTTGCATAACATCAAACAATCATGAAGATACAACTGTTTAAAGTTTATATAAAATAAATGCAAACAAAATTTTTTTTCGTCCTACTACTAGCTAATTTCCGAGTGGTTGTATGTGTCAATGTCCAATTAGAGAAATGTAGCCATGTATATACTGTAAGCTAATGAGTACAGAAAAATTAATCAAATATACTCAGAAGTTTTTTTTTATATGAAGTTTTTTAGGTAGACCCATGTAAAATTTAGACTATTCTTAATGAACGTCAGAACGAGGGTAAAGTAGAAACCCAAGTTTGCCCAGTGACAAAATAATTATTGTGCGGTTGTATGTTCATGCATGCAGTGTGACAAATGTAGCTATACATTTCAGCTGCGTGATAATGAAAACTAGACTCAAATATATTCAGAACTTTTCATTTTATTGTATTTTTCATAGAACGTTCAAATACAACCAATATGGCAATAGGCCTCGTAGGCCTACCGCTGCGCGCCGTGGCGCACCTGTCCGATAACATGACGTATCTATTATCAATTTCCTTACATATCAATAAAGTAAGTAATACCTACAGTTCCTAATTACACACATATATATGTCATCAGGTTATAGGACATGTTGTATTTGAATTCTGAATGCATCGTATCCTTCGCTGGCGGACCGAGTAGGCCGGCCGAATCAGCCCATGTCCGGGTGCAAGACAGCGATGTCCGGCTCGCCAGCAACTTGCATAATATCCACTTCAAAACAGCCCCCAAAGTCTGTGTAACTGTCTGAACTAGTATAATAACTTGATCCACAAATACTGTCATCTATTTTGCTGATATAGTGCCGCGGACATTTGAAATAATTCAACTTGTATAATCGAAGCGAGACAAAAAACATGGCGGACTTTCGTCGTGATGGAATGAAACCAGCGTCAACAAGAAGACGTTTTAGAGCCATGCGCTGATTGGTTGACCGTTGACGTAAATTTATTTGGATAGACCAATCGTTGGGCTTTCCATCGGTACCTCCATTTCCCTGTTTAGACTGTATGAATGGGAATGTAAAATCCTGACGCAGAGTGTAGTAAAATCGGCAATATTGGGTTGTGATTTGCTATTACTGAATCATGATGCGATACAACTCATTGATAAAAATGCCACAGGAAGAAGAATAATTAAGCTTTCCAATGATACCTCGCGTTCCCCTGTCAGTTGCTAGTGACGGAAAAAAAAAAAAATTGAAAAGTGTGATACTGAATCGGGCCGAAAATCGGCCGGGAGCATTTTGTACCTATCGCACGGGCCGAATTCGGCCCAGTGGCCACCTGTAGGGTTAAAGAACAGTGTTGGTATGATTATGGGATACAAGTAGTATTTTCCTGTTTTATGAGAAGGTACTCATTCAGCATGATAAATGACTGGAAGAAATTATCTAACGATTGTGTTTTTTAAACACTGGCAGTGGGAATATGCTAAAAATGAAATCAGCACATATCTGATGAGGGCGAGCTATTCGTAGGTGACATATTTGTGGTGTTTCGATAAGCCAAAGGCTTCGTTGTCCACATGCCATCTGGAGCTTGTGGCGCTGGATAGTGATCAGTGTTGTTAACCCATGAGACTGTTCAATGCCTCTTGCATGAATTGTACACAATGTAGCTCAACCAGTGATGTTAGATTGTTTGCATGTGTTTTGTTGCTGTTTTTGTTTGGTTTCTGATTGTTGATCTTGTGAAAGAAGGAAGCATATTTTGCCTTTTGTAGACCTATACTCATACATGTAAATATTTATAGTTACTCATTAGCAGAGCATTTTGTACCTGTTCATCCATTTTATTCGGTTCAGCAATAAAGTAATAATGCGACATGGCATCCTTGAATAAATAAGTCATATTTGTTGAACAAATTTGGAATCCCAGATCTTTTTGGAATCCCCAATTTTTATCAAATACTAGCAGAGTAGATATCCTCCGAACTCCTGTCAATTCCCCATGAAAACCAGTGCGACTTGTTTGTGATCTTCAGTTTCTGAAGTCGTGGACATCATAAAGATTGTCATCATTCAGTGTGTGTAGGTGAAATTAGATGTTTCACGAGAGCTGTTTGTGTGTGTTACAGAGGACCTTATGCACAAGACTTTCAGTCAGTTTGGCCCAATCCAGGAAGTGCGAGTCTTCAAGGACAAAGGCTACGCCTTCATCAGGTGAGACCTGTACTTGAGTCATTTTGTAGCTGTTCCTGTTGTAGGGTGCTGGAAAGCAACAACTAGGGACTACTCATAGAATTCTTTGTAGGGCACTTGTTGGTAATTGATCCTCAAAGTTGTATCGTTCATATCAAGTTGAAAGTACGCCACAATATAAAATTTGACTTTTGTTGATCTCTAGTAAACAATTTGACTTGCCTGCTGTAATATTAAATTCATTGGAATTATAGCAAAACAGTAGCTGATGGGCATTTTCTCTGCCCCAGTCAAAGAAAATATAATTTTTTTTTGTAAATCCTGTTTAGAGATTGAAAACTTCAGAGAAAAGGAAGAATATTTAACATCTTGAATGATACATATCTACAATCCACCACACCAACATCCCAGAATTATTGGATCGAGTCTTTTTAAAGTTCACAGCGATGGTAGAAAATGTTATCCTTGTATTTGTTTAGATAACAAAATAGTGAACCTTCCTTTATAAATTATGTTTTGAGTCACCATTGCAACTGGCTGTACATCAGGGAAATCTGCAACTGATTAAATTTGGGGAAACGACATAACAGAAATGCAGTGGTAAAACACGGAGTGTTACAGATGCAAGACATCGTTGCATGTAGGCAAGAGGATCTTTGTCTGTTTCACCAGCAGGTGAACATGCAGGTTTAGTGACCTCAGGTGGTTGGTGACCTGACGTGACATTTCTAGGATGAATCGACCAGCTGTCAACCTGTCATACGCCATCTGACATTATTCATCTCTCGTTCAAATGATCTCACCAGTTCAATGCAATATGTCTTCAACTGACAGCTGCCTGCTTTCATGTTGCTGTCGTTGTGATTATACTTTGTGGTTATACGAAAACACTCCCAAGAAATCATTAAAAATGTATTGACCACAGAGGGAAGGGTTTCCAGGCAAAATGCAATGCCAATCCATGAGAAATTTCATAACTGAAATGTACAATAATTATTTCAGCCCTTGCTACAAGTTGCTTTTACTTTGAATTCTTACTTTATTCCAAATGCTGGATGGGCACAATGTGAACAGTTATCAGGGCGTGTCATTCAGACATCTAGAGAAGATATTCCAATATCACGTTTATGTTTCCATCTACACTCTAAGGACAAAACACAGATATGTCACATTTTTCTTGTTTCTAAACAATATGGATTTATTGTGTTATCTGAAATAATATGGATTTATTGTGTTATCTGAAACCCTTCATGTGAATAAGCCCCGGTGACATAGTGTGTATGTTCGTGTGTTGTCAGGTTTGCGTCGAAGGAAGCAGCCACACAAGCAATTGTCTCCGTACATGGCGCAGAAGTCCTCGGTCACTCAGTCAAATGCTCATGGGGCAAGGAGTCAAGCGACCCCAGCCAAGGTGGTGCCAGTTCTCCCCAGCAGGGGGCAGCATCTCCTTCACAAGTGAGTTTGTTTCAGTTGATACTGCTCCGATTAATTGAGTCCATCGGCGATTGATTGGTTTATGATTTCGATCAAGGAAACGATCACAATCGATCATTTCTGATTATACACATTCTGTATTTCATTATGTGTCTTTCTGTGACTTATCTGTACGAGATCATCACATGACAATAAGTATAAACATGACAGGAAGGTAGAGGATGTCTGATTGGCAAGTCATGTCACCTTCCCTCAGTTACTGGCCAAGGAAAACCTTTGTATTATTAACTTTGTTGATAATGGCATCACCACTGTCAGGTATGGAAAGGAAAGTCTGAAGTCAGTTTTGTTTATTCCTGCTGGTGGTTCGCGTGGTACAAAACAATGAGATTTATCAAACATATTGATTAACTTCTATGATTCAACATTGATTGACCATCGATCAGTTTGATAAACCAATGATCAGTCAAGAATATTTTACCAGTTACCAACACCAGTTTGAATAGTGAATAAATGTATGTCAGACGTGACAAAGACAAGAATGCAGCTGTTATCTTGGTTCTACAAACTTTATTTGGTTAAGTAAAATCATCGGACAAACTCTAGAATTATTTCAGCAGGGGTGTCAATTAACGAAATAAAACTACTTTGTTACTCTACTTGAGTAGTTTTTTCAAGTAACGGAGAGTAACAAAGTACTATTTATATAATTTACTTCTATTTGTAACGAAATAGTTTTATCCAAGGTAACGCTACTTTCTACTTCGTTACTTTAATTTACTTTGCAAAATATTTTTGTTACATTTTTCTGAACTACGTTCATATTTCATTAAATATATTTAATTACAAAAAATGAGAGCTATGTTAACAGGGTAATAACTGTCACTTGTTTTGTGTGACTGGTGAAGTCATTAGGAACAGTAAATGTGGTGCCAGGCATTGTTTGTTTAGCGCAGACATCAATCAAATCATTTCCCTTCTGCCAGTCTTGGCTTCAGAGAATAGGTGCCTTTGGTGGGTTCACCTGGCTTCCGGGACTTGTAAATTGCAATTGAAATTCACAGGTAGGCTATGCCTTGTATAATAATGGCATTGATATGTTTAATGCAGCATAGTAGGGAAGATCAGTGTGCTAACATTGCGCAAATATTATCTTTTTGCTGCGATAAACGCAAATTTGCTTGTTGCGTCAAAATATGAATTCATCAACCGCATATGAAATGGCGAATCGATCGCAGTATTATTCAGCACGGTAAATGTGCGTTCTAAATTGGTGTTTTGGTATTGATTGAAAGACAAAGTTAAGCCAGCTATGAGAGTATTTATTATAGTTTTTCAATCTTTAGTCAACCTTAGCACTGCATTTTACAACTCATTTGCATATTCAGCTGCTGAGGTCTTATTATGTCATCAGTACAATATTATCGTTCAATTCACTGTGGCCTGTTAATGCGTAATCTATTTTAAAACTGTACAACATATATGAGTTTTATTCAGTTCAACATTCAACAGTGTACGTGTGGCATTTAAACATAATAACATTGACGTTGGCTGGCATCTTAATAAGCTTCATGAACCATGTATATATAGATAGCACGGCCTGTACAATGACTGGCTTCGACCTGGGCTTCAACAGCGTTCTTGGTCAGTTGGTGCAGTGACCGTGGCCGTCGTCGTAGCTAGCACCCATGGTGGCAGATACCGGAACACATTTCTGTGCCCCGCTGTCAAATTTGCGAAAACATAAAATATAGTTTTCTATAAAACATTATTCATATACATAATTAATATATGTTGGAGTTAAACAGTAATTATTTTCACTCTCTTCATTTTTTGTTCACCGATGCAGTAATTATTGTTGGTTACTTGCCTGACAAAACATCTTTCCGTTCTACTTTCACTTCTACTTCTACTTCAAGTACTTTTGGAAAGTAGTTTTACTTTTTACTCAGGTACGTTTTTTTAGAAGCTACTTTTTCTTCTACTCAAGTAATTCTGAGGTGAATTACTTTTACTTCTACTCAAGTAATTCTGAGGTGAATTACTTTTACTTCTACTCAAGTAATTCTGAGGTGAATTACTTTTACTTCTACTCAAGTAATTCTGAGGTGAATTACTTTTCCTTCTACTCAAGTAATTCTGAGGTGAATTACTTTTCCTTCTACTCAAGTAATTCTGAGGTGAATTACTTTTACTTCTACTCAAGTAATTCTGAGGTGAATTACTTTTCCTTCTACTCAAGTAATTCTGAGGTGAATTACTTTTACTTCTACTCAAGTAATTCTGAGGTGAATTACTTTTACTTCTACTCAAGTAATTCTGAGATGAATTACTTTTACTTCTACTCAAGTAATTCTGAGATGAATTACTTTTCCTTCTACTCAAGTAATTCTGAGGTGAATTACTTTTACTTCTACTCAAGTAATTCTGAGGTGAATTACTTTTCCTGCTACTCAAGTAATTCTGAGGTGAATTACTTTTCCTTCTACTCAAGTAATTCTGAGGTGAATTACTTTTACTTCTACTCAAGTAATTCTGAGGTGAATTACTTTTACTTCTACTCAAGTAATTCTGAGGTGAATTACTTTTATTTCTACTCAAGTAATTCTGAGGTGAATTACTTTTACTTCTACTCAAGTACAAAATTAAAGTAATTCAGTCACCCCTGCTAACCAGATCTAGTAAAGATGTTTTCAAAACAATGGCAAAAGCAGTCCATCGGTATAAATATTGTATAATAAGGCTATTCATATCCAATCTAATGATCAAAATTAATTCTTTTGATGATATCAGCAAAAGTATCATTAAAAGGGTTAATGTAAAAAATATGGTATGTAACGTGGTAGTAAATTGATAAAGATTTACCCACTGGATAAACCACAGTAGCCACATACATGGCTGATTGATAAAGATTTACCCACTGGATAAACCACAGTAGCCACATACATGGCTGATTGATAAAGATTTACCCACTGGATAAACCACAGTAGCCACATACATGGCTGATTGATAAAGATTTACCCACTGGATAAACCACAGTAGCCACATACATGGCTGATTGATAAAGATTTACCCACTGGATAAACCACAGTAGCCACATACATGGCTGATTGATAAAGATTTACCCACTGGATAAACCACAGTAGCCACATACATGGCTGATTGATAAAGATTTACCCATTGGATAAACCACAGTAGCCACATACATGGCTGATTGATAAAGATTTACCCACTGGATAAACCACAGTAGCCACATACATGGCTGATTGATAAAGATTTACCCACTGGATAAACCACAGTAGCCACATACATGGCTGATTGATAAAGATTTACCCATTGGATAAACCACAGTAGCCACATACATGGCTGATTGATAAAGATTTACCCACTGGATAAACCACAGTAGCCACATACATGGCTGATTGCAAGAATTGACCTTTTGCAGGTGTAGTTGAAAACTGAATGGTAATGAGAAGCAACATTGTGCTTACTAGGTGTGCTTGTTCGTTCAGTGACCTGCTATATTTACCATGTGCTTAATTAACAAGGCAAGCATGTATTGATTGCCTCTAATTGGCTTGGAACAAGAAGGTATTAGCACTACCCTTGTGTGGACAGTATCTCCCCGAGATTACTGAAACCACAAGCCTTTGTCAGCCGATTGGTTTAGTGACATATTAACAGTCCTACAATCAGAAGAAAACCTGACTGATTCTAAATTAATTATGTAACCAGTAATTTAGGTAATTAATGTGATTTTATTGTGGCAACTTCAAGCGTGTATGATTACTGTGCACCCGATGTCCACACAGCTGTGTTACCAGTGGCGCCACCTTGTGGGAATGACAAGTAGTTTATCGTTTTAGGTTGTAAACAATTGTTTATATTGAATAGAACCTCGTCAAGGTTATTTTGCCTAATGATCTCCGGGTTATGTTATGAAACTCATAGTTGTGAAACTACTTGATCAGCTGGTTGTGAATGGCGTCATTTTTTGTTGCCTCACTTCAAGCATTTCATGTGTACAGACTGTCTTGATATAAAATTGGTATGTACATATGTTTTATTTAGGAACAAACTGCTTAATTAAGAAAAGTGATTTTACTATATTTATAATGATATATGGATAATTGTATATATATATTGTGATATACAGATAGTTATACATTCAAAAAAGTTGCTCGATCTAACAATCAAGTTGTTAATGCTTCCGATGATTTTAATAAAACCGCACATTTTGTATTAAACCAACTATGCTTGTACTTTTGACCAATTTGGGGAAGTATGAACGATGTTTGACTTGTTATTTTCAGTTTGCCAACCAGGCATACGGTCAGGCATACTACAACCAGATGGGGTACTGGGGTTACCCCCAAGGGGGCTACCAGCAGATGCAGCCGGGCGGGTACGGCATGCCTTACATGCAGCATGGCTATGGCTATGGAGGATATGGGTAGGTTCAACCACTACATACATGCCTTACATGATATTGTCAAAGGATATTTATTCACAGATATAATTATGTTCAGTAATAAGGTTTATTCTGTTGGAGGCATTACAAGTGACATTCATTGTTTGATTAATTTATAATTTGGGTGGTGCCTGAGAAACTTACAGAATAATTTATACACGCAGTCAATACACATCTAGTGAACATAATAATGTATACCGAAACATTTTGAAAATTAATCCAAGTCAGTTCCTGTAGTTTGGAAAATAATTAAGATTCAAAACATTCAGTCGTACATGCATCAAAAGTTGTGCAAGTATTGTGCCCCAGAGTTGATGGTGTATAAGTAAAGTTATATTATTACCCCGTCTTCTTTCTGTCAGGAACATCCTAGCATTCTCATATGCGTTCATTCTATGCACACATGCATGTCCACCAACTTTGACGATGATTGTGCTTTCAGTTTCTAAGTTGCTCAACAACCCACAATGCTGCTGAGAAGTCTGTTGGACCCTGCGGCAGTGTCCGCGCACGGCCGCAGACACAGCAACGGTGTGACTGTCACCAAACTGACATGCACTGCCGGCCATGCACAATCTGACGAACCAACCGGTCTGTGCCACCAGATGGCGCACGTTGAACGTCTCTCCCCAGATGGCGACACTGTCTCCAGCTGCGGCAAACGTTCATTGATGGTTTGACTGGTTGGTTATGAAAATGTAATTAGAAGCAGATGAAAACGATGATGATAATGATGATAAACATAATCACTATAGAAACGTGTACATACATGTAAGTTCTGGGTGGTGTCATACTATAAATACGTGTGTACGTGTGTGTGTGTATCAACAGAGATCCTTTTGTAAGATGTATCCTCTCGATGTTGTTTTCGTGTGCCGTCGCAATAGGAGCATCACAGTTGAAACTACGTTGCGGTTTGGTTCTTTGCACCCGCCATGGTTGGTTGTCAGACGTATTCATTAGCGTGAACACCACATTCGTTTCGTTGGTTTGATAACCATAATTATTAGGTTTTGACGAATGGAACAACAGTGTCTCTCAGTTTGCTGCCCGACATACGTTAATGATGTCCATCTGTTTTGTCCACAAATTTATGTTCTGGGTCTGACAATATTTAAATCATGTAGAAATGTAGCGTACACGTGACTATATTTATATATATATATAATATGCATATGAACAAAGCACTGCTGTTCATTGTCATCATTGAATGCACTGTCTGTAATATACACCATGAGGGATAATTTCTAGTGCACTGCAAAAATCTTCCTATCATTGTTTTGATAATGCCATAGGCATCTCTGTGACACCATCTCCTAACATTTGTAAATTTATAGGCTCGCAAACAAATGTGATTTACCTTGTAAGGTATGATTCTGTGGATACTCTTGACAGCAAGAACATTTTTATTGAATTTAATGGTAATATTTTATAATGAACTATAAGAAAATGTAACATGTTTGGTTGAGATTGCGTCACTTTATTTGTATGTCGGTTCCTTTGTTGAGATGGTAGTGATGGAAGTGACGAGTTCAGAGGGAATTAATAAAAAGAAAATGTTGTATAACTGTTACGATGCATGGGTGGAAACACCTGAGCATTTAGTTTGTACTACTGCAGTCCGTGTCTATTTATAGTGAAGGTCGGACGAGCCAAACTGGCGTGATGTTACTTGTGTGTATTGTAAGAGAACTGCTCTGTGAATGCATTTTGTTCCTGTTCGAACTGTTTGTTAGACTGTTCACAGCTCACACACACTCCCCACTTCTAAAGTCACCCATTGTTTTTGCATGGCACCGATGTTATATCTCGCTGCAGAAACAGCAACAGTGGTGTCATTGCATAAGTTCTATAGGCACGAGCCAATAAGTGGTTGTTGTGGGCAATGGCAGTTGTGTATGTTGATCAGCGAATTATCTTGATCAACTGCAGCCATGACAACGGAGGTAGAAGCCATTGACAAAGGATTGGTGACGGTATTGTAGCAGTGTAGCCAAGTTAAGATAAACCGACCTAAAAGATTGTATTTTATTGGTCCACTCTTCTACAGGTGGAATTCCATAGCAATAAAGTGAACTGGATTTATACAAGAACGATTTTTGTTGTCTTATACTTGCCACAGTTGAGAAAAATGCGATATCCCAAGTAAGATTTAGTGCTATAGTAAACCTGATATATAACGAATCATTCGGGGCCAGCCTATTTGTTATATCCGAAATTCGTTAATTTACTGTATATTAATAAATTGGGACCAATTCGTGTATTTGCGAATTCGTTATATCCAAGGTTTACTGTATTTGCTAAAATGTATTTGAACATGTAATCATGAAAGAATCATAATTATAAAAAAAAAAATTTTGGTACCTAATCTGTTTGCATAAACTCTGAAACTTGTAATTATTACCATTGGGATTACATCTAGCATGTTGTGAATCTGCTGCATATTCATGAAATTGTTCACAATTAGAATGTGTCCATGGTGCAAAACATTCAAACAGTAAAAACAGCAGTTGACGAGATAAAAGGTAAGCTCTTATATATAGCACAGTATCCAGTTGTTAGGACTAGTCAAAGCACTTTACTCTGCTTCTTGGCAGACGAACACCATCTCGACTTCTCTGGGAAGTATTCAGTCATGCAGCAATGCTTGAAGACTATTTGTACACAAATATCATCCACTGTCTATAGCCAGGTACTCATTCATATAGCTGAGAGAGCAAACTTGCCCGTGGTTTGAAACAACAGCACAGGATTCAAACCCGGGTTCTCTCGATTGAGAGTAATGCTCTAGCCACAGTGCCAGTGTGCTTCACAATAGGCAATGCTAACTGCAATGTCCTCGAATTTGGGCACAACTGAATTGGTTTGCACAATCAAGATCACAAGTGGGATCAATATGACTGATTCAGTGAACTTCCTGCAACCATTATGTTTTTAGTGCTAAATGGAAAACAACGACATTAACCACATTAGCACTAGCTGTTGCTTGTTACATCGCTATAGAACTCATCAAATCGTAGGATTTTGGTTTTCGAGAAAATAAACATGGTAGATGCAACCAGTAAGGTGATACCAAAAATAAGATAATTTTCTTCACACAGGGAATCCATCCCTCAGTGACAAGACAACAGGCTGTCAGCTGCCGCCAGAAAGCGTCTGACCTGCATAATTGGTGTAGTTAACAAATATGATATTTTCCCATCATTATTTTTAGATGTGAAACTTGCCCTTCGTATTTATTAATTTTGTTTTTAAACATTCCCGCTGCAACCATATCCAATATTCACAGTGATAATCAACTGAACAGGTAAATGATGCCATATGAAAAACAGCAGCCTGCATTGATGTTTTATTATAAAAGTACAATAAAATTTAACAAGATTGCCACCCAGAGAATTAACTCTAGATGGCAGGTGGACAAGGAAGCCCTTTGGCTTATCGAGAGTCCAACCCTTTTTATCTACGTGTATCCCGCCCTTCTGAGGTATATGTCGATTTTATTTTTAAACTTTCACGCTACTAGCAACCACACCATCGGCAGGCAATCTGTTCCATTCATTTACATTTCTTTGTGAAAATGAGAACTTATATATAATCTACATGCTCCTTTACTAAAGTAACTTCATGCCCTCTGGTCCTTCTATCTTTCTTAAGTGAAAAATTATATTTCTATCAATATTTTCATCAAATCAAATTTATTGTAACTCATTACAATACAATACCATTCAATATTTAAAACACTTCTATCTGATCTTTCAATCTCCTGGTCTCTAGTGTTGTTAAACCACATTCTTTTAGGCGTATTTTATAACTAAGATCCCTCAGTTTTGGTATCGTTTTAGTTGCTCTCCGCTGTACTCTTTCTAGCATATCTATGTCCTTGCAATATTGTCTCCACGCTTGTATGCAATATTCTAAATCAGGCCTAACTATTGTTTTGTACAGCGGTATTATTAGTTCTTTTTCCTTACATACTATTTTGCCTAATTAATCCAAGGATTTGATTTCCCTTTGAAGTTGCAATTCCGCACTGCTCTGAAACCTTCATATCAGCACTAGTGGTTAACCCTAAGTCCTTTTCGTGTATAGTACCCCCCATTGTATACTGTACATCTTTGTTCCCATGTCCTGTGTGGAGGCATTTCCCAAAATTGAACAACACTTGCCACTTTTAAGACCATTAATTTTGATCAACCTGTCGAGATCATCTTGTAAACGTTCCATTCTCTCCTGTTGCCTTTTCTCTTGTCATCGTTCCTCCTGACATCGTCCCTATTATCGACTTCTCTTGTCACCTTTCCTCCTGACATCGTCCCTATTATCGACTTCTCTTGTCACCTTTCCTCCTGACATCGTCCCTATTATCGACTTCTCATGTCATATTTACTCTCACTTCCTTTTGTCCCGTCAACCGTCGCATTTTCTTCTCTTCTCTCCCATCTCATTTTTCCTCCTACCTCCTTCTCTACGGTCATTTTCTCCCCTGTCACTTCTCCATTTTCTTCCCCTCCAATCACCTTCCCTCCTCTCAGTCTCCTTTCCTCAGTCTTCTTGCCACTACTCTGCTGCTTCAGTCTCACAGTATTCCCAACTATCTCCCTGTCGTCTCTCTCCATTCCACCTGTCTCCTTGATAATTCTCATCTCCATCCCCTTCACAATATCTGTCAACCTAACTACCTCCCTCTGCAGACATTCCACCTTCCAACACCCTACGCACTGAAAGGTGAATCCCTCTTCCTTAGCATCTGCCCATAGTGTGTTAAATCATGTTTACAAACTTATCAAAGCCTAAGTTGCCCTATTATTACTCACTAGACTAAAGTGTTCTCAAATACTCTATCTGACTAACTCACAATTGTTACTCAATGTATGTTTACTGCTACTTTATATGAATACTACTAAGGCTAGAATAATACTTATCGATCAATAATTCCACTGCTTTTCAACAACAGTAAAACAAAGGTCTTTTGATTATCAAGACCTCTGAATTGTTGTATTAGCTGTCGTATCAACAGTTTCTCTAAAGTGGTGAACACACTTGTCTACTTCCGACAAATCACAAGTGCAGACAATGCAGACAATGCAGACATCTTGCACATTTAGCTTCCATCTTACAGGACTATCTGTAAACCTCACACATACTGGCATTTACAAAGAATACTAATAACTTCTGGGCACATGTCAATATGTTTTATTTACATACACAGAGCATCCACGGAATCTGCAAAGGTATTCTAATCGTCGCTTGTGATAAAAGGTCCACAATAGAAATTTAAATGACTAGATGCTGCCATCTGGTGTCCCACCGGGAAACTGAATGTTACATATATTTCTCAACATACCTACAACTTGGAAGCTCTATAATGTAAGTGAACAGGTTAAATCCACACGGTGGTGTTGAGAAGTTTCTGTCAAGACAGTGCAGAGTGGAACATGGTTCAGTGGCCTGTCATTTGCGGACGTAACGTCTCTGAAATGCACTCTCCTGCCACTTGGCCCTGGTGCACAATTCGTCCTCATCAACGATGAAAAACATCTCCAGCTGGCGGACATACTTGTGAAGGAATGCATCGTCACAGTCGATGTGTCTACTACACAGTCCTAGTAGCCACGTGTAGGACTTGTGTTTATACATCAAGTCATCCTCGGCACTCTTATGCACCTCCTCGTAGAATGTGTAGTTCTGGTACGCGTGTATTCGCCTCTTTAGCAACTCTTCAATCTGAGTGCGTTTACTCGCCGACATTGTTAGTTTGTCAGCATCCAGGGATGCAAGGTTCTGTTGTAGAACGGCTTTCACCACTCTCTTCCCTTGATGCCTGGAACCTCCGTTTTCCCATGAATGTTTCTTTCGCTTGTGCTTGGGCTGATGTGGATCCACTGCTAAGTCCATGAGGCAGGAATCAGAGCTGTCAGACTCGGAATCAACACAAGAGCTCTGTATTGTCGAGTCTGACAGACCAAGGCTGCCAAGTTGATCACAGAAGTTAACATCCTCTATGATGTATCGCAGGGTGCTCACGCTAAAGTCTTTTCCTTGTCCTTCTGTGCTGCTGGATTCATTTGGTTCATCTCCAGGAGAAATGTCTTCATCATACATCGCCTGCAGAGGGTCATTATCACATGCCAGCCTCGATGTCTGTGGTTCTTCTGTTGTATTCTCATGAGCAGCGCTGGAGTGACACTTCATCCGTTGCAGCAGCTGCACAAATGGTTCCTGAAGTGCCTCGCAGACTTCGACAGATCTTGCGTTGGCTATACAGACAAAGGATTCATCAAATACCATCATAGAACAAATTACAATTCATAAAATGGTGTAATTGTAACACAAAATAATTAACAATAATTCTAGTGCTGTGTAGTAAATATAAGATATAATGCAAACTAAATTTAATATACGTTTCTATACTCTGTTTGCAACACAAACTTGAATGCAATAGTAATGGTTAAAAAGCAACCTAGGCAGCAAAACAATTATTTTGAAAGCTTTAAATATAATTTCAAATCCAAATATAGTTTTCTGCTAACTTATGGCCAGACACCTTTCTGAAAAAAATACTCAAAATGGTTTTCTGCCAGATTATGATACCTTTGTATGCATTCTATAAATAAAGTTCACTTCAATGCCAATTACATACCTCTAACTGAGTTTTAGTCATGGATCAAACATGTTGATATCAAGTAATCAATTATATTATGCATTATTTGAGTCATTTTATCAAAAAAACATTTTTTCTCAAATGTCTGCATTTGGAAACGGGATATCTATGGGAGTAATTATGCTATACACAAATCTTCAATAGGACAACAAATAAGGAAATATGCTCTGATCATTTCACAATAGAATGGATACAGAACATGAATTTGCAAGATTTATAACAAATACTCAAAAAAGAATGGCAGTGTTTGTAAATTTGCCAATATTGGTTCAAAATGGCGGCCCTTTTGTTTATTACCATGGAAACTGTTTATTACCATGGAAACTGGCCCAAACAAGTTCAAGATATTTTCTACTCGGTATGATCCATTCCATACTTTGGGCAAACAAACTAGCACAATTTGCACAAATAAAAAAATAATCATATCTACTTGCCATATCTGGCTTTAACCTTTAGAAACCGGTCGCGCGATATATCGCGCGACGGCATAGGGGTGGTCATATGTGGTCTGTTGCGGTAATTTCATTGCTCTGGTAGAGGGGTGTAGGGGATTGATCAATAGAGCAATAGCCTAGGCATTCCCTGTAGTAATGGCGTCGCAAATTTTTTGATATTAGTGTTGTTATAGCGTTTTGAAGATTGTTGTTGATAATTTGTGTTCCGCCGTAAAAGTAAGTAATGGCGCTGCGATCGCGCTTGATCGCAGATCCACACGAGGTGCTTCGAATTATTGATGATATGGAAGATAGTGAATTATCGAATGAAGATGACAGCGAGACTGACGAAGAAGCCGAAATATCGCTCGCTGTGACGCCTGTTCATTCGGACAGTGAGACTGAAACGATTGATTCGATCGATCCAATCCCGAGTGGAAGTGGACTGGTTTCGACAGTTGTAGCTGCTGCTACCAGTGGTAATCTTCATGCTGAAAGCAGCAGTGACACAGACAGCTACAGTGGACAACAGCAAGGTGTGGCTAGACTGACTAGGTCTAAGCCTAAGGCCAGGGCAATGGCAACGACAGGCAGGCCCAGGCGAGGTAGGGCTACCGCTTCAAAGTCAAGACGTGGTCGTGACCGGTCCCCTATTCACAGAGGGCGTGGGCGTGGTCGTGGACATGGCAGGCCTGTGGCTAGGCCTACAGTTCGTACACCCAGCAGAGATCGTGGTTGGAGTAATGTATTCACACCACTTGCCTGGATAACTTGCCTGGATCTTCGGGTTTTAAAGTAAGGCTACAGCCTTGTGTACACCCGCCTTTATGCATCGTATTTTGATATTGAGAACGTGGCTTGTCTTGTTATTTTGTGCTTTTATTAAAATTTAAACCTGTCCATCTTCAATTCTTTGTCGAGTTTTGTTTTGAAGGAGAGGATGTTTTCAGCGTTCACTGTTTGCTGAGAATGGTTGTTCCAGTCTAGGAAGATGCGTTGTGAAAAGGAGTGTTTCCTAATATCAAGTCTGCTTGGTGTCTTATACAATTTTTTGTTGTGGCCTCGTGTGCGGTTTGTTGTGATCATGAAGAAGTCCTCTTGATTGATGTCGTCGATGCCATTGGTAATTCTGTAGACTTGGATCAGGTCTCCTCTTCTTCTTCGGTATGCCAGACTTGGTAAGTTAAGATGTTTCAGCCTGTCTTCATAGTTTAAGTTTCTTATTTCTGGGACCAGCTTGGTTGCTCTCCGTTGTGCTCTTTCAAGGGTGTTGATGTCTACGGCGTAGTGCGGGTTCCAGATGGAGTCAGCATAGTCGAGATGTGGTCTCACTAGCGCTGTATATAATAATCGGAAGCTGCTACTGTCCAGATGTTTAAACGTGTGTTTGATGAGGCCTGTCATCTGGTTTGCCTTCTTTGCAATGGTGCCAATATGCTGTCGGAATTTTAGGGATCTGTCGAACGTTACACCGAGATCTTTTTCTGTTTCTGATGTGCTGTTGATTTCTGACACTTCCCCATCTTTACTTGTCATCGTGTATGTGGTGTTAAGTTTCGGCTTGCCAAAAGTCAGATGTTTGCATTTCGATGGATTGAAATGTAACTGCCATTTCTCTGACCACGATGTTAGTTTGTTAATGTCTTCTTGTAATAGCTTTTTGTCCATTTCACCTCACATCTCGATATATTTTTGTATCATCGGCGAAGATCTTGAGTCCACTGTTTATACCGTCTGGTAGATCGTTGATGAACAGGATAAATAGAATGGGGCCAAGGACACTTCCCTGAGGTATGCCACTTGTGACCTCTGCCCAATCTGATAGCTTCCCATTTACCACTACCCTTTGTCTTCGTCCCGTTATGAAAGCTGCGATCCACGCTGCCACCTCTCCTTGGATGCCATACGCAGTTAGTTTTTTGCTAGTCTTTTGTGTGGCACTGTATCGAAGGCTTTCGCAAAGTCAAGATATATTGTGTCTACACATCCGCCCGAGTCAATGGTGGTAGTCCAATTCTCCATGACTTCTAGGAGTTGGGTGGTGCATGACCTGCCTGGTCTAAATCCATGCTGATCTTTGTGGAACATGTTGTTCGTAGTCATATGAGTCAGGAGATGGTCTCGAATAATGCTTTCCATAATCTTACATGCTATGCATGTCAAACTGATTGGCCGGTAGTTGGAAGCATGTCTTTTTGAGTTCTTCTTGTGTAGCGCTGTTACGTGTGCTGTCTTCCATTGAGCTGGGAGCACTCCATCCTTCAATGACCTGTTGAAGATCAAAAGGAGAGGCTCCACCAGTTCATTTCTCAGTTCATGTAGAACGTACGGGTGACATCTGTCTGGACCAGGTGACTTGTTTGTTTTTAAGTTGGTTAATTTAGCCAGGACTTCTTCTGCTGTGATTTCAATGCTGATCAGCAGGTTTCCATTATGTCTGTCTTCGAGTGTCGGAATTTCCGTCAGATCTTCGTGTGAGAATGCACTTGTGAAAAATTTGTTTAGTGTGTCTGCTTTCTCTTGGTCTGTTTTTGCTGTTGTACCATCATCCAAGTCAAATTCACTCATGGCAGATCTAACCTTTCTTCCATCTTGGACATAACGCCAGAACACCTTGGGGTTTTTGCTGACCTCTGTCGCAAGCTTCCGTTCAAAGTCTTTTCTAGCTTTCCTTACAGCACTGGTCGCAATGTTTCTCACACGTGAGTATTCAACATAGTCTCTGTACTGTTTTGTCTCAGTGTACCTCTTCCAACTGTTGTACTTCTTTTTCACTTTCCTCATTGCATCGCTGTTCATCCACAAAGGCTTAACTCTCTTTCCTGTCACTGTCTGTTTCTTTGGTATGTGTTTAACAACCAGGTCTGAGAGTGTGCTGTTCAGTTCTTGCCACATCTTGTCCACACTTAGGTTATTCAGAGTCTCTTTCCAGTTTGTTTCTCTGAGTTTGCGCTTGATGTCAGTGTAATTGCCTTTTTCAAACTGGTAACTTGCCTTCTCTTCACTCATTGTATCACAGTAGCAGTGGCATTCTATCTCAATGATTATGTGGTCACTTTTCCCTAGAGGTGGCTTCTGTTTTATGTTTTGTGTCATATTTTCATCATTGGTGATTATCAGATCAAGAAGTGATGGTTCTTGATTATGTCGATACCTGGTGGGGAAATTGACATGTTGGTGTAGAAAGCAGTCACTCAGGGTTTCGAGTAGTTCCGTTTCTAACGTGTAATGTTCTGGTACCGTCCATGTCTCCCAATCAATGTCTTTCATATTAAAGTCTCCGGTTATTAGGATATGTGTCACACCTCGACTGTTGCAGGCTGTTTTGATCAACTGAAGGAGTGTATCGTTGTTTTCAGAGTCACTGTTAGGACTACGGTATACTACCCCTATCAGAAGTTTGTCCTTGTTTTTTAGCCGACTGTACACCAGGCAGATTCATTGAAGATGTCATCTGTGAGGGTCTCTTCTGGAATAGCTCTCAACCACTTTCTCACGTAAATTACAACCCCTCTACCTTCCAGGGTGTTTGGGAAAGCATCATAGTCATCTATGTCAATCATTTGTTTTGTTAGTGTTATGTCACTGGCTTTTGGGCAGACTTCGGTTACCGTGATAATATCTGGCATCTCACTAGCAATTAATGTCTTCAGCTCATCCAGTTTGTTAGTTAGTGTGTCAGCATTTGTTGACCAACATTTCAGTGTCTTTTTGCAGTCAATGTGCTGTGCTTCATCATCAATAACTTGTGCATTTTGTTCCTCTCCTTGTGCTTGTGGTGCTTTGGTAAAAAAATTGTGCATGCGTTGAGGGTTTGGAACATCATTTTTTTGATTAAGTATTCCCTTCGTCTTCGGGGGCTCCTCGAAAGGGCTGATGGTTGGCTGCTTGATGTGTGGATCTTCGGTCATGGGTTGTTGTGTTGCCCATGTTTCCAGAAGTGCTACTTGCCCATTCTGATTGTGGTGTTGCGTGTCTGGCTGTACCATGTGGAACATCTTGGTTGTTGTTTGGTCTTCTTTCTTTTTGGATGATCAGACCATTTTTGATGACAAGATCTGTCTCACCTTCATGCTTTCTTGTGGCAAGTTCAGCACGCAATTTCCTGTTCTTTTCTCGTTCTTGGAACGTGAGGTCAGGTGTTATGAACACTTTCTTAAAGGCAGCATTTTCGGTGATCTCTCGAACTTTAGTAGCATTTGATAGCAGGGATCTCTTCTGGGCAACGGTGTCGACTGTCACTTTCAGTAGTCTGTCTCTGTTTTCTGTTCTTTTACCCAGTCTAATCACTTCTTTCACTGTAAAGTCTGTGATGCCAATACATGCTGCTAGATCTGCTACAGACAGCATATCATGGTGTTTTCTCTCTTCTGTGTTGGCTGAGATTGATTCTTTCATATTGTGAACAATCACATTATATTTTCTGCGTTCCCTGTCTCTATACTCATCAACCACTTTATTTACCTCTGCACTGATTGCTTCTGTCTGGCTGTTTGGGCTCATGGAATGATGAACAAGGGATGTACCTGTGGCTGTGCTGTTTGACAGTAGTTCTACATTTGCCGCCAGTACTGAGACCTTCATGGACAGATCTTCTACAGTCTTCTTTTCTGCTTTTGTGTTTATTTTGGTTTCAACAATGCTTAGTCTCTCAAGAGTATTTTGACAGGTATGCTTCACATTCCTGTTCAATTGTTCTATCGGTTCTCACAGCAGTCAATGCATTTTTGTCACAACCGTCACAGAACCAGTGCGTGTTTTTCCTTTTCCTCATGTAGTTGTACTCTGTTTCATCCATATCAAAGGTCAATATTGCCCATAATTCGCAATCGCGAGAAGACAAGAACGCGATTCCACGCCAGGTTCAATGTCCATACTCGGCTAAAACCGAAGCAAAAAACCGGATCCGGTTTTTACTAAAAACGAAAGAGTTCGCAGTTTTTGTATTAATTTTATAAAAACGAACTAATACGTATGCATAAACGAACTAGGATATTATTGGGGAGTACTCGATTCCTGTTTTTGTGAAATTACTAAGAAACGCGAGGAGCAAGACAATCGAATTGGTTGAGTACCTTTAAATAATGAGTATTACTATTATTGTAAACAAGTTATACATTTCCTTATATTATTTTATCATTGGAAATTAGTCTGCATTTTGTGCAGTTATTTATAATTTTTTGCATAATTATTATAGGCCGACAACGACAAGGCAGTCAATAGCAATGGATTCTGTCTACATAATCTATTTGTGTTTCTGAACTGGTGAGAATCATTTCGCCATCAATCAAGGGCTGTGTCATGGAGTACCACATTACATAATTATATTATTTATGCAGTTCTGAAATAAACTAATTTACTTACATACAATTTACTGTCAATGCTGCTTGGCACAGGTTTTGAAATGCCAAGTTCTGCCGAGTATTATCCCAAGATTGACGATACTGGTCTCAAGTTCAGCTTTGGAACACGGATTAAACCAACCAAACGTAAGACATAACTGATGAATATTCATATTATCAGCTGAAATTGTATTCTCCTCCATATTTATGCCATCAAAGAAAAGCATGAGTAAGGTTATTTCCTAAAAATAAAATTTTTCAACTGGCTAAAAAGGTCAAGCCGTATACTTGATAATTTTGTCATGCACACACAAAATATATTATATATATACAGGGGATTCCAGTTAAAGCGAAGTTGTCTGTATCATTATCCGGAATCAGTTAGGGTGGTAAATATTAACAGGCAGTTTGCTGATTTGTTTGTCTTGAATTTGGGAACACTAACCACGCTGAACTTCAAGGGGCTTTACAGTTAAACCTTCCGGTGTTCGTTATATTGCCAATAGAGTTTAGACTTGTTAATAATCTGAAAGTTTGTCTACATTTCACGGAAAGAAAATTCAAATAGCAAATGCTGTATCGGGCTTATTAAATACAATTTGATGGACAGCATACCTTCAACATAGGATATTTATTCCACTCTTAAGAACATATAAAAAGAGGACTTGACAACCTCCCTTTAAATTGTATTCTCAGTCACTAATCCATGTACATGCAAAATACCAAAATGTTACACAAAAAAAGTAAACTGACTGCCATAAAATTAATACCGATTTGAGCCATTCAGTCTGATGACTCTCTTCACATGTTTACTGCAAGATTCGTTTTCTTAGGGGCCATATCAAAACAGTAATGTTCCATAGTCGACCTTCTCTAATGTAGAATAATAAGGCAGTCAATCATGGTTATGTTCTGCAGGGCCTAAGATTCCTGCGCCCAATGCCCACTATGTGGAGACAGGCCAGACCAAGAAAGGCATCTACACGGGCAGTATGTACACGTTCAAGGGCCGCCAGAGTCCCTACGTCTACTCTGGCTTCCAGAGCAGACAGTGAGCAGCATCGCCGTCGCATCTTCTTAACGCAATGTCTTCACATACAGACGATAACGTTTTATTTGAAAAATATAAATATCTCTGTCTGCAATGCAGACAGAGGCAAGACATGCATAACTACGTTGAATGTTTCAGCAGTGTCATAGTTGTTGAGTAATTTGTGGTAGTTGAATCATACACTTATGATGTAGCTGCCAAACATCAAATTACATGTCTAACTAATCATAATCTCTTATTCAGCAATGTTTAAATATATTGTCGTTCAGTAGTCGCTCGTGAAATTGTTGGTAGAACTGCATTCTCAGTCATCAGTATGGCACCTGCTGACTGAGTCGTACGTTGTCGCTGTAGTAGTTGTTGAAGTTGAGTCGCAGCACCAACTCTTGCAAGTGAGGTTGGTAGCCACGGGCAGCCAATTTGCTGACCACTGCAACAACCGACAACAACACTGACCACCACAGGACAACAACGCTGACCACCATAGGACAACACTGACCACCACAGGACAACACTGACCACCACGGTACAACAACAGTAACAATAGTGCACAATGAAAGCCATCTACTGTCACATGTCAATCAGGTGTCACACATGTCACCAGTTCTCAGTCACACAATTAGTCACAAACCATCAGCAATTCCACACTGTCAATCAGGTGTCACATATGTCATCAGTTGTTAGTCACACAAACATCGATCAGGTGTCGCACAATTCCATAAGGTATCTAACGTGTACATCAGGTGTCATATATCATTATGTGTTAACACTCCAACATAATCACACAGATGTGTTAGCACCGCAACAATGGCAAGAGGATTCTATTACGCACCAATCAAAAGTAGGTCATACGTGTTAACAATAAAACCAATTGAAGGTGATTTTTTAAAACCCCAAACAGGTAAAATTGGGTTTGTTAACACTCCAACAAGTAGAATGGGATGTGTTAACACTCCAACAAGTAGAATGGGATGTGTTAACACTCCAACAAGTAGAATGGGATGTGTTAACACTCCAACCAATTAGATTTTTAACAAGATTGCCACCCAGGGCTACAAGCTCCAGACGGCATGCAGACAAGGAAGCCTTTGGCTTATCGAGAGTCCAACAATTTTCCAACTGCATATAGCCAGCCCTCCCTAGATAGCTGTCAATTTTATTGTTGAACATGTTCACACTGCTAGCATTAACACAATCATCAGATAATATGTTGCAGTCATTTATTGCCCTCTGAGAGAATGAGTATTTGTCACATCTAACCTACACTGTTCTTTGACTACTGCCGCATTGTGCCCTCTGGTTCTACTGCCTTCTTTAAGTTTGAAGAAAATATTTCTATCAATATCTTCATAACCATTCAATATTTAAAAAAAATTATACTTGGTCTCCTCTTAGTCTCCTAGTCTCTAATGTTGTCAACCCGCATTCTAAATAGACGTCTTTCATAACTAAGATATTTTAGTTCAGGAATCAGCTTAGCTGCTCTTCGTTGTACTCTTTCTAGCTTATCTATGTCCTTATGATATGGCCTCTATGCTTGTATGCAATATTCAAATGAGGTATAACTATTGCTTTCTATGGTGGTACAGTCAGCTGTTTGTCCTTATATGTGATATTTCTTCTAATTAAGTAAAGGTGAGTGAACTGAAGCAATGTAGAGTAAACAAACTTGCCCAAGGTTCAACACTGCCGCATAGGATTTGAATCCGTGTTCTCTCAGTCGAGAGTCCGGAGCTCTTACCACTGCACTATGGTGCTCCATATTAGCCTTAGTAGTTGGATACTCTTTGAAGCAGCAATTCCACATTGCTCTGAAACTTTCATGTCGGCACAAACTGTCACTCCTAAATCCTTTTCCTTTACTGTTTTACCTAATATGGTATCCCCCATTATGTATTCTTTGTCCACATTTCCATGTCCTATGTGAATGCATTTACATTTACCAAAATTGAATAACATTTGCCATTTTTTTTTACCATTTGACTAATTCCACTAGATCATCTAATAAAGTGTGTTTATCTGCATCTGTTTTAACTCTTCTGAACACTTTTGCATCATCTGTGAATTTCAGTACTTTGCTTGAAATATCATCATTCAAATCATTTATATATATATACCTTGTATCAAGAATAATATAGGTACCAACACTGACCCCTGCGGCACTCCACTTAAAACTGGTTTCCAGTTTGAAATCTCCCCCTCTACTATTACTCTCTGTCTTCTGTTTGTCAAACATGTTTGTATCCAACTGATCACACCATCCCCTATACAATGTGCTTTAAGTTTAAGCAACAATCTTTGATGTGGCACTTTATCAAATGCTTTCTGACAATCTAAGTAGACAACATCCACTGGTGACCCATCGTCTACCCACTTTGTAATTTCTTTCAAAAAACATAAGAGATTGGTTCGACAAGACCTAGCTTTTAAGAACCCATGTTGAGATTCATTTATTCATTTGTGTTTTACAAGGAATTCCACCATGTGGTCTCTTAAAAGTGTTTCTAGTAATTTGCATAAAACTGATGTTAAATTAAATGATCTGTAATTCTCTGTCTTGCTCCTCGATCCCTTTTTAAATAATGGCGTAATGTTTGCTTCTTTCCATTCTAATGGAACGATTCCCTCTTTAAGTGATAAGTTAAAGAATATAGCAAGTGGTGGACTGGTTTGGTCTACAATTTCCTTAAGCAGTTTTGGTGATATCCCGTCAACTTCAGGTGATTTGTTTTCTTTCATCTTCTTAATTTTCCTTGATATCATTTCAGGAGTAACAAACAACTGCCCTAAATAATCTGATTCATCCTCCTCAAATTTAGTAACTGCTACTGGTAGTGAACGGATATCTTCTGTGGTAAACAGAGCTGAAATACTCATTCAGGGCCTCTGCCATCTGAATCCCATCAGATATTATGTGTCCTGCACTGTTGTGGTCCCACTTTATCTCAAACCTTCTGTTTACTCCTTACACAAGCATAGAAACTCTTGCTGTCATTTTTATATCACTCACCAATTTTTGGTCAAACGTTTGTTTAGATTTTATCATTTCGGCTGTAGCTATGTTAAGGGCCTCTTTGTAGTTGTTGTAGTCTTATATATTTCCAGTGTCTCTACAAACTCTCCACATAATTTGTTTGTAAGCAATCTTACGTATAGCCTCCTTTGAAAGGTGTTTCTTCCTGGACCATTTCCCTTGCTTTTTCAGGGGAACAAATCTTTCAATAATGCCCTCAATCTCACCTCTCAAAATGATGATTAAAATCACCAAGCATAACACATTTCCCA
>CM034534.1:32565243-32614387 GCA_020002185.1 Paraescarpia echinospica | reverse complement strand
ATTACTAATCCAGTCGAACGTGACCAGGTACCAAACTATGAAATATACCTACATAAAGACCTGCTGTTTTGTCAGATATTGAGTATCACCACCTATTGAATATACCTACATCAGACTAAGTGCGCTAAGTTGTCTCGAATCTGCCTAGTGTCAGAAGTATTTTGTCTTTGATTAAAATCAGTTTGTTGTTTCATTTTATATTTGCGTAATAAACAGAAGAAGAAAAGCACCAGTAGTGCCTTTATTTTTTTTTGAAATTCAACATTGGTTAAGGGTTGTTACCGCTCTTTCGGTACGTAGACAGGCATACATTGATTGCTCATAACAGTACAGGTGTTTTCTGTAATTGATTAGAGGAACGCTAATCAGTTGGGCATGTTTAACATTTTACATAACTTGCATCAACAAGACAAATTTTAAATGTACATCACAAGAAACGTTATATAAAAGGATGGACATTTCTGCTAGTCTCTGTAATGTCACATGTGTGTGAGTATGTAGAGAAGAATGTTTTGTTGTGAGGATGCTGAGACAGCCATCGCGGGCATGAATGGGCAGTGGATCGGCAGCCGGGCAATAAGGACTAACTGGGCGTCGCGGAAGCCGCCCGCTCCCAACCAGAAAGAAGGTAGATACAGCGACTGTAAGTGTAGGGCACTGTGTGCTTCTTTTGTTTCGTTCTCCTCTCTTATGTTTATATTGCTATCATTTCATTATGATTTACCCTTTTGTACTAGTTTTTTTCCATTAAATTTGGTTTACATATTTTATTGATTCAATATAAGATTATACACACATTAACTTGAATGAATAACAGAGCAGATAGACAAAAAATACTACATATTTCTACATATTTTCTGAAAGCTGAATTAATGAGCTATCCAAACAACCATTTAATGTTGAAAAGACAGACAGTTGCATGAACATTGAAAAGAGAATCATCAAAATAAATGGTTTACAGAAATAAATATCCACTCTTTAAACTAGTAGCAATGTTTGTATGTTAAAAAGTAACTTTGCATCAATGTAATGATACACGTAAACTAAATTAATCTCCTTGGTACATTCAAATTTTATTTTATTTAGTTCATCGTAATGATTGCCATAGTTGCTACTCAGAAACCATGACAACTTTGCATTATTTAGAGTGAAACTTGGATATGATCACACAAACTGTAAACATGGCTATAAACATGTGTCAATAAGTGTCATTTCTTCCATGTTGACTTGTCAATGTCCTGTGTATGGCTTGCTGCCATAGATAGTAGCAACTGTCTTAAGATATTGTCAAACTCTTCTCTTCATCTATGTATTTTACCTTTGCTGTGTCTATTTTCATTTAATTTGTTTCTTTTGCTATGGCTTATGCTGTTCATGTTTTCCACATGTTCTCAAGAGGTGTGCTTAGTACATAAATAGAGTGCTATATAAGTAACTGCATTTATGTAAATCACAACACTTTACAGATACAATTTACAACGTTAAGTTTCCAGTAAATATGAAGATCCATCACAGAGATTATGAGTTAGTGAAACTATTTGTACATTTTCGAGAGAGTGACTTTCTTGAGACTTACAGCGACTGTGTTAAATTAGTTACGTTTCATTGTATTATGTACAGGATATCAGTTTAAGTGATTTTGATTCGTTCAAGCAACTGTTTCAAATGTATTCGCTTTGAAGCACCAGTACAGTTTATTTTATTTTTTGCGAACTCGCCGGGCAAAATTAAATAAATAGTGAGCCCTGTTAGACTATGTTCCACGGGTGACATGGTTGTGTTACAGCACAAAAGCCCATGAGTTACGAGGAGGTGTACAACCAGTCGAGTCCCACCAACTGTACCGTCTACTGCGGAGGCATCCTCAGCTCTCTCTCAGGTCAGTAATCTCCTCACCAAGTAGTCACCAGAGGTTGGTTTCATGGAGCACTTGTTCATAGGAGCCCTCATACAGAGGAACCTTTTTTTGTATAACTGTTTGCAATGTTCTGTGTGTCTTCTACGGTTGTTCCAAGTTTGTATATGGTTTGAATGCTTCGTGAAACCAGCCGCAGACTGGGACGAGTACATGCTTGTAGTTGAACCAGCCGCAGACTGGGACGAGTACATGCTTGTAGTTGAACCAGCCGCAGACTGGGACGAGTACATGCTTGTAGTTGAACCAGCCGCAGACCAAATACAGCAGTTTGGTGTATTTGACCTGTCTGAACTTGCACATTTGAAATATTAGTAAATGCACACCAACCTAACCTAATCTAACCTGGATCTGCACCAGTATTAAACCTACAACATGTGGACCAACACATGAAGTAGATTGAACAACGGCATATTGTCTGCTAGCAAGCCTTGGTAGCAACACTATGGCAGCAGACATAGCTAATACTATTATACTTTGTCACGTGTTTTACAACTTGACATCAGACTTATTTTATAAGCTTCATTGACAGCCAGCCATGTTAGAACTAATTACTGTTTCTGAGAAGTAAAAACAGCCACCTCTTAAAATACGAAAACATTTGGTTAAATTCACAAAATAGTTGGTTGGAAAAGTACTTTTTCAACATTATATTTTGATAGTATATGTGCTATGCTTATAATAGTTGGCAAAATATTAAGCTGTTGTTAATCAAGTCAGTAACTGGTGTTTAATTTTCTAGAAGACAAGGGTAATCACCCATCACTCTACCTTTTTGCCTGCTACACTTATGATAGTTGTGAGAATGTGGTAGCTGCAGGCGCCCACGATAGACCGTGCCAGACTACGCGATAGAGCGATTAGAGAGCAGACTGCAGCAGAATGCTGTATTAAAGTGGCTTGTCTGTGTGGCTCTGTTGATTTAATGACCACTGCCGAGGCCCACAGTCTGGCTCTCTCGAGGCCCCTGAGTCCCACTGCTACTGACCCATTGATTTGCCTACTGTAGGCCTATCAGTTAGATATTCTGCACAGGAAGTGTGCCGCATCCTGACTACATCCCCTGGGCTCCCTGCACCAACCTGCAGCTGGGTTCTCCCTGCTTGTTATCCCTCGTGCCATACTTATGTTCCTTTGTTCTCGTTGACGCTGTAGAACAACACTACAGACCTAACACACATCACACACCAAAATATTGGAAGATATTGGGAGAAAGACTATATGTTTCTTTGTCCGTGTGGATACTATAGCTTCATCAATACAGACCAAATACAAGTTTGTACCATGTAAGGATATTGAGAGAAATATTTTCCTTAAACTTAAACGAAAAGGCACAAAGCTGCAATAGTTAACCCTGCAGGTGACCAATGGTAAACTTCCCCGGTCTTTGGAGCTATTTGTAGGGGTGCTTTTAAAAAATCACAACTTCGCTAATACGTATCGCAAAAATATGATTGAGCTATCATTTTGTTGGCAAAAAGACCCTTTATTATTATGCAGTGATGATATTTGCATAACATCAAATAATCATGAAGATACAACTGTTTAAAGTTTATATAAAATAAATGCAAAATTTTTTTTTTTTCGCCCTACTACTAGCTAATTTCCGAGTGGTTGTATGTGTCAATGTCCAATTAGAGAAATGTAGCCATGTATATACTGTAAAGCTAATGAGTACAGAAAAAATTAATCAAATATGCTCAGAAGTTTTTTTTATATGAAGTTTTTAGGTAGACCCATGTAAAATTTAGACTATTCTTCATGAACGTCAGAACGAGGGTAAAGTAGAAACCCAAGTTTGCCCAGTGACAAAATAATTATTGTGCGGTTGTATGTTCACGCATGCAGTGTGACAAATGTAGCTGTACATTTCAGCTGCGTGATAATGAAAGCTAGACTCAAATATATTCAGAACTTTTCATTTTATTGTATTTTTCGTAGAACGTTCCAATACAACCAATACGGCAATAGGCCTTGTAGGCCTACCGTTGCGTGCCGTGGTGCACCTGTCCGATAACATGACGTATCTATTATCAATTTCCTTACATATCAATAAAGTAAGTAATACCTACAGTTCCTAATTACACACATATATATGTCATCAGGTTATAGGACATGTTGTATTTGAATTCTGAATGCATCGTATCCTTCGCTGGCGGACCGAGTAGGCCGGCCGAATCAGCCCATGTCCGGGTGCAAGACAGCGATGTCCGGCTCGCCAGCAACTTGCATAATATCCACTTCAAAACAGCCCCCAAAGTCTGTGTAACTGTCTGAACTAGTATAATAACTTGATCCACAAATACTGTCATGTATTTTGCTGATATAGTGCCGCGGACATTTGAAATAATTCAACTTGTATAATCGAAGCGAGACAAAAAACATGGCGGACTTTCGTCGTGATGGAATGAAATCAGCGTCAACAAGAAGATGTTTTAGAGCCATGCGCTGATTGGTTGACCGTTGATGTAAATTTATTTGGATAGACCAATCGTTGGGCTTTCCATCGGTACCTCCATTTCCCTGTTTAGACCGTATGAATGGGAATGTAAAATCCTGACGCAGAGTGTAGTAAAATCGGCCATATTGGGTTGTGATTTGCTATTACTGAATCATGATGCGATACAACTCATTGATAAAAATGCCACAGGAAGAATAATAATTCAGCTTTCCAATGATACCTCGCGTTCCCCTGTCAGTTGCTAGTGACGGAAACAAAAACATTTTGAAAAGTGTGATACTGAATTGGGCCGAAAATCGGCCGGGAGCATTTTGCACCTATCGCACGGGCCGAATTCGGCCCAGTGGCCACCTGTAGGGTTAAAGAACAGTGTTGGTTGATTATGGGATACAAGTAGTATTTTCCTGTTTTATGAGAAGGTACTCATTCAGCATGATAAATGACTGGAAGAAATTATCTAACGATTGTGTTTTTTTAAACACTGGCAGTGGGAATATGCTAAAAATGAAATCAGCACATATCTGATGAGGGCGAGCTATTCGTAGGTGACATATTTGTGGTGTTTCGATAAGCCAAAGGCTTCGTTGTCCACATGCCATCTGGAGCTTGTGGCGCTGGACAGTGATCAGTGTTGTTAACCCATGAGACTGTTCAATGCCTCTTGCATGAATTGTACACAATGTAGCTCAACCAGTGATGTTAGATTGTTTGCATGTGTTTTGTTGCTGTTTTTGTTCTGAGGAGTGATGCATAAAATATATTGTTTGGTTTCTGATTGTTGATCTTGTGAAAGAAGGAAGCATATTTTGCCTTTTGTAGACCTATACTCATACATGTAAATATTTATAGTTACTCATTAGCAGAACATTTTGTACCTGTTCATCCATTTTATTCGGTTCAGCAATAAAGTAATAATGCGACATGGCATCCTTGAATAAATAAGTCATATTTGTTGAACAAATTTGGAATCCCAGATCTTTTTTGAATCCCCAATTTTTATCAAATACTAGCAGAGTAGATATCCTCCGAACTCCTGTCAATTCCCCATGAAAACCAGTGCGACTTGTTTGTGATCTTCAGTTTCTGAAGTCGTGGACATCATAAAGATTGTCATCATTCAGATGTAGGTGAAATTAGATGTTTCACGAGAGCTGTTTGTGTGTGTTACAGAGGACCTTATGCACAAGACTTTCAGTCAGTTTGGCCCAATCCAGGAAGTGCGAGTCTTCAAGGACAAAGGCTACGCCTTCATCAGGTGAGACCTGTACTTGAGTCATTTTGTAGCTGTTCCTGTTGTAGGGTGCTGGAAAGCAACAACTAGGGACTACTCATAGAATTCTTTGTAGGGCTCTTGTTGGTAATTGATCCTCAAAGTTGTATCGTTCATATCAAGTTGAAAGTACGCCACAATATAAAATTTGACTTTTGTTGATCTCTAGTAAACAATTTGACTTGCCTGCTGTAATATTAAATTCATTGGAATTATAGCAAAACAGTAGCTGATGGGCATTTTCTCTGCCCCAGTCAAAGAAAATAGAATTTTTTTTTGTAAATCCTGTTTAGAGATTGAAAACTTCAGAGAAAAGGAAGAATATTTAACATCTTGAATGATACATATCTACAATCCACCACACCAACGTCCCAGAATTATTGGATCGAGTCTTTTTAAAGTTCACAGCGATGGTAGAAAATGTTATCCTTGTATTTGTTTAGATAACAAAATAGTGAACCTTCCTTTAGAAATTATGTTTTGAATCACCATTGCAACTGGCTGTACATCAGGGAAATCTGCAACTGATTAAATTTGGGGAAATGACATAACAGAAATGCAGTGGTAAAACACGGAGTGTTACAGATGCAAGACATCGTTGCATGTAGGCAAGAGGATCTTTGTCTGTTTCACCAGCAGGTGAACATGCAGGTTTAGTGACCTCAGGTGGTTGGTGACCTGACGTGACATTTCTAGGATGAATCGACCAGCTGTCAACCTGTCATACGCCATCTGACATTATTCATCTCTCGTTCAAATGATCTCACCAGTTCAATGCAATATGTCTTCAACTGACAGCTGCCTGCTTTCATGTTGCTGTCGTTGTGATTATACTTTGTGGTTATACGAAAACACCCCCAAGAAATAATAAAAAATGTATTGACCACAGAGGGAAGGGTTTCCAGGCAAAATGCAATGCCAATCCATGAGAAATGTCATAACTGAAATGTACAATAATTATTTCAGCCCTTGCTACAAGTTGCTTTTACTTTGAATTCTTACTTTATTCCAAATGCTGGATGGGCACAATGTGAACAGTTATCAGGGCGTGTCATTCAGACATCTAGAGAAGATATTCCAATATCACGTTTATGTTTCCATCTACACTCTAAGGACAAAACACAGATATGTCACATTTTTCTTGTTTCTAAACAATATGGATTTGTTGTGTTATCTGAAATAATATGGATTTATTGTGTTATCTGAAACCCTTCATGTGAATAAGCCCTGGTGACATAGTGTGTATGTTCGTGTGTTGTCAGGTTTGCGTCGAAGGAAGCAGCCACACAAGCAATTGTCTCCGTACATGGCGCAGAGGTCCTTGGTCACTCAGTCAAATGCTCATGGGGCAAGGAGTCAAGCGACCCCAGCCAAGGTGGTGCCAGTTCTCCCCAGCAGGGGGCAGCATCTCCTTCACAAGTGAGTTCGTTGTTTGTTTCAGTTGATACTGCTCCAATTAATTGAGTCCGTCGGCGATTGATTGGTTTATGATTTCGATCAAGGAAACGATCAAAATCGATCATTTCTGATTATACACATTCTGTATTTCATTATGTGTCTTTCTGTGACTTATCTGTACGAGATCATCACATGACAATAAATATAAACATGACAGGAAGGTAGAGGATGTCTGATTGGCAAGTCATGTCACCTTCCCTCAGTTACTGGCCAAGGAAAACCTTTGTTGATAATGGCATCACCACTGTCAGGTATGGAAAGGAAAGTCTGAAGTCAGTTTTGTTTATTCCTGCTGGTGGTTCGCGTGGTACAAAACAATGAGATTTATCAAACATATTGATTAACTTCTATGATTCATACATTGATTGACCATCGATCAGTTTGATAAACCAATGATCAGTCAAGAATATTTTACCAGTTACCAACACCAGTTTGAATAGTGAATAAATGTATGTCAGACGTAACAAAGACAAGAATGCAGCTGTTATTTTGGTTCTACAAACTTTATTTGGTTAAGTAAAATCATCGGACAAACTCTAGAATTATTTCAGCAGGGGTGTCAATTAACGAAATAAAACTACTTTGTTACTCTACTTGAGTAGTTTTTTCAAGTAACGGAGAGTAACAAAGTACTATTTATATAATTTACTTCTATTTGTAACGAAATAGTTTTATCCAAGGTAACGCTACTTTCTACTTCGTTACTTTAATTTACTTTGCAAAATATTTTTGTTACATTTTTCTGAACTACGTTCATATTTCATTAAATATATTTAATTACAAAAAATGAGAGCTATGTTAACGGGGTAATAACTGTCACTTGTTTTGTGTGACTATGGTGAAGTCATTAGGAACAGTAAATGTGGTGCCAGGCATTGTTTGTTTAGCGCAGACATCAATCAAATCATTTCCCTTCTGCCAGTCTTGGCTTCAGAGAATAGGTGCCTTTGGTGGGTTCACCTGGCTTCCGGGACTTGTAAATTGCAATTGAAATTCACAGGTAGGCTATGCCTTGTATAATAATGGCATTGATATGTTTAATGCAGCATAGTAGGGAAGATCAGTGTGCTAACATTGCGCAAATATTATCTTTTTGCTGCGATAAACGCAAATTTGCTTGTTGCGTCAAAATATGAATTCATCAACCGCATATGAAATGGCGAATCGATCGCAGTATTATTCAGCACGGTAAATGTGCGTTCTAAATTTGTGTTTTGGTATTGATTGAAAGACAAAGTTAAGCCAGCTATGAGAGTATTTATTATAGTTTTTCAATCTTTAGTCAACCTTAGCACTGCATTTTACAACTCATTTGCATATTCAGCTGCTGAGGTCTTATTATGTCATCAGTACAATATTATCGTTCAATTCACTGTGGCCTGTTAATGCGTAATCTATTTTAAAACTGTACAACATATATGAGTTTTATTCAGTTCAACATTCAACAGTGTACATGTGGCATTTAAACATAATAACATTGACGTTGGCTGGCATCTTAATAAGCTTCATGAACCATGTATATATAGATAGCACGGCCTGTACAATGACTGGCTTCGACCTGGGCTTCAACGGCGTTCTTGGTCAGTTGGTGCAGTGACCGTGGCCGTCGTCGTAGCTAGCGCCATGGTGGCAGATACCGGAACACATTTCTGTGCCCCGCTGTCAAATTTGCGAAAACATAAAATATAGTTTTCTATAAAACATTATTCATATACATAATTAATATATGTTGGAGTTAAACAGTAATTATTTTCACTCTTCATTTTTTGTTCACCGATGCAGTAATTATTGTTGGTTACTTGCCTGACAAAACATCTTTCCGTTCTACTTTCACTTCTACTTCTACTTCAAGTACTTTTGGAAAGTAGTTTTACTTTTTACTCAAGTACGTTTTTTTAGAAGCTACTTTTTCTTCTACTCAAGTAATTCTGAGGTGAATTACTTTTACTTCTACTCAAGTAATTCTGAGGTGAATTACTTTTACTTCTACTCAAGTAATTCTGAGGTGAATTACTTTTACTTCTACTCAAGTAATTCTGAGGTGAATTACTTTTCCTTCTACTCAAGTAATTCTGAGGTGAATTACTTTTCCTTCTACTCAAGTAATTCTGAGGTGAATTACTTTTACTTCTACTCAAGTAATTCTGAGGTGAATTACTTTTACTTCTACACAAGTAATTCTGAAGTGAATTACTTTTACTTCTACTCAAGTAATTCTGAGGTGAATTACTTTTACTTCTACTCAAGTAATTCTGAGGTGAATTACTTTTCCTTCTACTCAAGTAATTCTGAGGTGAATTACTTTTCTTCTACTCAAGTAATTCTGAGGTGAATTACTTTTCCTTCTACTCAAGTAATTCTGAGGTGAATTACTTTTCCTTCTACTCAAGTAATTCTGAGGTGAATTACTTTTACTTCTACTCAAGTAATTCTGAGGTGAATTACTTTTACTTCTACTCAAGTAATTCTGAGGTAATTCTGAGGTGAATTACTTTTCCTTCTACTCAAGTAATTCTGAGGTGAATTACTTTTACTTCTACTCAAGTAATTCTGAGGTGAATTACTTTTACTTCTACTCAAGTAATTCTGAGATGAATTACTTTTACTTCTACTCAAGTAATTCTGAGATGAATTACTTTTCCTTCTACTCAAGTAATTCTGAGGTGAATTACTTTTACTTCTACTCAAGTAATTCTGAGGTGAATTACTTTTCCTGCTACTCAAGTAATTCTGAGGTGAATTACTTTTCCTTCTACTCAAGTAATTCTGAGGTGAATTACTTTTACTTCTACTCAAGTAATTCTGAGGTGAATTACTTTTACTTCTACTCAAGTAATTCTGAGGTGAATTACTTTTATTTCTACTCAAGTAATTCTGAGGTGAATTACTTTTACTTCTACTCAAGTACAAAATTAAAGTAATTCAGTCACCCCTGCTAACCAGATCTAGTAAAGATGTTTTCAAAACAATGGCAAAAGCAGTCCATCGGTATAAATATTGTATAATAAGGCTATTCATATCCAATCTAATGATCAAAATTAATTCTTTTGATGATATCAGCAAAAGTATCATTAAAAGGGTTAATGTAAAAAATATGGTATGTAACGTGGTAGTAAATTGATAAAGATTTACCCACTGGATAAACCACAGTAGCCACATACATGGCTGATTGATAAAGATTTACCCACTGGATAAACCACAGTAGCCACATACATGGCTGATTGATAAAGATTTACCCACTGGATAAACCACAGTAGCCACATACATGGCTGATTGATAAAGATTTACCCATTGGATAAACCACAGTAGCCACATACATGGCTGATTGATAAAGATTTACCCACTGGATAAACCACAGTAGCCACATACATGGCTGATTGATAAAGATTTACCCACTGGATAAACCACAGTAGCCACATACATGGCTGATTGATAAAGATTTACCCACTGGATAAACCACAGTAGCCACATACATGGCTGATTGATAAAGATTTACCCACTGGATAAACCACAGTAGCCACATACATGGCTGATTGATAAAGATTTACCCATTGGATAAACCACAGTAGCCACATACATGGCTGATTGATAAAGATTTACCCACTGGATAAACCACAGTAGCCACATACATGGCTGATTGCAAGAATTGACCTTTTGCAGGTGTAGTTGAAAACTGAATGGTAATGAGAAGCAACATTGTGCTTACTAGGTGTGCTTGTTCGTTCAGTGACCTGCTATATTTACCATGTGCTTAATTAA
Organism: Paraescarpia echinospica; assembly: GCA_020002185.1. Lineage (NCBI taxonomy): Eukaryota > Metazoa > Annelida > Polychaeta > Sabellida > Siboglinidae > Paraescarpia > Paraescarpia echinospica. The sequence goes on along the minus strand of CM034534.1, from coordinate 32,603,524 downwards.
CAAGGCAAGCATGTATTGATTGCCTCTAATTGGCTTGGAACAAGAAGGTATTAGCACTACCCTTGTGTGGACAGTATCTCCCCGAGATTACTGAAACCACAAGCCTTTGTCAGCCGATTGGTTTAGTGACATATTAACAGTCCTACAATCAGAAGAAAACCTGACTGATTCTAAATTAATTATGTAACCAGTAATTTAGGTAATTAATGTGATTTTATTGTGGCAACTTCAAGCGTGTATGATTACTGTGCACCCGATGTCCACACAGCTGTGTTACCAGTGGCGCCACCTTGTGGGAATGACAAGTAGTTTATCGTTTTAGGTTGTAAACAATTGTTTATATTGAATAGAACCTCGTCAAGGTTATTTTGCCTAATGATCTCCGGGTTATGTTATGAAACTCATAGTTGTGAAACTACTTGATCAGCTGGTTGTGAATGGCGTCATTTTTTGTTGCCTCACTTCAAGCATTTCATGTGTACAGACTGTCTTGATATAAAATTGGTATGTACATATGTTTTATTTAGGAACAAACTGCTTAATTAAGAAAAGTGATTTTACTATATTTATAATGATATATGGATAATTGTATATATATATTGTGATATACAGATAGTTATACATTCAAAAAAGCTGCTCGATCTAACAATCAAGTTGTTAATGCTTCCGATGATTTTAATAAAACCGCACATTTTGTATTAAACCAACTATGCTTGTACTTTTGACCAATTTGGGGAAGTATGAACGATGTTTGACTTGTTATTTTCAGTTTGCCAACCAGGCATACGGTCAGGCATACTACAACCAGATGGGGTACTGGGGTTACCCCCAAGGGGGCTACCAGCAGATGCAGCCGGGCGGGTACGGCATGCCTTACATGCAGCATGGCTATGGCTATGGAGGATATGGGTAGGTTCAACCACTACATACATGCCTTACATGATATTGTCAAAGGATATTTATTCACAGATATAATTATGTTCAGTAATAAGGTTTATTCTGTTGGAGGCATTACAAGTGACATTCATTGTTTGATTAATTTATAATTTGGGTGGTGCCTGAGAAACTTACAGAATAATTTATACACGCAGTCAATACACATCTAGTGAACATAATAATGTATACCGAAACATTTTGAAAATTAATCCAAGTCAGTTCCTGTAGTTTGGAAAATAATTAAGATTCAAAACATTCAGTCGTACATGCATCAAAAGTTGTGCAAGTATTGTGCCCCAGAGTTGATGGTGTATAAGTAAAGTTATATTATTACCCCGTCTTCTTTCTGTCAGGAACATCCTAGCATTCTCATATGCGTTCATTCTATGCACACATGCATGTCCACCAACTTTGACGATGATTGTGCTTTCAGTTTCTAAGTTGCTCAACAACCCACAATGCTGCTGAGAAGTCTGTTGGACCCTGCGGCAGTGTCCGCGCACGGCCGCAGACACAGCAACGGTGTGACTGTCACCAAACTGACATGCACTGCCGGCCATGCACAATCTGACGAACCAACCGGTCTGTGCCACCAGATGGCGCACGTTGAACGTCTCTCCCCAGATGGCGACACTGTCTCCAGCTGCGGCAAACGTTCATTGATGGTTTGACTGGTTGGTTATGAAAATGTAATTAGAAGCAGATGAAAACGATGATGATAATGATGATAAACATAATCACTATAGAAACGTGTACATACATGTAAGTTCTGGGTGGTGTCATACTATAAATACGTGTGTACGTGTGTGTGTGTATCAACAGAGATCCTTTTGTAAGATGTATCCTCTCGATGTTGTTTTCGTGTGCCGTCGCAATAGGAGCATCACAGTTGAAACTACGTTGCGGTTTGGTTCTTTGCACCCGCCATGGTTGGTTGTCAGACGTATTCATTAGCGTGAACACCACATTCGTTTCGTTGGTTTGATAACCATAATTATTAGGTTTTGACGAATGGAACAACAGTGTCTCTCAGTTTGCTGCCCGACATACGTTAATGATGTCCATCTGTTTTGTCCACAAATTTATGTTCTGGGTCTGACAATATTTAAATCATGTAGAAATGTAGCGTACACGTGACTATATTTATATATATATATAATATGCATATGAACAAAGCACTGCTGTTCATTGTCATCATTGAATGCACTGTCTGTAATATACACCATGAGGGATAATTTCTAGTGCACTGCAAAAATCTTCCTATCATTGTTTTGATAATGCCATAGGCATCTCTGTGACACCATCTCCTAACATTTGTAAATTTATAGGCTCGCAAACAAATGTGATTTACCTTGTAAGGTATGATTCTGTGGATACTCTTGACAGCAAGAACATTTTTATTGAATTTAATGGTAATATTTTATAATGAACTATAAGAAAATGTAACATGTTTGGTTGAGATTGCGTCACTTTATTTGTATGTCGGTTCCTTTGTTGAGATGGTAGTGATGGAAGTGACGAGTTCAGAGGGAATTAATAAAAAGAAAATGTTGTATAACTGTTACGATGCATGGGTGGAAACACCTGAGCATTTAGTTTGTACTACTGCAGTCCGTGTCTATTTATAGTGAAGGTCGGACGAGCCAAACTGGCGTGATGTTACTTGTGTGTATTGTAAGAGAACTGCTCTGTGAATGCATTTTGTTCCTGTTCGAACTGTTTGTTAGACTGTTCACAGCTCACACACACTCCCCACTTCTAAAGTCACCCATTGTTTTTGCATGGCACCGATGTTATATCTCGCTGCAGAAACAGCAACAGTGGTGTCATTGCATAAGTTCTATAGGCACGAGCCAATAAGTGGTTGTTGTGGGCAATGGCAGTTGTGTATGTTGATCAGCGAATTATCTTGATCAACTGCAGCCATGACAACGGAGGTAGAAGCCATTGACAAAGGATTGGTGACGGTATTGTAGCAGTGTAGCCAAGTTAAGATAAACCGACCTAAAAGATTGTATTTTATTGGTCCACTCTTCTACAGGTGGAATTCCATAGCAATAAAGTGAACTGGATTTATACAAGAACGATTTTTGTTGTCTTATACTTGCCACAGTTGAGAAAAATGCGATATCCCAAGTAAGATTTAGTGCTATAGTAAACCTGATATATAACGAATCATTCGGGGCCAGCCTATTTGTTATATCCGAAATTCGTTAATTTACTGTATATTAATAAATTGGGACCAATTCGTGTATTTGCGAATTCGTTATATCCAAGGTTTACTGTATTTGCTAAAATGTATTTGAACATGTAATCATGAAAGAATCATAATTATAAAAAAAAAAATTTTGGTACCTAATCTGTTTGCATAAACTCTGAAACTTGTAATTATTACCATTGGGATTACATCTAGCATGTTGTGAATCTGCTGCATATATTCATGAAATTGTTCACAATTAGAATGTGTCCATGGTGCAAAACATTCAAACAGTAAAAACAGCAGTTGACGAGATAAAAGGTAAGCTCTTATATATAGCACAGTATCCAGTTGTTAGGACTAGTCAAAGCACTTTACTCTGCTTCTTGGCAGACGAACACCATCTCGACTTCTCTGGGAAGTATTCAGTCATGCAGCAATGCTTGAAGACTATTTGTACACAAATATCATCCACTGTCTATAGCCAGGTACTCATTCATATAGCTGAGAGAGCAAACTTGCCCGTGGTTTGAAACAACAGCACAGGATTCAAACCCGGGTTCTCTCGATTGAGAGTAATGCTCTAGCCACAGTGCCAGTGTGCTTCACAATAGGCAATGCTAACTGCAATGTCCTCGAATTTGGGCACAACTGAATTGGTTTGCACAATCAAGATCACAAGTGGGATCAATATGACTGATTCAGTGAACTTCCTGCAAATAATTACCACACGTGGGTAGAGAGGATGATTCCAGGTAATGCAAAAATCAAGGACACATTAACAAGATTTACCATACAGAGCAGAAACCTCACAAGTGAAGAAACCATTATGTTTTTAGTGCTAAATGGAAAACAACGACATTAACCACATTAGCACTAGCTGTTGCTTGTTACATCGCTATAGAACTCATCAAATCGTAGGATTTTGGTTTTCGAGAAAATAAACATGGTAGATGCAACCAGTAAGGTGATACCAAAAATAAGATAATTTTCTTCACACAGGGAATCCATCCCTCAGTGACAAGACAACAGGCTGTCAGCTGCCGCCAGAAAGCGTCTGACCTGCATAATTGGTGTAGTTAACAAATATGATATTTTCCCATCATTATTTTTAGATGTGAAACTTGCCCTTCGTATTTATTAATTTTGTTTTTAAACATTCCCGCTGCAACCATATCCAATATTCACAGTGATAATCAACTGAACAGGTAAATGATGCCATATGAAAAACAGCAGCCTGCATTGATGTTTTATTATAAAAGTACAATAAAATTTAACAAGATTGCCACCCAGAGAATTAACTCTAGATGGCAGGTGGACAAGGAAGCCCTTTGGCTTATCGAGAGTCCAACCCTTTTTATCTACGTGTATCCCGCCCTTCTGAGGTATATGTCGATTTTATTTTTAAACTTTCACGCTACTAGCAACCACACCATCGGCAGGCAATCTGTTCCATTCATTTACATTTCTTTGTGAAAATGAGAACTTATATATAATCTACATGCTCCTTTACTAAAGTAACTTCATGCCCTCTGGTCCTTCTATCTTTCTTAAGTGAAAAATTATATTTCTATCAATATTTTCATCAAATCAAATTTATTGTAACTCATTACAATACAATACCATTCAATATTTAAAACACTTCTATCTGATCTTTCAATCTCCTGGTCTCTAGTGTTGTTAAACCACATTCTTTTAGGCGTATTTTATAACTAAGATCCCTCAGTTTTGGTATCGTTTTAGTTGCTCTCCGCTGTACTCTTTCTAGCATATCTATGTCCTTGCAATATTGTCTCCACGCTTGTATGCAATATTCTAAATCAGGCCTAACTATTGTTTTGTACAGCGGTATTATTAGTTCTTTTTCCTTACATACTATTTTGCCTAATTAATCCAAGGATTTGATTTCCCTTTGAAGTTGCAATTCCGCACTGCTCTGAAACCTTCATATCAGCACTAGTGGTTAACCCTAAGTCCTTTTCGTGTATAGTACCCCCCATTGTATACTGTACATCTTTGTTCCCATGTCCTGTGTGGAGGCATTTCCCAAAATTGAACAACACTTGCCACTTTTAAGACCATTAATTTTGATCAACCTGTCGAGATCATCTTGTAAACGTTCCATTCTCTCCTGTTGCCTTTTCTCTTGTCATCGTTCCTCCTGACATCGTCCCTATTATCGACTTCTCTTGTCACCTTTCCTCCTGACATCGTCCCTATTATCGACTTCTCTTGTCACCTTTCCTCCTGACATCGTCCCTATTATCGACTTCTCTTGTCACCTTTCCTCCTGACATCGTCCCTATTATCGACTTCTCTTGTCACCTTTCCTCCTGACATCGTCCCTATTATCGACTTCTCTTGTCACCTTTCTTCCTGACATCGTCCCTATTATCGACTTCTCTTGTCACCTTTCCTCCTGACATCGTCCCTATTATCGACTTCTCATGTCATATTTACTCTCACTTCCTTTTGTCCCGTCAACCGTCGCATTTTCTTCTCTTCTCTCCCATCTCATTTTTCCTCCTACCTCCTTCTCTACGGTCATTTTCTCCCCTGTCACTTCTCCATTTTCTTCCCCTCCAATCACCTTCCCTCCTCTCAGTCACCTTTCCTCAGTCTTCTTGCCACTACTCTGCTGCTTCAGTCTCACAGTATTCCCAACTATCTCCCTGTCGTCTCTCTCCATTCCACCTGTCTCCTTGATAATTCTCATCTCCATCCCCTTCACAATATCTGTCAACCTAACTACCTCCCTCTGCAGACATTCCACCTTCCAACACCCTACGCACTGAAAGGTGAATCCCTCTTCCTTAGCATCTGCCCATAGTGTGTTAAATCATGTTTACAAACTTATCAAAGCCTAAGTTGCCCTATTATTACTCACTAGACTAAAGTGTTCTCAAATACTCTATCTGACTAACTCACAATTGTTACTCAATGTATGTTTACTGCTACTTTATATGAATACTACTAAGGCTAGAATAATACTTATCGATCAATAATTCCACTGCTTTTCAACAACAGTAAAACAAAGGTCTTTTGATTATCAAGACCTCTGAATTGTTGTATTAGCTGTCATATCAACAGTTTCTCTAAAGTGGTGAACACACTTGTCTACTTCCGACAAATCACAAGTGCAGACAATGCAGACATCTTGCACATTTAGCTTCCATCTTACAGGACTATCTGTAAACCTCACACATACTGGCATTTACAAAGAATACTAATAACTTCTGGGCACATGTCAATATGTTTTATTTACATACACAGAGCATCCACGGAATCTGCAAAGGTATTCTAATCGTCGCTTGTGATAAAAGGTCCACAATAGAAATTTAAATGACTAGATGCTGCCATCTGGTGTCCCACCGGGAAACTGAATGTTACATATATTTCTCAACATACCTACAACTTGGAAGCTCTATAATGTAAGTGAACAGGTTAAATCCACACGGTGGTGTTGAGAAGTTTCTGTCAAGACAGTGCAGAGTGGAACATGGTTCAGTGGCCTGTCATTTGCGGACGTAACGTCTCTGAAATGCACTCTCCTGCCACTTGGCCCTGGTGCACAATTCGTCCTCATCAACGATGAAAAACATCTCCAGCTGGCGGACATACTTGTGAAGGAATGCATCGTCACAGTCGATGTGTCTACTACACAGTCCTAGTAGCCACGTGTAGGACTTGTGTTTATACATCAAGTCATCCTTGGCACTCTTATGCACCTCCTCGTAGAATGTGTAGTTCTGGTACGCGTGTATTCGCCTCTTTAGCAACTCTTCAATCTGAGTGCGTTTACTCGCCGACATTGTTAGTTTGTCAGCATCCAGGGATGCAAGGTTCTGTTGTAGAACGGCTTTCACCACTCTCTTCCCTTGATGCCTGGAACCTCCGTTTTCCCATGAATGTTTCTTTCGCTTGTGCTTGGGCTGATGTGGATCCACTGCTAAGTCCATGAGGCAGGAATCAGAGCTGTCAGACTCGGAATCAACACAAGAGCTCTGTATTGTCGAGTCTGACAGACCAAGGCTGCCAAGTTGATCGCAGAAGTTAACATCCTCTATGATGTATCGCAGGGTGCACACGCTAAAGTCTTTTTCTTGTCCTTCTGGGCTGCTGGATTCATTTGGTTCACCTCCAGGAGAAATGTCTTCATCATACATCGCCTGCAGAGGGTCATTATCACATGCCAGCCTCGATGTCTGTGGTTCTTCTGTTGTATTCTCATGAGCAGCGCTGGAGTGACACTTCATCCGTTGCAGCAGCTGCACAAATGGTTCCTGAAGTGCCTCGCAGACTTCGACAGATCTTGCGTTGGCTATACAGACAAAGGATTCATCAAATACCATCATAGAACAAATTACAATTCATAAAATGGTGTAATTGTAACACAAAATAATTAACAATAATTCTAGTGCTGTGTAGTAAATATAAGATATAATGCAAACTAAATTTAATATACGTTTCTATACTCTGTTTGCAACACAAACTTGAATGCAATAGTAATGGTTAAAAAGCAACGTAGGCAGCAAAACAATTATTTTGAAAGCTTTAAATATAATTTCAAATCCAAATATAGTTTTCTGCTAACTTAAGGCCAGACACCTTTCTGAAAAAAATACTCAAAATGGTTTTCTGCCAGATTATGATACCTTTGTATGCATTCTATAAATAAAGTTCACTTCAATGCCAATTACATACCTCTAACTGAGTTTTAGTCATGGATCAAACATGTTGATATCAAGTAATCAATTATATTATGCATTATTTGAGTCATTTTATCAAAAAAACTTTTTTTCTCAAATGTCTGCATTTGGAAACGGGATATCTATGGGAGTAATTATGCTATACACAAATCTTCAATAGGACAAAAAATAAGGAAATATGCTCTGATCATTTCACAATAGAATGGATACAGAACATGAATTTGCAAGATTTATAACAAATACTCAAAAAAGAATGGCAGTGTTTGTAAATTTGCCAATATTGGTTCAAAATGGCGGCCCTTTTGTTTATTACCATGGAAACTGTTTATTACCATGGAAACTGGCCCAAACAAGTTCAAGATATTTTCTACTCGGTATGATCCATTCCATACTTTGGGCAAACAAACTAGCACAATTTGCACAAATAAAAAAATAATCATATCTACTTGCCATATCTGGCTTTAACCTTTAGAAACCGGTCGCGCGATATATCGCGGCGGCATAGGGGTGGTCATATGTGGTCTGTTGCGGTAATTTCATTGCTCTGGTAGAGGGGTGTAGGGGATTGATCAATAGAGCAATAGCCTAGGCATTCCCTGTAGTAATGGCGTCGCAAATTTTTTGATATTAGTGTTGTTATAGCGTTTTGAAGATTGTTGTTGATAATTTGTGTTCCGCCGTAAAAGTAAGTAATGGCGCTGCGATCGCGCTTGATCGCAGATCCACACGAGGTGCTTCGAATTATTGATGATATGGAAGATAGTGAATTATCGAATGAAGATGACAGCGAGACTGATGAAGAAGCCGAAATATCGCTCGCTGTGACGCCTGTTCATTCGGACAGTGAGACTGAAACGATTGATTCGTGGAAGTGGACTGGTTTCGACACTTGTAGCTGCTGCTACCAGTGGTAATCTTCATGCTGAAAGCAGCAGTGACACAGACAGCTACAGTGGACAACAGCAAGGTGTGGCTAGACTGACTAGGTCTAAGCCTAAGGCCAGGGCAACGGCAACGACAGGCAGGCCCAGGCGAGGTAGGGCTACCGCTTCAAAGTCAAGACGTGGACGTGACCGGTCCCCTATTCACAGAGGGCGTGGTCGTGGACATGGCAGGCCTGTGGCTAGGCCTACAGTTCGTACACCCAGCAGAGATCGTGGTTGGAGTAATGTATTCACACCACTTGCCTGGATAACTTGCCTGGATCTTCGGGTTTTAAAGTAAGGCTACAGCCTTGTGTACACCCGCCTTTATGCATCGTATTTTGATATTGAGAACGTGGCTTGTCTTGTTATTTTGTGCTTTTATTAAAATTTAAACCTGTCCATCTTCAATTCTTTGTCGAGTTTTGTTTTGAAGGAGAGGATGTTTTCAGCGTTCACTGTTTGCTGAGAAAGGTTGTTCCAGTCTAGGAAGATGCGTTGTGAAAAGGAGTGTTTCCTAATATCAAGTCTGCTTGGTGTCTTATACAATTTTTTGTTGTGGCCTCGTGTGCGGTTTGTTGTGATCATGAAGAAGTCCTCTTGATTGATGTCGTCGATGCCATTGGTAATTCTGTAGACTTGGATCAGGTCTCCTCTTCTTCTTCGGTATGCCAGACTTGGTAAGTTAAGATGTTTCAGCCTGTCTTCATAGTTTAAGTTTCTTATTTCTGGGACCAGCTTGGTTGCTCTCCGTTGTGCTCTTTCAAGGGTGTTGATGTCTACGGCGTAGTGCGGGTTCCAGATGGAGTCAGCATAGTCGAGATGTGGTCTCACTAGCGCTGTATATAATAATCGGAAGCTGCTACTGTCCAGATGTTTAAACGTGTGTTTGATGAGGCCTGTCATCTGGTTTGCCTTCTTTGCAATGGTGCCAATATGCTGTCGGAATTTTAGGGATCTGTCGAACGTTACACCGAGATCTTTTTCTGTTTCTGATGTGCTGTTGATTTCTGACACTTCCCCATCTTTACTTGTCATCGTGTATGTGGTGTTAAGTTTCGGCTTGCCAAAAGTCAGATGTTTGCATTTCGATGGATTGAAATGTAACTGCCATTTCTCTGACCACGATGTTAGTTTGTTAATGTCTTCTTGTAATAGCTTTTTGTCCATTTCACACCTCACATCTCGATATATTTTTGTATCATCGGCGAAGATCTTGAGTCCACTGTTTATACCGTCTGGTAGATCGTTGATGAACAGGATAAATAGAATGGGGCCAACGACACTTCCCTGAGGTATGCCACTTGTGACCTCTGCCCAATCTGATAGCTTCCCATTTACGACTACCCTTTGTCTTCGTCCCGTTATGAAAGCTGCGATCCACGCTGCCACCTCTCCTTGGATGCCATACGCAGTTAGTTTTTTTGCTAGTCTTTTGTGTGGCACTGTATCGAAGGCTTTCGCAAAGTCAAGATATATTGTGTCTACACATCCGCCCGAATCAATGGTGGTAGTCCAATTCTCCATGACTTCTAGGAGTTGGGTGGTGCATGACCTGCCTGGTCTAAATCCATGCTGATCTTTGTGGAACATGTTGTTCGTAGTCATATGAGTCAGGAGATGGTCTCGAATAATGCTTTCCATAATCTTACATGCTATGCATGTCAAACTGATTGGCCGGTAGTTGGAAGCATGTCTTTTTGAGTTCTTCTTGTGTAGCGCTGTTACGTGTGCTGTCTTCCATTGAGCTGGGAGCACTCCATCCTTCAATGACCTGTTGAAGATCAAAAGGAGAGGCTCCACCAGTTCATTTCTCAGTTCATGTAGAACGTACGGGTGACATCTGTCTGGACCAGGTGACTTGTTTGTTTTTAAGTTGGTTAATTTAGCCAGGACTTCTTCTGCTGTGATTTCAATGCTGATCAGCAGGTTTCCATTATGTCTGTCTTCGAGTGTCGGAATTTCCGTCAGATCTTCGTATGAGAATGCACTTGTGAAAATTTTGTTTAGTGTGTCTGCTTTCTCTTGGTCTGTTTTTGCTGTTGTACCATCATCCAAGTCAAATTCACTCATGGCAGATCTAACCTTTCTTCCATCTTGGACATAACGCCAGAACACCTTGGGGTTTTTGCTGACCTCTGTCGCAAGCTTCCGTTCAAAGTCTTTTCTAGCTTTCCTTACAGCACTGGTCGCAATGTTTCTCACACGTGAGTATTCAACATAGTCTCTGTACTGTTTTGTCACAGTGTACCTCTTCCAACTGTTGTACTTCTTTTTCACTTTCCTCATTGCATCGCTGTTCATCCACAAAGGCTTAACTCTCTTTCCTGTCATTGTCTGTTTCTTTGGTATGTGTTTAACAACCAGGTCTGAGAGTGTGCTGTTCAGTTCTTGCCACATCTTGTCCACACTTAGGTTATTCAGAGTCTCTTTCCAGTTTGTTTCTCTGAGTTTGCGCTTGATGTCAGTGTAATTGCCTTTTTCAAACTGGTAACTTGCCTTCTCTTCACTCATTGTATCACAGTAGCAGTGGCATTCTATCTCAATGATTATGTGGTCACTTTTCCCTAGAGGTGGCTTCTGTTTTATGTTTTGTGTCATATTTTCATCATTGGTGATTATCAGATCAAGAAGTGATGGTTCTTGATTATGTCGATACCTGGTGGGGAAATTGACATGTTGGTGTAGAAAGCAGTCACTCAGGGTTTCGAGTAGTTCCGTTTCTAACGTGTAATGTTCTGGTACCGTCCATGTCTCCCAATCAATGTCTTTCATATTAAAGTCTCCGGTTATTAGGATATGTGTCACACCTCGACTGTTGCAGGCTGTTTTGATCAACTGAAGGAGTGTATCGTTGTTTTCAGAGTCACTGTTAGGACTACGGTATACTACCCCTATCAGAAGTTTGTCCTTGTTTTTTAGACTGACTGTACACCAGGCAGATTCATTGAATATGTCATCTGTGAGGGTCTCTTCTGGAATAGCTCTCAACCACTTTCTCACGTAAATTACAACCCCTCTACCTTCCAGGGTGTTTGGGAAAGCATCATAGCCATCTATGTCAATCATTTGTTTTGTTAGTGTTATGTCACTGGCTTTTGGGCAGACTTCGGTTACCGTGATAATATCTGGCATCTCACTAGCAATTAATGTCTTCAGCTCATCCAGTTTGTTAGTTAGTGTGTCAGCATTTGTTGACCAACATTTCAGTGTCTTTTTGCAGTCAATGTGCTGTGCTTCGTCATCAATAACTTGTGCATTTTGTTCCTCTCCTTGTGCTTGTGGTGCTTTGGTAAAAAAATTGTGCATATGTTGAGGGTTTGGAACATCATTTTTTTGATTAAGTATTCCCTTCGTCTTCGGGGGCTCCTCGAAAGGGCTGATGGTTGGCTGCTTGATGTGTGGATCTTCGGTCATGGGTTGTTGTGTTGCCCATGTTTCCAGAAGTGCTACTTGCCCATTCTGATTGTGGTGTTGCATGTCTGGCTGTACCATGTGGAACATCTTGGTTGTTGTTTGGTCTTCTTTCTTTTTGGATGATCAGACCATTTTTGATGACAAGATCTGTCTCACCTTCATGCTTTCTTGTGGCAAGTTCAGCACGCAATTTCCTGTTCTTTTCTCGTTCTTGGAACGTGAGGTCAGGTGTTATGAACACTTTCTTGAAGGCAGCATTTTCGGTGATCTCTCGAACTTTAGTAGCATTTGATAGCAGGGATCTCTTCTGGGCAACGGTGTCGACTGTCACTTTCAGTAGTCTGTCTCTGTTTTCTGTTCTTTTACCCAGTCTAATGACTTCTTTCACTGTAAAGTCTGTGATGCCAATACATGCTGCTAGATCTGCTACAGACAGCATATCATGGTGTTTTCTCTCTTCTGTGTTGGCTGAGATTGATTCTTTCATATTGTGAACAATCACATTATATTTTCTGCGTTCCCTGTCTCTATACTCATCAACCACTTTATTTACCTCTGCACTGATTGCTTCTGTCTGGCTGTTTGGGCTCATGGAATGATGAACAAGGGATGTACCTGTGGCTGTGCTGTTTGACAGTAGTTCTACATTTGCCGCCAGTACTGAGACCTTCATGGACAGATCTTCTACAGTCTTCTTGTCTGCTTTTGTGTTTATTTTGGTTTCAACAATGCTTAGTCTCTCAGAGTATTTTGACAGGTATGCTTCACATTCCTGTTCAATTGTTCTATCAGTTCTCACAGCAGTCAATGCATTTTTGTCACAACCGTCACAGAACCAGTGCGTGTTTTTCCTTTTCCTCATGTAGTTGTACTCTGTTTCATCCATATCTATACATTTAGCACAAAACCATCCTAGACATCTTTCACACATTAACAGTTTGTCATCGTCATCAGTGAAATCGATATTGCATGCTTTACATGTTGCTATGTCATCGTCACTATGCCGGGCAATGTCATTGTGAGTTAGTTCCGTGACGCTACCCCGTTCGGGCCGTTGTTTACCCCGCGAAGCCGGAATAGATCCCTTCCTTTTTGCTTTGCCCTTGTTTGTATGTGCCTTGTCCTGTGATTCAGTGGGTAAATGGGACTTACCGGATGTTTTCTCTGTCCCTTTTGCCCTACCTGTCTGCTCTGCTTTACTTGTTTGGCTGCATTCGTCGTCAATGTTTACTTTATTTTGCTTCATCCGGGCATCTCTTTGCTTTTCTCCCAAGGCTTCCCTGGATACGGGTTTTGGTGTGACATTTTCTTGAATATTTTCACACCCATCTAGCATTTTACTGCTCCCTGTACGTTCTCTCGGCATAGTACTTTTATTTGGGATTGAAGATATTTGATATAATGGTCTTATTAACGCAAAAACTGGTTTTTATCTAGCCCTTATGAAAATCGTACTGCTCGCGCCAAGCCTCGTTCTCACGACAGAACACTGTTCCCTTTAGTGGAAATGTTGGTCCAACTTTCCGAAGAAATCGCCTGCCCGATGATGTGCGCCCCATTGACGTGTTTGAACTGTTCTTTGACGGTGATGTAATCGATCTGTTTGTTGTACAAACAAACGCGAACCGACACAGGAAGAAAGCAGCACAGCCTCACCAACACAAGACTCCGTGGACAGATACTACCAGCCGTGAGATGAAAGCTTTCTTCGGTATTGTGATATCCATGGGAATTGTACGACTGCCAAAGTTACGCGACTATTGGAGACAGAAACAATGGTTGTTTAGAATGCCATCGTTTGCTGAAGTCATGCCAAGATACCGATTCCTGCAAATATACCGGTATTTGCACGTGTCCGATGACACTCACTTCATCCCGAGAGGAGCTGCCAACCATGACCCACTGTTCAAGGTTCGTCCTTTGCTGGAATTGCTGCAGACACGTTTTCGAACGCTATACCGACCCGCGAGAGATATCTCAATCGATGAAAGTATGATTCCATACAAAGGGCGAATATATTTCAAGCAATATATTCCGTCGAAGAGAGCCCGGTTTGGTATAAAGGCTTTCGTCATGGCCGAGTCCAAATCAGGATATGTATGCGAGATACAAATATACACCGGCGCACGTTTGAATGAAGAAAGAGAAGTCGACCTATCTGGCCGCGTTGTCCGTGAATTGATGCAGCACTACCACGATGTGGGATACCATCTCTACACTGACAACTACTACACAAAGGTGCCGTTGTTGGAGGAGCTATATGCACAGAAGGTAAATGAACATTTTATATCAAATCAACAAACTAACAGTAAATTTGTATGATGTCTTTTACATATATCTCTTGTGTTTTTATTGTTGTGCCTAGTATGTATTTTCTATTACAGCTGCCTTGAATAACATGAATGCCTTCAAATAACACAATTGATTATTGTTGTAGGTGTACTGTTGCGGGACGTCCCGGCCTGATCGCAGTGGGTTCCCCCGTGAAATCACTGTGAAGTCGTTGCGTGGTAGAAAACGCGGAGACAACATGTGGAGGATGAAGTCGTCGATTGTTGCACAGGTGTGGATCGATAGTAAACCTGTCCACTTGCTGACAACAATCCATGCTCCAGAGTACGACGCATCTGTACCAGCCGCAGATAGGACTGTCAAACGAAAGGGGAAGCGTGGTGAGAGAGATGGGATCGATGTTGCCTCCCCACCTTGCATTCGGGACTACAACAGCTTCATGGGTGGCGTCGACTTTGCAGATAGAATTGTAAAATACTACAATTGTGCTCGACGCTCTCGAAGATGGAACCGCCGTGTTATCTTCCACTTGTTGGAGCTGTCAATCCACAATGCGTATGTGATCGACTCATTCTACAGTGATCACCGCAGTGCGACCAATGTCTTGATTTTGAAACATCAAAGTTTCCGTGAGGAATTGGCCGATCAGTTGGTTGGTGGTTTTCGCAGTGGACGAAAACGTGCTGGCCGACCATCCGATATGTGTGCCACTGAGGCACGACTACAGAATGTCGGGCTACATCACCCGTCAGCTGATGTGAGCAAGGACTGTGCATTGTGTACGAGAAAGGCCAAAGCATTGCAACCTGGTGGCGTGATTCCACGAGGTGTGAGTCGACACACTTTGGGCATCCGTCGATCGAGTATCAGATGTGTGCAGTGCGGTGTGCATTTGTGTGTAAAAAATGACACTAATTGTTGGATTGATTGGCACACAAAAGTATAGGCAATGTGTCAATCCAAATGTGCTTTGCTAAAAAATGGCATGTGCATAAAACTAGAAATAATGACGCTACACAGTACTTCAAAATGACTTGTATAGAACAGGAAACAATGAAGATATTTTCTTCAAACTTTGCATCTTTGTGTAGTTTTTAGTGCAGTTTCTGAATATGTAAACAGTTTTCATATGTGAGTAGTACTTTTTTTGTTATTGTCTAATAAATGTGATGATGTGTCGCCAGCGATAATGATTGTCAGCCATTTTGAATAAAGTGTGATGTCTGACAACTTATAAACACAAATATTTCACTGTGACTGAATTCTTGAGGATATTACCTTTCCAAAAATGTATACATGTGTATTGAAATTCTTTATAGTAATGAAATGACATGCGTTTAAAGAATAGCATAGCAATTTCTTGAAAAAATCCGGGTCTCTAAAGGTTAAGAGCGTGTAGTTTAATCATATAAAATCGTTCATTATTGATCTCATTGTAAAATTGATTGTAATGCTAATTTTTGACAAACAATTTGAAGCTGATAAAAAGAACAATTCTATTATGCAAACTACATAAATAACACATGAAGAAGGACAAACAGATTCTACTCACATCGTTTCTTGTTGACTATTTTACGCCGGCCTTTCGTAGCAGAAAGTTCTCTGTACACTTTCAAGCACTGATCCACCTGTCTAATGCCTTTGACATCCCTGGAAACAATAGCAGTAGGAATTAAGAGAGCAAAATCCAGACAGACAGACAGACAGCAGGTGAGGGAAGAGGGGAATAATGACTACATAAGTCAAAAATAAACATTTTGTCCGTCTGCCTGTCACCCTACCAGTGCTTGCACGCTTGGTACAGGCGTTACCCACAGTGTTTTCATCGCATTACAAGTGTCTCATGCTCCGGGCAATGATACTTGCCTTCAAAGCATATCTGCGCATTGGGGAAATGGTGCCTCGGGCCCGGAATATGGTACACGGATGTTTGCATGTGGGCGACGTTTTACTGTCTGGAGATTTGATTATGCTTTCCTTCCGGCGCTTTAAACACAGCGCTCGGCAGGGTCCGCAATCTCTCCAGGTCAGAGGCGAATGCATACATGGGTCAGCTATCTATCCGGCTGCTTTCCTCCGGGAATTTCAGCAGGCTAGAGGTGCACTTCCAGGTTTGCTCTTTGCGCACCTCGATGGCTCCCCCATGTTGCGTAGGGAATTTGATGGGTCCCTAAAGAAACTGCTGGTTTTCTGTGGTTATGAGACTAGCGCCTTTAAGGGGCACAGCTTCCGCATCGGGGCAGCCACTGCTGCGGCTCTGAGAGGCGAGTCAGATGCACAGATCAGGGCAGCAGGTAGATGGACATCGGATGCGTTTAAGAAATACATTAGGATTGCTTGAATGAGAGCGTTAGTGTTGTCGTCCTTTTACAGTTTTATATTCGTGGGGTGGTCACAGGTTGAGGTGACCGGCGGCATAATCGACCCCACTTTTAAGGTTTAGCCTCAGTTATATATAGTGTAATGCATCAGCGGGTAGTGTTGGTTTTAGATTTGGTGTGGTTGACTGGTGTGCTTGGCTAGTATTATACTGTGCAGTAGGTCTATGGTGATTTTAGCAGTAATGGCATTGTTTGATATATGATATCATGTATACCAATACTGCTTGTGTTATGTGCCGAAATGTGGGCTCTGTCAACCTGAGGTACAGGAGACTAGTATGGGCTCAGTCACAGGCCTGGCCTTGGGATGTCGAGCCCACATTTCTCTCTTATCACGTTAATAAATAAACGTCATTCATTTGGCCTTTTTTCATCACTATATTGGACTTTGTGTTGTTGTTTGCATAAATAAACATTTGTTGTTGCTTGCATAAATAAACATTTGTTGTTGCTTGCATAAATAAACATTTGTAAATAATAATAACACATTTCTTGTGAACACAAGTGATACGATACAGGAAGGTTGGTAAGTTGGTAAGAAGCCAGACGACAGGCCACTTGATGACATGAGACTGCCAAAGAGAGCAGAGGTGGAGAGATATCAAGGCTGTAGGAAAAGAGAAGATTGGAAAGAAGCCAGACGACAGGCCACTTGATGACATGAGACTGCCAAAGAGAGCAGAGGTGGAGAGATATCAAGGCTGTAGGAAAAGAAAAGATTGGTAAGAAGCCAGACGACAGGCCACTTGATGACATGAGACTGCTAAAGAGAGCAGAGGTGGAGAGATTCAAGGCTGTAGGAAAAGGGAAGATTGGTAAGAAGCCAGACGACAGGCCACTTGATGACATGAGACTGCCAAAGAGAGCAGAGGTGGAGAGATATCAAGGCTGTAGGAAAAGAGAAGATTGGTAAGAAGCCAGACGATAGGCCACTTGATGACATGAGACTGCCAAAGAGAGCAGAGGTGGGAGAGATATCAAGGCTGTAGGAAAAGAGAAGATTGGTAAGAAGCCAGACGACAGGACATTTGATGACACGAGACTGCCAAAGAGAGCAGAGGTGGAGAGATATCAAGGCTGTAGGAAAAGAGAAGATTGGTAAGAAGCCAGACGACAGGCCACTTGATGACATGAGTCTGCCAAAGAGAGCAGAGGTGGAGAGATATCAAGGCTGTAGGAAAAGGGAAGATTGGTAAGAAGCCAGACGATAGGCCACTTGATGACAAGAGACTGCCAAAGAGAGCAGAGGTGGAGAGATATCAAGGCTGTAGGAAAAGGGAAGATTGGTAAGAAGCCAGACGACAGGCCACTTGATGACATGAGACTGCCAAAGAGAGCAGAGGTGGAGAGATATCAAGGCTATAGGAAAGGGGAAGATTGGTAAGAAGCCAGACGATAGGCCACTTGATGACATGAGACTGCCAAAGAGAGCAGAGGTGGAGAGATATCAAAGCTGTAGGAAAAGGGAAGATTGGTAAGAAGCCAGACGACAGGCCACTTGATGACAAGAGACTGCCAAAGAGAGCAGAGGTGGAGAGATATCAAGGCTGTAGGAAAAGGGAAGATTGGTAAGAAGCCAGACGATAGGCCACTTGATGACATGAGACTGCCAAAGAGAGCAGAGGTGGAGAGATATCAAAGCTGTAGGAAAAGGGAAGATTGGTAAGAAGCCAGACGACAGGCCACTTGATGACAAGAGACTGCCAAAGAGAGCAGAGGTGGAGAGATATCAAGGCTGTAGGAAAAGGGAAGATTGGTAAGAAGCCAGACGACAGGCCACTTGATGAATAGAAAAAGCAATACAGCTTACAGGATATAAACCTCACCTTTGTATAAAGGAACCAGGAAGAAAACAACTGTGTCTTACACATTCAACCTTAACCAAATTCACAACTCTATTTATACATGTATCCCCTATTTAACACGTTGGCAGTCTTTGACTTTAAGCATGTTTAGTTGTCTGTAAAATGGATCTGTATAGCACTGTATACATTATCTCACCGAGTGTTGCAGGGTAGTTTCTGACAGCCGAGATGGGCTGTTCTCCTCTCCATATGGCGAACCCAGGCATGCCAAACAAATAGCGGCTGCGCTGTAACGGAAAACAAATGTGACTAAGACAACCGTTCTTCAAAAGTAACAGCTTTGAAAGTTATGCAGCAATCACAGCATTCCAGTTACCTAGTGTATATCATGAATACGACTACTTGACCCGGTTGCATAAATTTACCCGTGGTAAACTCAGGCTGCTCCTGAACTTTGGAGATGACCAAGTCGATATTAACGAGCCCATTGGAAAACAGCATACCAAATCACACCAGAGGTGTTATCTAAAAATACTGTGTACTTTCGTGGCAATAAAATGAATGGTTGCAACAAAGAGAACACTGGTGGTTTAGTTGATCGATCTGATAATTCATATAATCTACAGTGCACAGACATATAGTTGACTCAGTTTTAAGTTTGTTTTTATCATAAAATCATGCAATACAATATCAACTACATATACAGTACATTCTAACATACTTGCTGTCCAAATATATTTTAACAAAGCATGAACAATGTTTGAATTCAACAGGTCAATAATTTACAAAAATCGTCACTCAATTCCCTGAATAACACTCGAGTAATTGCGAGGAAGGGTATAAAACAAACTGTTCCCTCCTGAATTTCAACAACACTAAATGCTTCATTAAAACACATCTGTGCAGTCTGTATGTTATAACGATATAGTTTATACTGTATAATATGATTTTAAGATAAAAACCAACAAACAACTTCCCTGTAATAAAAGCATGGAGAACAGAAGTGTTTCTTTTCTGTTTTTCAAATGCTATTGCTGATCACAGCCCTTCGTGCAAATCTGATATTAGCAGTTGTCAACCCTGATGTCATCTATGGTCTTTATTTCTGTAGACTTTTGACTATTAATCCATGTTAGCCGATAGCTCAATCAATCACAGTTCTACAGGCTGATTAATAAATGCAACATGCTATATAGAATTTCAAATAAAAAATACAGATTTCAACAGGAATTTCAGATTTTTATGTGTGGTCCTGAAGCTCTAAATTAAGAAAAAAACATACTCACCCAGGGTCACAATCTCACTCAGTTCACTTGCGTATTTTGACAATTCCCTGCCAAATAAAACATGTCAGAAATACAACCTGCTTGTTTCCACACCATCCTAATACAATTTCTTCATAAACCAACAACAATATTGCCTACTCATCAGCCAGTTGGCTTAGCTCTAAACAAGATATAATCTGAAAGAGCCAACAATCTTTTTTTGAAACTCATTAGAAGTAAGCAATTGTATTTTTAAAATAATCTAATCCTCACTTTCTTGCATAGACGTGAGGCACTTTTATTAGTTTCACCTGTACAAATTAAGTGGACATTTTGCTTCAAATTGCAGGCACACATAACATCTATTTAAGGTATATTTAATGATTTGTCTCTGGAACAAATAACATGTGGAATTCACAGAATGTCAGTTGTACCAATATCGGATTGTTCATTCTACTAGCACATTAGCAAACAATTGTTAGAAAGTTATTGTTCACAAATGTAATGATAGAGTGTAACGTCACACTCCATTCATTCATTACAATGTATCAAAACATACACTATTTACATTCTAATATGTCCCATATACGAAATGAATATGATGTACAAATATTGTATACAAAACATGACATTATAATGTGTATCTTTTACTGTTCTTTATACACTGTGTATGTTTGATTTGTTGATTGTTTTACTGGCTGGTAAGTTGGTGTGAATGAGCACAACTTACTTTTCCGTGTGATCATCAAGACCAAATATAAGCTTTAGAAGAACAACAAGGTAAGACATTGCGAGGACTGCGTACGGTGCACATGCAATCTTTGTGCTGCTAATTGGAAGTTGCAGTTCTATTGGATGTCTCCTCATCAGGTTTCGTACTAAACCGTGTAGCTCTCCTAGTGCAGAGATAAACAGGCACAATTGTTTTACTGATATTAACACACAACAAGTTACAAGAAATAATACATCAAATGAAAATGCTGACAACTATACTGTGCATAATGTCAACATAGAATTACCTTTGTATACTGTATATTCATATAAAGTCGCGTCTCGTTATAACGCGGTAGTCGGGGTCCACGAAATGAATCCGCGTTATAAACGAGGCGCGTTATAACGAGGCGTGACTGTATATCTTATAATAATATAAAGCATTATGTCCATTTGAGGCTCAAATCAGTGAATTTGTCAATATTTTTAAAGAGAAAATCCTAAAATGTTGGCGACTGTAAAAATTATGTCTAAATAGTTGTTGGAAATGTCATTGCATTGTGACATTGATCATGTGATACACGCATAACTTCATGCTGCTGAAGAAGACCACGGTCAAAATATCCAGATTGCATACCAAGTTACTTGAGAGGATCATCAGCTCATACAAGGAACTACAATCTTGTCACAACGTCAAACATTGGCCACAAAGGCTTAACAATAGCGCAAAGACACACATGAATACTCATTCTTTCCAAGTATCATAAAATTACGGAACAAATCACTCGTCTCATTTAGAAAGTATCCACTCTCCATGCCTACCAAAAGAAATTCACGTATGCACACACAGCTGTAGCCGCATTGATTAGAGGGTCTTCTAATCTGTCTAAAGACTAACCTTTCCCGCTACTTGCGACAATCCTTTCAAGCTTGACAACACTCTAGTTGGTGAGTCACAACAGTTAACAACAACAACAGTAACAACAACGACAACAAGCAATCTTGCCGCACCAACAACAACAAGCAATCTTGCCGCACCAACAACAACAACAACAAGCAATCTTGCCGCACCAGCAACAACAACTAGCAATCTTGCCGCACCACCACCAACAACAACAAGCAATCTTGCTGCACCACCACCAACAACAACAACAACAAGCAATCTTGCCGCACCAACAACAAGCAATCTTGCCGCACCAGCAACAACTAGCAATCTTGCTGCACCAACAACAACAACAAGCAATCTTGCCGCACCAATAACAACAACAATCAATCTTGCCGCACCAACAACAACAACAAGCAATCTTGCCACACCAACAACAACAGCAACAAGCAATCTTGCCGCACCAATAACAACAACAAGCAATCTTGCTGCACCAACAACAACAACAAGCAATCTTGCCGCACCAATAACAACAACAACAAGCAATCTTGCCACACCAACAACAACAACAAGCAATCTTGCCGCACCAACAACAACAACAAGCAATCTTGCTGCACCAACAACAACAACAAGCAATCTTGCCGCACCAACAACAACAACAAGCCATCTTACCGCACCAACAACAACAACTAGCAATCTTGCTGCACCACCACCAACAACAACAAGCAATCTTACTGCACCACCACCAACAATAACAACAAGCAATCTTGCCGCACCAACAACAACAACAACAACAAGCAATCTTGCCGCACCAACAACAACAACAAGCAATCTTGCCGCACCACCACCACCAACAACAACAAGCAATCTTGTCGCACCACCAACAACAACAACAACAAGCAATCTTGCCGCACCAACAACAACAGCAACAAGCAATCT
This sequence comes from Paraescarpia echinospica, assembly GCA_020002185.1. Classification (NCBI taxonomy): domain Eukaryota; kingdom Metazoa; phylum Annelida; class Polychaeta; order Sabellida; family Siboglinidae; genus Paraescarpia; species Paraescarpia echinospica. The sequence continues at coordinate 32,581,066 of CM034534.1, read as the reverse complement.
TGCCGCACCAATAACAACAGCAACAAGGAATCTTGTCGCACCAACAACAAGCAATCTTGCCGCACCAACAACAACAAGCAACCTTGCTGCACCAACAACAACAACAACAACAAGCAATCTTGTCGCACCACCAACAACAACAACAAGAAGCAATCTTGCCGCACCAACAACAACAGCAACAAGCAATCTTGCCGCACCAACAACAACAACAAGCAATCTTGCCGCACCAACAACAACAACCAATCTTGCTGCACCAACAACAACAACAAGAAGCAATCCTGCCGCACCAACAACAACAACAAGAAGCAATCTTGCCGCACCAACAACAACAACAAGCAATCTTGCTGCACCAACAACAACAACAACAACAACAAGCAATCTTGCTGCACCAATAACAACAAGCAATCTTGCCGCACCAACAACAACAGCAACAAGCAATCTTGCCGCACCAATAACAACAGCAACAAGCAATCTTGCTGCACCAAAAACAACAAGCAATCTTGCTGCACCAACAACAACAACAAGCAATCTTGCCGCACCAACAATAACAACAACAAGCAATCTTGCCGCACCACCAACAACAACAACAAGAAATATTGCCGCACCAACAACAACAACAAGCAATCTTGCCGCACCACCACCAACAACAACAAGCAATCTTGCTGCACCACCAACAACAGCAACAAGGAATCTTGCCGCACCAACAACAAGCAATCTTGCCGCACCAACAACAACAGCAACAAGCAATCTTGCCGCACCAACAACAACAGCAACAAGCAATCTTGCCGCACCACCACTAACAACAAGCAATCTTGCTGCACCAACAACAACAACAAGCAATCTTGCCACACCAACAACAAGCAATCTTGCCGCACCAACAACAACAGCAACAAGCAATCTTGCCGCACCAACAACAACAGCAACAAGCAATCTTGCCGCACCAACAAGCAATCTTGCTGCACCAACAACAACAACAACAAGCAATCTTGCCACACCAACAACAACAGCAACAAGGAATCTTGCCGCACCAACAACAAGCAATCTTGCCGCACCAACAACAACAGCAACAAGCAATCTTGCCGCACCAACAACAAGCAATCTTGCCGCACCAATAACAACAAGCAATCTTGCCGCACCAACAAACCTGGCAGATTGAGTTCAAGGATGAATCGACTGGTGATGAGATTGAGGTCAACCTTTGGGAAGGTCGTCAAGCCCAGGAAGTAGGCGAGGTGTCCCGTCAGGGAACACATCTTGTCAGAGGACGGCAAATCCTACAAATATCAACACTTTTCTTCAGGTACACAGTGTCAAACACCAGTACAACAGTGGTAGATATGATTACCTCATAAGAAATTTGGATTCCGTTCTGTATATTTTAGTATAACAGTGGTGAAGTTAAGGGGAGATATGGCAGCTTAAATAGGATATTTTTTATTTTGATAATTATGACAAACTTATTTATCCAGCAAGAAAGAGTAGGTCATGGGAAGTAAAAAATATACTGAACTTTTTTCACTCAGACCCACCATTGCCATGGTAACGAACAAAATGGCCGCCATAATGAGAAAATATAGCAAACTTTGTCCACAGTCCCCAGCCATTACTATAGAAGATACACTCATAATTATTTCACTATCAGACTTAGACTGCCTGGTATTACACAACTACAACTTTATATTTTAAATATTAGTAAATTATATATTTTTTAAATATTTTTTTTTTATTTTGACAAAAATGTCGAAGTTTTTTCGTTATAAATACCTATATAACAAAATAATTATGCAACTTATTACAAATATAAGGTTGTAGTTGTGTGCAGAAAGTAATGCTGAATACAACGATGTAAACATGATTGGCATAACTTTAATACTGCCAGAGTTGTACGGAGCACAAATCCAAAAAAATGCATTTTCTGTAAATGGCCGCCAAAGATCGAATAACAATTAGGCAATGATTTTTGGAATTGTTTTATCATTATTAATATTATGAAGTAAAAACTGAAGTGTCATGCATCTGATAACAACAATGAGGATTGATAGTGATTGATTAATATGAAGAACAGGTCTGTAGCATTCATGTGCTGGTCCTTCCTCCTCCTCCTTGGGGACACTGCACCGTCTGAAGAAGGCCACTTATGCGAGCCAAGTCAATCATGCACCAGAGTCAAGATGAAGCTGAAATGAAATATATCATGTATTAATAAAAAAATGCCTACTGGAAATGTACTGTGCATGCATGCATGTCTTCTTGTATATGTATACAAATAAATATATATATTTATGAGTGCGTGTGCACACATGTGTGCGTAATGTGCCACAACATAATTAGTATATGAGTATGAGGTAAAGTTTATTAATAAGTAAGTGTTTTTATTAATAAAGTAAAGATATCAAAATATGCATAGACTGTAAGGCTGAAATATAAAGCTAAGTAGTAAATTACATAAAAACTTAGTCATGACATGACATATATATAGTTGAATTGTCTAACTTGCTTACACGGAAATATGACATCTAAAAAAATAATTATGTAAGACTTACCATATTTGACTGTCGCATCCATGCCTTTCTGGCTTTAGGACTGCATAACTTTCATTTTAATCTCACTGCGCGATGCAGTATTGGCAAAGATCTCTGCCATTGTTCAACCGCCGGCTTCCCCGCCGTCTCCTGGCATCGCAGCCGGTGTCGGCGCTAAGGCCTAACCGGCGTCTGCAGTGGTTACGCGCGGCTGCGTTTCCGTCGAAATACGCTGTTTTGCCACCAATAAATCCCGTTACGCGCGTGCATCCTACAGTTGCCGAGCCTTCCATTTCTTTTTCTGCCGAAACGCACGCTTTGCGGCAAATTTATAACGTTTGGCTTCAACAAGATGCATGGTGATTTCGTCAAAACTGTCGCTGGACGCCATCATTGTTTACACCCGGAAATAGCAACATGGTGAATTGTGGGAGAAACGCCACGCGTCTCACGCCATATATGGAATTATTTGGGTCACCGCAGGTCACGAGCATGGCGGAACATCCCGATGCTGACGTGTCACAATGACGAACGCCAAATAAGGAGATAGTCGTTGAATTGTGCTCCCATATATTAGGATTTCCCGGAAATACGCGTCAAAGGGCGGGATTGCCGTCTAGACAAGCAGTTAGAGGATGGATTGGCGGTTCTATTCGTACTAAACAAGATGGTGTACATTGAAAGTACGGCAGCGTTACTAAGGTCTAAACATCACGTATTATTGAACACGTTCCGCATCTTGAGAACTAAAACAGGATTTATTGATTGATAGGGGCTCACTTTATTAACGAGAAAAGTGATTTAGAGGTATGAAATTGTTATAAAAGTGAACTTTATTAATAGAACACATACAAAGCTATCGGAATGTGGCAAAAAAATTTTTATTTTTTATTTTTCAAAATACGTCATTTCAGCTGCCGTGTCTGGCCTTAAACCCGAGATACGTTACAAATTAAACCTTGTAGAAGTCAAAACAATACAAGTTAATAAAAACTTAACTCTGCATTATGTGTGATAATTTTGCCTGTCTACTGCTCACATTATTATACCAGGTAATAATTTATTACTACAATCTGTAAAGGCTGAAGGGTCCTATATGGTTAGCCAACCTGTTCATCGGCACATCCAGACATTGTAAAACCTACATTCAAAAACCTTATAAATAGTTAACCACAATATTAAAATAAATGGAATATTAGATTATGATTAATAAGTAAAACAAATTAATAAATGAGTACATTTAAATCCGATTTTTCAACTAAATTGTTGAACACATTGTACACAACTTAAATAATATAAAATGGTACAGAAATCACACTAATTAAACGACTGAGCTTTCTGGGATTTAAAAAAGTAAATGGAATTCTAAATTACACCAAAATAACTAACAGAGGGCCAACTTATTAAAACTACAAAAACGTATAGTGCTTGACAGAAACGATACAATAGCTCTAAAATTCCAGTGTTTTATGAAGGTAGTTTGTAACCTGACAGCAGAACGTTCGAGCATCATTTGAGCTAAACTTCATGTCATCAGGAAGCAGATCTGTAGCGTTCTTGCCATATGGAAGAGACCCGCTTTGGATCCACCTGGTAGCAAAAACATTCAGCAATTATTGGATAAAACAACATGGTACAGATATTGCATCATTGGTGCTGATGAAGAGCCTGTTTATGATAGTATTATTAGTTATTAAATAGTTATGATGCTATTTATGTACTCTGTATAAATCCGTATAACACTGCATTTGTTAACTGGTCTACAGCAATTTTATTCCAATTGTATGCCACCGTCTACCATGCTATGAAACACACCTATATGTTGCATATTGGCTAATTTTCAACAGCAAGTTTGTTATTAAATTCCATACCTGATAAACACACAAAATATCCACATTATTAACCATTTTTCAATTTGAAGCAAAAATGGATATGACAATATTCCTCCTAAACTCCAAACAATCTATATATAAAAATGCTATTTTTGTGACATTGTAAGTCTGTTGTCTCCCAGACACAACGGCCTATTCACCAATTTCTATGTTCATCTGTTTCCTTGGTCCATTGGTCTAGGATCTACTAACTGGCTTTGTATTAAAACACCCACAAAGGTAGTTATTTAGAATTTACTGTTTCCAGTGGACAAATGATGTGCATGTCAATTACCAGGCGGTGTCACTGTGTAGTTATATTACATTATATTTATATGCTGTAATTTGCGACATCAGAAATTAAAAGGTCATGGGAACAAGTTTAAATTAAAAATACTGTACCGGTGACAACTGATGCCCTTATCTGCTGCTCTATTGGTGGGTGTAAGGTAGTTGTTACTATACATGGGAAATCCATTGTCCGTACGTCTTCTCAGAAACCAGGGATGGTGACTATACACTATGTCACTACCCTAGACATATGCTCTTCGCAAAGTTAGGGAGTTCACTTAATTACTTGTACAGCTGTAATTTGTCCCACAAGTGTCTGTCTCCGCCGGTCTTGCTGTGGGAACCAGGAAAATGTCTTGATGCACAAATGCCCTCGCCTCACTTCAAAGAACGGTTACGGGAAATCCCAACGTAATAACCATTCTCACGAGCGGTACTGTGTATTCAAAATAATTACTTCTACTTTCCGAACATCACATATAACATGAACCACGTATGATTGGTGAATTGAAAACAAGCTGAACAGACAATATCATTGGCTGAGCTTAACTGTTTCGCAAGGCTATTAGCCAGAATGTAATTAGACTGCCGTAACCAGCAGCACCCCCTGGCAAGGATGGTACAATGTGGCATGTTTGTGAAGTTATGACAGGTGTGAAAAACATAGGAGACATGACAGGAGAGTACCTGAGCAGATCAGTAGGCAGAACGACACTGTTGGTGTGACACAGACCCAGGTAACAGAAGCAGATGGTCTTCTGCATAGACATGTAGCCCGTCTGCCTTGACTGGACCATGTAAGATGTCCCGTCCCCTTCCTGCAACATCACACAATCACACACATAGGGTCTGGTGATGGCAACCTGCAATGGTCAGTCGGAAAAATCTGCTACTCTATTGCACAGAAACATTGAAAATTACCAAAAAATATTTAACCGAAACTAGCGATCTCTCAGACCAAACATGAGATGGGATCATTATATCAGCAATTAGGAAGTTCTAGAGTGAGTGCAGAGGAGTGTGTGTAGTGTTTACAATGGAACTTCACAATTAAATCCAGCCCAGCCAAAGCAGTCACATCATGCCATGTAATCAAGTTGTGCCGCCTTGCCGATAGGTTTGAAAACATGGGAGATATACAAATAAACTGATCTCAGGTTTTTGTAAAATATGGTCTGACAGCTTTGGAAAAGGACTTTAAAAATGGTTCAGGGGCCCATTTCCCTTAATTCTTACATTCTTAAAAGCGCTTAAGGCCGATTTTGCTCCATAAAATCGATTTTGATCCTTACCTATGATTAAAAATGGATTGTTATTGTCAATAACAATCCATCATGGATACGGTCCATAAAAATATTCCAAGAAATGCCCATTTTTAAGACGGCATTTCACCACTCTTTAATCATCATAAACTGCTAATTTTTAAAACAATTTTGGGTCCACTTTCACACAGAGACCCAGTTGTTCACAGCCAAGTAAGTCTTCCAAATGTCAGCGATTAAAAGTTTGCTAAGCTGTGACTTGTTTACACGACATTAGCGTCGTGACCCGTTGACGAGTGCTTTACAGTTTCGTGAAGGTCAAGGTTGTTGTGATATCTATAAATCAATTTTGAGCAAAGCCTAAGCAGCATGTAACTTAACATCTAACTTAACCTGCGCATCGCTGACCTACATATTACTATACTCGATGACACACATTTTTATTGAAGTTGTTGGCACCTTCTGCGATCTTGTATACTGAAAATTGTCAACAGTGCAAAACTTGTTGCCAGTGTCAGGCGTTGTGTCACGGAAATAGTGTCCTTGGTGATATGACGCCACCTTTTATAAGATTGCGTTTTAGTTCTTTGTATAGTGAGCAAAATGTACTACAGGTGTATATTGTTGAAAAGTGGTTGGTAGGGACGAATTTTCAAACACTTTTTGACAACTAACTAATATTCTTATGACACATACAAATTAAATTTTCTCTTTAACAAAAAAAGGCAAGCTCGTATACAGCACAGTATCCAGTCCTTGGGACTGCTCAAAGGACTTTACACTTTACTCCCTGGCAGACCTGTTCAATCAAACTCCATCTCGACTTCTCTGGGAAGCTTCAGCCATGCTGCAATTAATGCGCAAAGCGAAGACTATTCATACAAAAATCTCCACCACTGTCTATTATAGCCAGGTACTTATTCATACAGCTGAATTAACTGAAGCAATGTAGAGAAAACGAACTTGCCCAAGGTTCAACACTGCCGCACAGGATTCGAACCCGGGTTCTCTCAGTCAGAGTCCGAAGCTCTTACCACTGCACTGCTGCGCTCCACAGTGATCGTGTATATTCCATCAACACCAGGGTGCACTACCAGAACACTTTCACTCGTGTGTCACAGAAACAGTGATACAGCATTGACATTTTGTATTTTGAAGATGCTCCTGAGTGAAATGCGCCCCAGACTATAAGACACTACAATGGCAAAACGTTCAGTACACATACCTCATCTTCATATGTTTCTTTTGGTTCCGTTGGAGCTCTCTGATGCCGAGGTGCTTCAAATGAGTTGTCACTGTCGCACGACTCATCATCATCTGTGGTTGACATGTTGGACAGAGTTGGTGTCGTGTCACCTTGCTGCAGTGTCAACAAGTCCGACATGCATAAATAGCAGGCAACAAGACTAACAATGTCATGATAACTTTCTAACGAAGAATAACGTGTTTTGTGAGATGTCCAAAATTGAGATTGTAGGATTGTGTAAAAAGAGATTTGGTGTGACAGGGAGAGGAGTGGAGAATGAGAGCAACAGATAGAGGGGACATGACAAAATGCACTGTTGTTGGAGTGCTGCCTTGTGTGGGTGAGCAAATCGTATTAAATCCCTCTGGCACCTCGTCCAGCGTGGCACCACTGTTCTCTGTTGCATCCACAGGAATTGAATGCAAATAAAAAACTGTGTACTGTACCATAAAATATATATGGTGTACATTGCATGACATATAGAGGCATACAGTATATGTATATTTGAGGCTGTATACGTATCTATGTGGATATGTTAAAATGTTCTTCCTAGAATCACATACCAAACATTCAGAGAAAACATTCAGAGATTCATCTGCGATCCCTGGAAAAATTGAATTTTCTTTCAAAATTTGCTGGTCCTTGCTAGTTAAGGTGACTCTGGTGGCAAAGACATGATTGTTTTGAATTAATAATTTCCAATAAAAAATGTTGAAGATAGACTACCCCGGTAAACAATTTTTTTTCAGACTCTAATCCAAAAAGAATTAAGTTTTTACGTTGTTCAGTGACATTTCCATGATTTTAAAGAAAAAAAATCACCTCAAAAATTGCATTTTATTTCATTTTGAAAAATACCCTGAAATAAAAATTTACATGTTTGTAAGCACAAATATATTATTGACATTCACACAGGTTTGTTTTGTGAACAAATGGATATTAATCGTGCTACAACTTCACAAAAATGGTACAACAATGTTGAAAGACAGCCAAAACTTGAAGTGTATTTTTGGCCCAACCCTTCCCCCACGATCATAAATTAATCCTGTGCAATTTGGTGCACATGTAAGGCCAAGTTGCATGCAAAGTTATAGCTTCTTAACTATTGCTGTTTTTTAAAAATTACATGCTTCCTGGTTGTCATTGATAACAGACATGTCACCAGATAGGTGGGTTTTGCATAAAATTTGACTTTTTTTTATTGGCAAGCAGTTTATTTTTAATACAAATTGACGGAGACATCTGTTTTTGAGATATCCCCATGTTTTCCCGCCAACAAGGCCTTGCAATCTGTATTTGTAATAACTAAATGTCGAACGACTTCGTGTTTATGACTGGCCTACGGCCCCACATGCTAGTCTGTGTTTTGGTGGCAACTGATTGGTCAGGGGGTCAATCCTAGGTTACTGACAAATGGCAGCGTTGTCGAGCGTGGAATGGCATTCGGTCGCAAAACAAGAAGACTACCGCCAGCATTGGTTATTTAACATCGTGAGGCAATTATGTAATTTTCATAAAACAAGATACTGTATCAGAATAACCAGACTATCTGATATGCATTCATGGCGTGCGAATTTACACTCGCGGACATCTGCGCTGGTGCGAAACTGACGTCATAGTTTCTACGGAAACGTTGTTATAGTTTCCAAGAATTTGAAGGTGAATTCCACTGAGACACACAAAGCAGTAGTTTTTAAAGGACACACTGGTGACATATGGCATTAATGCCATGTTTTCTTTTGTAGTACATATGTTCATACCAACACCTACTAATGTTCAATGAAGAAAAAAGTAAAGAAATCAACTGACATGATAACCACCGCTCAAGCCTTAAGGCCAGACACGGCACGTAGATAGGATTATTTTTTTAATTTGTGCAAACAGTTCCATTTTTTCTGCACAATGCATGAAATGGGTCTTACTGAGTAAAATATATATTGAACTTTTTTCAGCCAGACTCCCCGTTTCCATGGTAACAAACAAAATGGCCACCATTTTGAGCAAATATTGGCAAATTTGGAAACACTGCCATTTTTTATTGAATCCATATATAGTTATAATTCTTGCAAATTCATGTTCTCTATATATTCTATTGTGAAATGATCAGAGCATTTTATGAAATGTTGTTTTTATTTTTTTAATAATTTTTTTGGAAAATACGAAAACAAATCTTGTTTTTTTGCAACAAATATGGCTATATCTTTCAAACTATTCATGATTTAAAAAAAGTGTCTGATCATTGCACACAGTAGAATATGCTGAATGCAACACTAAAAACATTATTTATATAGCGTAATTATTCCAAGAGATATCGTTTCCAAATGCAGAAATTTAAAAAAAAATGTTTTTGAGAAAATGGCTGTCAAAGATTGCATAATGGATTTCATTACATGATATTGACATGCTTGATCCATGATTAAAACTCACTTAGAGGTACGTAATTGTCATAGAAGTGAACTTTATTGATAGTATGCATACAAAGGTATAATATCAGACATTGTGTGGATGTCAGACGATTATTTGCAATGTAATGCATATTTTCTGCAATTGTTTTGAGCTACGTAAACCTTCTACCAATCAGTTAGGGGACGTTATGTGTGAATTACAAAAATTTCAAAAAAATTTCAAATTAAACATCAGGTATGAATACACAAGGAAACCATCTTCTGCATCCACCCTGAGGATGGGCATTTTTGTTGGTACGTATAGTAAAGTCAAGTGTGGGTGTAAGTTGATGATTACCTGCTTTTGACGGTTGAGTCCCCTCTTCTGACAGGTGCGTCTCAGTCGCACTGGAGGTACCTCCGGGTCAGCCAGTGTACTAGGTCGGAGGTCACTGTGGAACACAGAGGGGTGGCTAGCAAACAGGGAACACTAACAACCCTTTCATTTCTGACCTGTCACAGCGAAGTGGGTATTAAGTCACAACATAGTATCATGGACTGTTGTACATCGTTTTGGAACAAATTTAAAAGCAACATTTTGAGAAACAAGTTAATTTTGACTCATATTTCCTATTGGTTTGTTATTTCTTGAGGAAAATATACTAGTCTTCTGGACACTGAAAGGAGAGATTATATGGCATGCATTTCTGCCAAAATTGATGTGACATGGACAGCTATTTTGGCTCGTGCACAGAATAGGTCTATGTGACTTCATACCTGGTTCCCTGTGACAGTTCACATTTGGCTTAACAACTGCGACATCATCAAGTCAGTAGAATTATTTAAATTTAATTTCATTACACATTTGAATGTGGTGGTTTGTTTGGTCACAACACTTTTTTTAGAAAAATAAATCACTCCAGTGGTGCTGTCTATTGGGAGAAACTGGTATTAATGTAAATATGGCTGCTGATGTTTCCAAACTTGAGGCGCTACCTTTGTGATAGTTATGAAGGGTTTAATACTTACCGTCCCTTTGGCCGGACATATGTGCTGCATTGTGCAGTATCAAAGGCCACACCAATCTTGGAAAGATACAATGTCCACAGTCTGAACACAATGTCCTGTAGACAGACAGTATAAGACAGTTAGTTTGTTTACTAAACAAGCATCTTAATTTCCTTCAAAGCCATGACAATGGTGATTTACATAATATGGTCATTCAAAGGTATTGTGCATAAAACATTCTTTGTGACATGTTCACAGTGATGAGTAATTTATTACATACAGGTACTTTGATAAACCTTTACATACATTAATTTGCTGTAATTTGTGATGATTATATAATAATAATTGACTAGGTAAGCTTGGGAAACATTGTGCGCAAAAAGTGTGTGTGCATGTGTGCGTGAGACTGTGCACTGTATATGATGTTTGCGTATAGCTTGTTCTGAATAATGACAAACCTGCATACCATACTCGTATATGGACTACAGCACATGCCGAACCATGCTGAACCATGTTCAAATATGTAGTCTTTTAACAGAACAAAATTAAATAGCAAACATATTTGTGACTTCATCCTCATACAGTCACATGACATATACCCATGTATTTGTGACTTCATCCTCATACAGTCACATGACATATACCCATGTATTTGTGACTTCATCCTCATACAGTCACATGACATATACCCATGTACTTGTGACTTCATCCTCATACAGTCACATGACATATACCCATGTATTTGTGACTTCATCCTCATACAGTCACATGACATATACCCATATATTTGTGACTTCATCCTCATACAGTCACATGACATATACCCATATATTTGTGACTTCATCCTCATACAGTCACATGACATATACCCATGTATTTGTGACTTCATCCTCATACAGTGACATGACATATACCCATGTATTTGTGACTTCATCCTCATACAGTGACATGACATATACCCATGTATTTGTGACATCATCCTCATACAGTCACATGACATATACCCATGTATTTGTGACTTCATCCTCATACAGTCCCATGACATATACCCAAGTACTTGTGACTTCATCCTCATACAGTCACATGACATATACCCATGTATTTGTGACTTCATCCTCATACAGTCACATGACATATACCCATGTATTTGTGACTTCATCCTCATACAGTCACATGACATATACCCATGTATTTGTGACATCATCCTCATACAGTCACATGACATATACCCATGTATTTGTGACTTCATCCTCATACAGTCACATGACATATACCCATGTATTTGTGACTTCATCCTCATACAGTCACATGACATATACCCATGTACTTGTGACTTCATCCTCATACAGTCACATGACATATACCCATGTATTTGTGACTTCATCCTCATACAGTCACATGACATATATGTCCACACATTGATGCTTGCTTTCCAAAGGAATTATAGAAAGAAGGAACTCGAGTTTTAACCATATAACACTACGATTCCATATGTACGGAAACCCATGCGGATGAGGTAGGTGGACTGAGGAATACCTCTAAAAAGTAAAAGGTAAGTTCTTAGTTCTCTAGTCCTCAGGACTGCTCAAAGCGCTTTACATTTTACTCCCTGGCAGACCTGTTCAATCAAACACCATCTCGACTTCTCTGGGAAGCATCCAGCCATGCTGCTATTAATGTGCGAAGACTATTTGCACACTAATATCCTCCACTGTCTATAGCCGGGTACTCATTCATACAGCTGAGTGGACTGGAGCAACGTACAGTGAACGAACTTGCCCAAGGTTTGTCACCACTGCCTAGGATACGAACCCGGGTTTTCTCGGTCGAGTGCCCGAAGCTCTAGCGACTGCACCACTGCGCTCCACCCCTGAGTGACATGCACCACTGCGCTCCACCCCTGAGTGACATCACACTTGGGAATTTCCTATCCGATTCATGTACGGATACGTTTCGAACGGCTACATGGAGCGATTCAATTTGCTGTATCCGCGTGAAGAAATTTGTCAGCCTAAGTATTTATGGAACGACTTCTAATAATAATTTCCACTCAGCACTATATTCAATGTTTTACCGCATGCCGTCTCTGGACATACGGAATCACTGTAAGACTGTGTGTACTTTAATAAAACCTTTACTCATTTCGGTTGAGTTTATCGACACTCAACAACTGAGTTTCTGAACTATGGCTGGAGTACCAATACGAGATAACAAACATGATATACGCTGTCCTATGCACATGTTTGTGTTATCTGTATGTGTCTGCAACTGTGTAATTTACTGACCTCCAGTTTTGGACTAGCTCCAAGGACCACTAATGCCTTGACTTGCTGCTTCAGGATAATGGTGAATGCTTCGTGGGTGTTCCATGGTCGACCATAATCCTGCTTCTCTTCAATAGTTTAAAACAGAGAAATATGTGAAAAGCATGTATATTTTCTTTTTTATGATACAGGCACACAGCTCAAGAACTTAAAGTTCTTGAGCTATGTGCCTGTATTATAAAAAAGAAAAGGCTTATATAAAATATCAACGCATTATAACTATATTCAATTTTTCAAGTGTTTGATTGAAGTTTTTTGGAACTTGAACAAGAGCACTTCTGATTTAGAGACAAGATGGAAATGTGGAAAGTGAACATCCTCCCTCACTCACTCACTCACTCACTCACTCACTCACTCAAGTATTTATATAAATAGATAAAACACCAGTGCATTATAACATACAAATACAAAGATATACACACACGCAGTCGCACGGACTCATACACAGTCACAGACACACACCGCATGTATACACCACATTGCACATAAGTTAACTTATCTTATTCTCATTGACATCCAAATTAAAATGTTGGCTATCATATGTATGGCTATAAGTTCAACTTTGTCACTAAAATATCGATGACATCATTGGAACACTGACGTTCTAATTTGGTACATCTGCAATAACAAACTAACAGAAAAAACTTTGCTACAAGGTATTTTAGTGTGGAAGTAAGCAACAATGCAGGCTCAGTGATAGGCAAAGTGACGCACACACTGGTTGACACATGCATTGAAACGTCCACATGCTAATTTAAAATGTTGGTGAACAAGTCAAATGAACAATAATGCTTATGCACCTGTATATCAGCTTTACATACGGGTCAAATAATGGAGACAAACTAACGATTTTATCGGATATTAGTAACATATTACTACGTGACATTTGCTAGATGATGCTGAGACACACCTTTCTCCTTCTTTACCTTCCCCCGGGAGCTGTGGAGGGCGAGTCTCACATTGTGATGTACCTCGTCATCACCTTCCTCTTCCCGTATATCCTTGTAGGAAGAAACAGGTAAAGTTCTTACACACTGCAGTAGGCAATCCTTAGGATCATGCCTAGGCTCAATTACATTACAACGTAATCTACCCTGCTCAAAACACTTTACACATCACAGACCTGTTAACTCATAATTACTGTGTGAATACACAAATATCCACCACTGTATATTGCCGGGTACTCATCCAGCTTAGTGAACGTGTCGTAAACAAAATTGCCCATGCTTCGAAATGACAGCAAGAAGATAAAAAAATGGATTCTCTTGACTGAGAGTCAACTGATCTAACCACTGCACTACTGAGCCCCAAATAACGACCAAATGTAGGATTGCTGCCATTATCGTCACATGACATAACTGTACTCGTATCAGCAAGATTGTCTGATATGTTCTGCCTCCGACAGTTCAATGATGTTTTCAACGGAGCATGAATTTTAGCAATATTGAATTAGCTTCACCTGATTCGAGCAGTTCAAAGCTCCCTGTTTTATATGAGTACACATGTTCATAACTTGGGTGTTCTCTTCACCAATACAGTGTCATTCTCATCAGAGACATGTCATCTGATGTATATTACAGTAACTGGTTCTCTAAAATGTCACAAATATATGTCTGTGCCAGCCTTATGATTGACTCAGGAGACAAATATCTATATCGGTATTCGCACAAAATAATTAATGGAATTAGATAACATGTTACGTACATAAATAAAGGAACTTTGTCTACCTGTGACTGTGTCTGACAGAGTCGACAGTAGAAGAGTCCATCAACGCAGTTGAATTGTCTCTCTCCACAGTTGTCACAAGTTGGCATCTTCTTCAACACATCATGACACACTCACACACAGTTGACATATTCTACAACACATCATGACACACTCACACACAGTTAACATCTTCTACAACACATCATGACAGACTCACACACAGTTGATATCTTCAACAACACATCATGACACACTCACACACAGTTAACATCTTCTACAACACATCATGACAGACTCACACACAGTTGATATCTTCAACAACACATCATGACACACTCACACACAGTTAACATCTCCTACAACACATCATGACACACTCACACACAGTTGACATATTCTACAACACATCATGACACACTCACACACAGTTGACATCTTCTTCAACACATCATGACACACTCACACACAGTTAACATCTCCTACAACACATCATGACACACTCACACACAGTTAACATCTTCTACAACACATCATGACAGACTCACACACAGTTGATATCTTCAACAACACATCATGACACACTCACACACAGTTAACATCTTCTACAACACATCATGACAGACTCACACACAGTTGATATCTTCAACAACACATCATGACACTCACACACAGTTAACATCTCCTACAACACATCATGACACACTCACACACAGTTAACATCTTCTACAACACATCATGACACACTCACACACAGTTGACAGTTGACATCTTCTACAACACATCATGACACACTCACACATGGTTGACATCAACAACAAAAATCAACAGTGACATTATCAACCTTGTCAAAGCCACATTTGCCATTTGGTACAGTCACTACATTGTACACGGGAGTGGGATGCAGTTGTTGTTAAAACTCTCAAGAGAATCCGGGTTCATATCTTAGAGCTGATGTTTTGATGCTTGGATAATTTTGTTCACTTGACATTGTTATAGTTCACTCAGGTGTATGACAGCATGCACCTGGCTACAGACAGTGATGGGTTGGATATATCATATATGTGAACAAATAGTCCCTATGTAGGATGTTTTAATTTGCCCATGGCATAGATCAGACGGAAGGGACCAACGGCTTAGTGTCTCTTCTAAAAAACACAGGCAATGTAGGGTGATCAAATTTAATTACCCAAGTTTCAACACAGTGGCCA
>CM034534.1:32531387-32564243 GCA_020002185.1 Paraescarpia echinospica | reverse complement strand
AAACCTTTACATACATTAATTTGCTGTAATTTGTGATGATTATATAATAATAATTGACTAGGTAAGCTTGGGAAACATTGTGCGCAAAAAGTGTGTGTGCATGTGTGCGTGAGACTGTGCACTGTATATGATGTTTGCGTATAGCTTGTTCTGAATAATGACAAACCTGCATACCATACTCGTATATGGACTACAGCACATGCCGAACCATGCTGAACCATGTTCAAATATGTAGTCTTTTAACAGAACAAAATTAAATAGCAAACATATTTGTGACTTCATCCTCATACAGTCACATGACATATACCCATGTATTTGTGACTTCATCCTCATACAGTCACATGACATATACCCATGTATTTGTGACTTCATCCTCATACAGTCACATGACATATACCCATGTATTTGTGACTTCATCCTCATACAGTCACATGAAATATACCCATGTACTTGTGACTTCATCCTCATACAGTCACATGACATATACCCATGTATTTGTAACTTTATCCTCATACAGTCACATGACATATACCCATATATTTGTGACTTCATCCTCATACAGTCACATGACATATACCCATGTATTTGTGACTTCATCCTCATACAGTGACATGACATATACCCATGTATTTGTGACTTCATCCTCATACAGTGACATGACATATACCCATGTATTTGTGACATCATCCTCATACAGTCACATGACATATACCCATGTATTTGTGACTTCATCCTCATACAGTCCCATGACATATATTTGTGACTTCATCCTCATACAGTCACATGACATATACCCATGTATTTGTGACTTCATCCTCATACAGTCACATGACATATACCCATGTATTTGTGACTTCATCCTCATACAGTCACATGACATATACCCATGTATTTGTGACATCATCCTCATACAGTCACATGACATATACCCATGACTTCATCCTCATACCCATGTATTTGTGACTTCATCCTCATACAGTCACATGACATATACCCATGTATTTGTGACTTCATCCTCATACAGTCACATGACATATACCCATGTATTTGTGACTTCATCCTCATACAGTCACATGACATATACCCATGTATTTGTGACTTCATCCTCATACAGTCACATGACATATACCCATGTATTTGTGACTTCATCCTCATACAGTCACATGACATATATGTCCACACATTGATGCTTGCTTTCCAAAGGAATTATAGAAAGAAGGAACTCGAGTTTTAACCATATAACACTACGATTCCATATGTACGGAAACCCATGCGGATGAGGTAGGTGGACTGAGGAATACCTCTAAAAAGTAAAAGGTAAGTTCTTAGTTCTCTAGTCCTCAGGACTGCTCAAAGCGCTTTACATTTTACTCCCTGGCAGACCTGTTCAATCAAACACCATCTCGACTTCTCTGGGAAGCATCCAGCCATGCTGCTATTAATATGCGAAGACTATTTGCACACTAATATCCTCCACTGTCTATAGCCGGGTACTCATTCATACAGCTGAGTGGACTGGAGCAACGTACAGTGAACGAACTTGCCCAAGGTTTGTCACCACTGCCTAGGATACGAACCCGGGTTTTCTCGGTCGAGTGCCCGAAGCTCTAGCGACTGCACCACTGCGCTCCACCCCTGAGTGACATGCACCACTGCGCTCCACCCCTGAGTGACATCACACTTGGGAATTTCCTATCCGATTCATGTACGGATACGTTTCGAACGGCTACATGGAGCGATTCAATTTGCTGTATCCGCGTGAAGAAATTTGTCAGCCTAAGTATTTATGGAACGACTTCTAATAATAATTTCCACTCAGCACTATATTCAATGTTTTACCGCATGCCGTCTCTGGACATACGGAATCACTGTAAGACTGTGTGTACTTTAATAAAACCTTTACTCATTTCGGTTGAGTTTATCGACACTCAACAACTGAGTTTCTGAACTATGGCTGGAGTACCAATACGAGATAACAAACATGATATACGCTGTCCTATGCACATGTTTGTGTTATCTGTATGTGTCTGCAACTGTGTAATTTACTGACCTCCAGTTTTGGACTAGCTCCAAGGACCACTAATGCCTTGACTTGCTGCTTCAGGATAATGGTGAATGCTTCGTGGGTGTTCCATGGTCGACCATAATCCTGCTTCTCTTCAATAGTTTAAAACAGAGAAATATGTGAAAAACATGTATATTTTCTTTTTTATGATACAGGCACACAGCTCAAGAACTTAAAGTTCTTGAGCTATGTGCCTGTATTATAAAAAAGAAAAGGCTTATATAAAATAGATAAAATATCAACGCATTATAACTATATTCAATTTTTCAAGTGTTTGATTGAAGTTTTTTGGAACTTGAACAAGAGCACTTCTGATTTAGAGACAAGATGGAAATGTGGAAAGTGAACATCCTCCCTCACTCACTCACTCACTCACTCACTCACTCACTCACTCACTCACTCACTCACTCACTCACTCACTCACTCACTCACTCACTCACTCACTCAAGTATTTATATAAATAGATAAAACACCAGTGCATTATAACATACATATACAAAGATATACACACACGCAGTCGCACGGACTCATACACAGTCACAGACACACACCGCATGTATACACCACATTGCACATAAGTTAACTTATCTTATTCTCATTGACATCCAAATTAAAATGTTGGCTATCATATGTATGGCTATAAGTTCAACTTTGTCACTAAAATATCGATGACATCATTGGAACACTGACGTTCTAATTTGGTACATCTGCAATAACAAACTAACAGAAAAAACTTTGCTACAAGGTATTTTAGTGTGGAAGTAAGCAACAATGCAGGCTCAGTGATAGGCAAAGTGACGCACACACTGGTTGACACATGCATTGAAACGTCCACATGCTAATTTAAAATGTTGGTGAACAAGTCAAATGAACAATAATGCTTATGCACCTGTATATCAGCTTTACATACGGGTCAAATAATGGAGACAAACTAACGATTTTATCGGATATTAGTAACATATTACTACGTGACATTTGCTAGATGATGCTGAGACACACCTTTCTCCTTCTTTACCTTCCCCCGGGAGCTGTGGAGGGCGAGTCTCACATTGTGATGTACCTCGTCATCACCTTCCTCTTCCCGTATATCCTTGTAGGAAGAAACAGGTAAAGTTCTTACACACTGCAGTAGGCAATCCTTAGGATCATGCCTAGGCTCAATTACATTACAACGTAATCTACCCTGCTCAAAACACTTTACACATCACAGACCTGTTAACTCATAATTACTGTGTGAATACACAAATATCCACCACTGTATATTGCCGGGTACTCATCCAGCTTAGTGAACGTGTCGTAAACAAAATTGCCCATGCTTCGAAATGACAGCAAGAAGATTAAAAAATGGATTCTCTTGACTGAGAGTCAACTGATCTAACCACTGCACTACTGAGCCCCAAATAACGACCAAATGTAGGATTGCTGCCATTATCGTCACATGACATAACTGTACTCGTATCAGCAAGATCGTCTGATATGTTCTGCCTCCGACAGTTCAATGATGTTTTCAACGGAGCATGAATTTTAGCAATATTGAATTAGCTTCACCTGATTCGAGCAGTTCAAAGCTCCCTGTTTTATATGAGTACACATGTTCATAACTTGGGTGTTCTCTTCACCAATACAGTGTCATTCTCATCAGAGACATGTCATCTGATGTATATTACAGTAACTGGTTCTCTAAAATGTCACAAATATATGTCTGTGCCAGCCTTATGGTTGACTCAGGAGACAAATATCTATATCGGTATTCGCACAAAATAATTAATGGAATTAGATAACATGTTACGTACATAAATAAAGGAACTTTGTCTACCTGTGACTGTGTCTGACAGAGTCGACAGTAGAAGAGTCCATCAACGCAGTTGAATTGTCTCTCTCCACAGTTGTCACAAGTTGGCATCTTCTTCAACACATCATGACACACTCACACACAGTTGACATATTCTACAACACATCATGACACACCCACACACAGTTAACATCTTCTACAACACATCATGACAGACTCACACACAGTTGATATCTTCAACAACACATCATGACACACTCACACACAGTTAACATCTTCTACAACACATCATGACAGACTCACACACAGTTGATATCTTCAACAACACATCATGACACACTCACACACAGTTAACATCTCCTACAACACATCATGACACACTCACACACAGTTGACATATTCTACAACACATCATGACACACTCACACACAGTTGACATCTTCTTCAACACATCATGACACACTCACACACAGTTAACATCTCCTACAACACATCATGACACACTCACACACAGTTAACATCTTCTACAACACATCATGACAGACTCACACACAGTTGATATCTTCAACAACACATCATGACACACTCACACACAGTTAACATCTTCTACAACACATCATGACAGACTCACACACAGTTGATATCTTCAACAACACATCATGACACTCACACACAGTTAACATCTCCTACAACACATCATGACACACTCACACACAGTTAACATCTTCTACAACACATCATGACACACTCACACACAGTTGACAGTTGACATCTTCTACAACACATCATGACACACTCACACATGGTTGACATCAACAACAAGAATCAACAGTGACATTATCAACCTTGTCAAAGCCACATTTGCCATTTGGTACAGTCACTACATTGTACACGGGAGTGGGATGCAGTTGTTGTTAAAACTCTCAAGAGAATCCGGGTTCATATCTTAGAGCTGATGTTTTGATGCTTGGATAATTTTGTTCACTTGACATTGTTATAGTTCACTCAGGTGTATGACAGCATGCACCTGGCTACAGACAGTGATGGGTTGGATATATCATATATGTGAACAAATAGTCCCTATGTAGGATGTTTTAATTTGCCCATGGCATAGATCAGACGGAAGGGACCAACGGCTTAGTGTCTCTTCTAAAAAACACAGGCAATGTAGGGTGATCAAATTTAATTACCCAAGTTTCAACACAGTGGCCAATACCGATACCGAACTGCCATTCGGTCAGAACCAGAATTCGAACCCCAGTTCCTCTAATCAACAGCCCGGCACTGTGTCTCTGACAACACGACCACTGTGTCCGGATACCTCCATGCCTCTAAAAATTTTGAATTTGAACATGTTATCACAACGAGTTATACCTGCCATGTCTCCCGGAAAGTCACGGTCTCTGAGAATACAGGCAAATCTCTTAGGTTTAGGCTTTAAATCTCCAACAGCACCCCCCATCCTGTCTTCTGAGTCGAGCCGAGAAGTTACTGTGGCTCAGCGGTGAAAAATACAGTGGGGCGGTGGCAACAAAATCCAATAGCACCCCACCGTCTTCTAATGTCAAGATCAGTGACAGCGTGACGACACAACGTGACACGGGAAGTGTGCTGAAGAATCTCAAGGATTTCAAGAAAAACTTGGCAGGTATATAGAGTTATCACCAAATGCGACATTTTTTAACTCTCTCTTTTTATCTGCTCTATGTTGGATGGTGGCAATGCCTAGGCAGACAGTAGGCTGTCACTGGCTGGAAATGCAGCAACAGTGATCCTGTAAATTGTAGACTGATTTCCCTGACATGCATTCTGTGCAAGGTGAAGGAGGATATCGTTCTTAGCCACATGCAAATGTCATCTCTGGAGTCCCGTGCTCCTGTACACGAAACAGCAATCCCGACAAATACATGCACACATAAATGCATATGAATACTAATTCTAGAGTTATAGGAGCTTGGAATCTACTCCCCCCAGTAATAATAAGCCTACCCACACTACATCCATTTCAACAAGCCCTGAGTACCATCCACCGGGTTTGACTAAAAGGCACACGACCATGTAATATAATGAATTGGTAGATAGTTTGGCCGTTGAAGGTATATATGGTTTGTGTGTGCATTATAAAAAATGTTGAGTCTGTATTTCACCCAGGAGTTACACAATTTAGGCATTTTATCCGATCTTCCGGACGAGCATTTAGCATTGCCACAGTAGCGCCACCTGGTGGACGGAAGCGGCGAGTTACCACAAGTGATGATAAAAGTTGCGAATTTTGTTACTCCAATGTGAAGAACATGTCTGAAATTTGGCGAGCTACACACACATACCTCCTACGTGCCACCAACTGTCCGCTTGGTTACCAACACTACATACATTTTGGTCATTCCTGATCATGTGCCTTTTAGTCATACCACATCTACCTTACCACATTATAGTAGAGTTAGTAGGTGTATTTAAGTGTGGGTGTGTTTCTTAATAACTACTTGACCGTTTTATTAATTCTTAACCACTACCACTCGAGTTGGTGACATGGCAGGCTCCGTACGACATACCCCTACAAGATGCACTTTTAGATGTACCCTGTTCATGATTTTATGTTTGCAGATCACTTTTAGGTTTTTAAATGATCCCAATTTCAACAAGTTTGATTGTTTCCAGAGCAACACAAACGAGACCTATGTCAACGCCAAAGCTAGACAAGACATCCATTCTGTCACGTCCTACTACATTTACAGTCCCATATGGAAAACCATAGCCCAATTGAAATGTCTCAAATCCAGCACCTCTACTGGATTACTGATCACTCCTCTACCACACAAACCCAGGACAACAACAAAATTCTCCATACTTCTATGCATCATGCTATCAGCAGATGTTCAACTAAATCCAGGCCCCTCTAAATGTCACTCATGTAAGAAATCACTAAAGTCTAATGCACTCATCCTAACTTGTAATGATTGTAATAAATCAACACACATAAAATCTGCCAGGATATCCAGACAAGAACTTAAAAGGAATAAAAACATCTTGCTCGAATTCATGTTATATTACATCCTGCTATCTATTTCCATGTCCACCAAGCCAAAAAATTCAATGAATTAGAAATTCCACATTTTATGGTGTGCATCCGGACATTTTCGAATATGCATATTTTTGGCGCGCTTTTCAGGATGCCGAGATGTGACGTCACTTATGACTCAAACTTGCATCAGGCCGACCCTTTCCATGCATTCAGAGCATGTTTACAAGTATAGCTTTTGGGTCGAAACGAGCGTCAGAACGAGTTATTGTGCAATATTCCGATGTAATACAAACACTAGTCATCATAGAGGAACAAGCAGTTATCTTACAGTTCCACATGAATCAAATTTTATTCAAAACAACGAATGCAAATGGGCCTACAAGTCGACTAGATTTCGCCGAGCTTGGGCTCGTTTTCAGAATAATTATATAGAATGCAACCAACGGGAGATAATCTACACCAATAAACATACATAGCAAACATATATTGTATCCAGCTACATAAAGTAACGTGTATAATCTCATAATATCACTAGAATATCGATATATGACGGAGTTGTACAATTTATCATAACAACTTAAATCAGTCAGAGAGTTTTAGTTGTCCAGCTAGCTCAGTGGGTAGGCGCGTTGGTCATTTGTCATTTATTTTACAATCGGGCGACGCCGGTTCAATCCTGACAGCATACAAACCTTTGATTTTCTATACACTTTTTTTGTTTATGTTTTCACGAAGTAATATAAACAAAATCATTTTATACTATAATGCACTGTTTGTAAATAATTTATATTTTTGTAGTAACTATTTATTCGCCACAAAAATGAAAATATGGTCATTATATAACGATGTTTCTAAATTTTATTTATCCAAACAAATATAATGTAATGGATATATAATTTATTAATTGTAAATATATTGTACGGTAATATATTGTAATTATATATGTGAAAACAGATTGAGATCTGTCTGGATAAATACAATTTAGAAACATCGTTATATATAATGACCATATTTTTATTTTTGTGGCGAATAAATAATGACTACAAAAATAATAAAAATATTTACAAACAGTGCATTATAGTATAAAATGATTTTGTTTATATTACTTTGTGAAAACATAAACAAAAATAGTGTAAAGAAAATCAAAGGTTTGCATGCTGACAGGATTGAACCGGCGTCGCCCGATTGTAAAATAAATGAGAAGTAACCAACGCGCCTACCAACTGAGCTAGCGGCACCAGCGGAAACACTGTTACTGATTTAAGTTATGATAAATTGTACAACTCCTTCATATATCGATATTCTAGTGCTATTATGATATTATACACGTTACTTTATGTAGCTGGATACAATATATGTTTGCTATGTATGTTTATTGGTGTAGATTATCTCCCGTTGGTTGCATTCGATATAATTATTCTGAAAACGAGCCCAAGCTCGGCGAAACCTAGTCGACTTGTAGGCCCATTCGCATTCGTTGTTTTGAATAAAATTTGATTCATGTGGAACCGTAAGATAAATGTTTGTTCCTCTATGATGACTAGTGTTTGTATTACGTTGGAATATTGCACAATAACTCGTTCTGACGCTCGTTTCGACCCAAAAACTATCCTTGTAAACATGCTCTGAATGCATGGAAAGGGTCGGCCTGATGCGAGTGTGTCATAAGTGACGTCACGATACCACGTGATCGCCTAGCTCATTAAAATTTAATTTTCCGCGGGAATCGCTTCACAGACGGGCTTAAAATCGAATTTATGCTACAAATGTATTTTTCTGTATTTGTTTAATGTTCTCAAATGTTACATACAATGTTAAACTTTGTGTACACATGGAAAAAGGATTTTAGCTAATGCCTTATTTTTATTTCCTTTAACAACACTTACAGAAACCTAAATGTACCATGGCACTGTTCAAATTGCTCAGCGCCCTGTGGCATTTGCCACGGGGATGTCCTAAATGACCATAAAGCAATTCAGTGCGACCACTGCTAAAACTGGATCCACACACAATGCTGTGCAATAGATGACAATGAATACAAACGATTAATAAATTCCTCATGTTCGTGGGCCTGCCCCGAATGCAACAACTTCAACTTCACAAATTATTTCTTCAGTGATACAGAAATCCCAACGGCAAATCCCTTTTATCCTCTGGACAGTAACAGTCATAACCTAAACAAAACCACCAACAACAATGCAACTAATAGCAAGAAAGCATATAGACCGAAAAAGAGACCAAACTTCAGTTGCATCCTCATAAACTAACAAAGCGTTAAAAAGAAAGCCTCAGACATCGAAGCACTAAACAATCTACACAACCCAGACATCATCTGTGGCACTGAATCATGGTTAGATCCCTCAATAAAAAAATGGAGAAATATTCCCAAGCAACTTTAACGTCTTTAGAAAGGACAGAGAAACAGACACTACTGGAGGGGGGTATTTCAAATATCAAAAGATGACCTCATCACAAGCCACCTACCAGACCTAGACACTAACAGTGAGAGCATTTGGACTGAAACCCAGATAACAGGAATGAAACCAATAATCATGTGTACCCTCTATCATGCCCCAAATGACTCTCATGGAACTCAAATCGAAGAGCTAGACCTAGCCCTTTCTAAATTAGGTAACAAGATCAACACACATAATGTCATCATTACTGGCGATTTCAACCTCCCTATCATCAATTGGGAAATTCACCAAGTCACACCTAACAATGGATACAGTACAACTGCTGCCAATAAATAACTCTCTCTTACAGAGGAACATGGACTGATCCAACATGTCAAGGAACCCACGCACAGACAGGGAAATGCCAACAATATTTTAGATCTTGTCTTCACCAATAGACCTGGGTTAATAAAGAAGATAAATGTAGTAGACGGAATAGCAGACCATAGCACAGTCGTCATTGATGTAAACATCTCGTCCAAATGCAAACATCGTCCGAAACGTAAAGTCTTCATTAGAAATAAAGCCGACAACATTAACATCCAGAAATCTCTTGAAAACTTTAGACATGAATACTTCTCTCAAAACCAAAACATGACAGTCAATGACAAGTGGAATCTTGTTTCCACGAAAATCATCAACATTATGAACCAATATGTACCGCACCGTCTTACTACTTCAAGACACAATCTTCCCTGGTTCAATAAAGATTTAAAGAAAATGTGCAAAAGAAAGAAACAGCTATATAACAAAGCAAAAAGAACTAGAAATCCAGAAGACTGGAAAGAATTATGTGACATCAGGAGAAACATGCATAAACACCTTCGTTCTGCTAGACTATCCTACATAAGTCAATTCCTGACAACAACAATAACAGAGAAACCTAAATAATTTTGGAGCTTCATTTCTAAACTTAGACAGGATAACCAGGGTATTGGGGACCTTAACATTGCGGGTAACATCATTAGTGATGACAAACATAAAGCAGAAGCCTTAAACAATCAGTTCCAAAGTGTCTTTATACACGAAGGAAATTCCACCCTACCAGATATGGCCAGAAATCCACATGGAGAAATCCCCAAACTAACAATTTCACTTAAAGGAGTACTTGATCAACTTTCCAAAATTAACATTTCTAAATCGCAAGGACCAGATGGCATTCCACCATGGTTCTTAAACAGATATACCTCTCATCTAGCACTAGTAATACCTGACATTTTCCAATCATCTGTTGACTCTGGAGTCTGGACAAGTCCCCAATACCTGGAAAGAAGCCAATGTAACAGCAATTTTTAAGAAAGGAAGTAGAGCAAAAACATCTAACTACAGACCAATATCCTTAACACCTGTGGTTTCTAAACTTCTTAAACACATCATACATAGTCACATTATGAAACACCTTGAACAGCACCACATTCTAACTGACCACCAACATGGCTTCCGTGCCAAAAGATCAACTGAAACACAATTCATTCAAACAATCCATGACATAAGCAAATCACTTGATGAGAAGAAATCTGTAGACATGGCCATCCTTGACTTCACCAAAGCATTCGATAAAGTTCCACATAAAAGACTAATCCACAAACTCAAACACTGTGGCATCACAGCCCCAATATCATCATGGATAAATAGATTCCTTACAGGAAGAACTCAACAGGTTGTTATAAATGGATCCAAGTCAACATCAACTCAAGTCATTTCTGGGGTACCACAGGGCACAGTACTGGGGCCCCTACTTTTCCTACTTTACATAAATGACCTGCCAGATAATCTTTCCTCAACTGTTTGCCTTTTTGCAGACAACTGCCTGTTATATTCACCGATTAAAACTGACCAAGACACATCTGTCCTCCAAAACGACCTGCTCAAACTTGAGAAATGGCAACACACGTGGCTTATGAAATTCAACCCCACTAAATGTTATACAATGACAATAGCCTCAAGAAAACCGACACCAAATCTCTACACCTTCTGCGGACAACTTAAATCTGTTGAATCACACTGTTATCTTGGCATACACATATCAAATACATTAAATTAGACAATACAAAGCAACTCAGTCACAAAAAAAGGACAACAGACATTGGGAATTATTAGAAGAAATTAAAATAAATGCCCAACCCAAATCAAGTCCATAGCCTACACAACCCTTGTCCGCCCTATACTTGAATATGCGTCAGCATCATGGGATCCACATTGCCTAAGAAATATCAAACTCATAGAAAGAACCCAGAGACAAGCCGCCAGATTTTGTAAGAACAACTATTCTAGAGAGCCAGGAACGGTA
This sequence comes from Paraescarpia echinospica, assembly GCA_020002185.1. Taxonomy (NCBI): domain Eukaryota; kingdom Metazoa; phylum Annelida; class Polychaeta; order Sabellida; family Siboglinidae; genus Paraescarpia; species Paraescarpia echinospica. The sequence goes on along the minus strand of CM034534.1, from coordinate 32,552,618 downwards.
ACACAACTCCTTAAAGATCTCCAGTGGGACACCCTCCAATCAAGAAGAAAAAACCAAAGACTTAGCATATTATATAAAATGAAACATAACCTATTAGATATCCCACTAGATCAATACATCAAACGCAACACCAGATGCTCACGTAAACATAATAAACAGTTAGTACAAATCAGGCACTCGACAAACATATTTGGAAACAGCTTTTTCCCAGTCACAATAAAAGAGTGGAATTCTCTACCTCCAAGCATTGTATCAAGTACATCACTGAATTCATTCCAGATTAGTCTAGTCCAACATGTAAAAAATTCATCCATAAGAGCCACCATGCGCACTGGCGTGATGTGTCCATAGGACATTTTGCAAGTTAAAATACAAATACAGATAGTATAGATACAGACAGACTCACCGTTAGGTACATTACAAAAAAAAATCAAAATTGATATATAATCATTTAAACACTTCTATGTGATAGTGTATGCTATGTAGTTTACAACCCTTTTTGAAATATCTCTAATATTAACAAAGTAAATCCACTTTTTAGTGTCTGAAAAAAGGGTCATTGTGTCTATAGGATTCATGTCCATTTCTTGTGATCTGGAGCTTGTGCAGACTGTGCTGCCACCATGTGGCACTGAATATAGGCAAAACATGACATAATCGGTTCTAATGAAGATATTGAAGTAAAGTAAAATGTTATGACCCACAAATGTTGACCTTGTACTGTGACCTTGATATGACCTAGTTATTTGACCTTTAAATACTGTTGACCTATATATGTTGACAAGTGACCTAATTAAATGATTATGTGTGACACATGGGCTTGGTATGTTTATAGTGTTGGAATGGAACATTTATGTACACATTAACTATAAAGTAGCATATTAAAGCATGAACCAATAGTGAGGTAACTTGTTTAAAAAAATGACATTTGACCTAATTGCAAGTATGAATGTGCAATTTATTTTAAACTAATAATTATGGTATGTTGTGCTAGCAAATTAAAAGTAACTAAATGTTTAATCTTGACCATAATAGCATATTACCTTGATACGACCTAGATAATTGACCTTGAATGAGCATATATTTAATTGTTGACAAATTATTTACTTAAATTATTTAGTGTAACACATGGACTTAGTAACTTTATAAATCATTGTAATTGATCACATATACATATTGACCATAATTTTGGGGATAAAATGGCATATTAAAGTGTGAACCATTAATGATTAATTTGTAAAAAAAAACCTGATCTCTAACCATGTTGTCTATATTATTAATGTCCAATTTATTTTTACTTAATAATTATGGTATGTTGATCAAAATGAAAGTTCAACTATTAACTGTTGACCATTGGGCATTATTTGACTTGTTTGTAAACATTGAGGTGTCCCTGACACAACCATTGTTGTGAAGAAACACAACAGCATTGCTTGAATTTAACATAATTTATTATGCATTCCATGATCTGTATAATTTCCTGTATAGTTCAATGTCATGAAATGTTCACAGTACAATGCAAAGGTCAGTACTACAACAATGATATTTAATTGTTTTGTTCATTAATGTCTCACACGTCAACATGAAGTAATGTTAACATGTTGTTCACAGCCGACAAGTAGACATTGAAAACAACTGAAACAGCAGAAGTACAAGAACTAGTCAGCTTCACTGCACATACAGGAAACTATAGAAGGAACAGAGTACATTGCCGACTAGTGTAGATATAATCGGTTAACTGTTTCATATATCCATGCAAGTGAAGTGTGGCAATGTTCAAAGGACACTGTTGGTCGAGTGTAGATAAAATCTGTTCAATGCGTCATACAGCAATGCAAGTGAAGTGTACCAATGTTCAAAGGACACTGTTGGTCGAGTGTAGATAAAATCTGTTCAATGTGTCATACAGCAATGCAAGTGAAGTGTACCAATGTTCAAAGGACACTGTTGGTCGAGTGTAGATAAAATCCGTTCAATGCGTCATACAGCAATGCAAGTGAAGTGTACCAATGTTCACAGGACACTGTTGGCCGAGTGTAGATATAATCAGTTCAATGCATCATATACATCAATGCAAGTGAAGTGTGCCAATGTTCACAGGACACTGTTGACCGAGTAGATATAATCAGTTCAATGTGTCATATATCCATGCAAGTGAAGTGTGCCAATGGTCACATGACAGCAATGTGTAACTGTGTCAATGTTCATGTGACACGAGGCTCAAGTGCCACTATTTATCATTGGGCAGTTTTGTTCGCAGGATGGCAGATACATAGTTAGGGTACAGCTCCGTACTATGAGCAGATCAATCCTGACCCACATGTGTGAAAAGGTAGTTTACCTTAGGAAAGGGAAGACATACCACTGGTGGTCTAATACGGCACATTCAAGTTGTGCCAGCAACTGCAACAAAGGTGTTCATCGTTGACATAGGAACAAATGATCTAAGCAAGATTAATGTAACTGTAGTAATAGTATGCCAAATATCGAACTGTGTACAGTTAAGAGAAAATGTTGATGTTTTAGAAGATAAATTTGCTGGAAGTGAGAATTTACATATACAATAGTTAACAAAAGAATTTAAAGAAAACAATTATTGAGGAGTATGTCGAGAGACCTTGCACATGAAGTAGCATGAGGATGGCAGCCAAGACTACTACAACCGCTGGTTAACAGCATGGAATGCACGTATAGCTGCTAACCTCATGCTACTGACACACCTAATCGATCCAAGTGGACTCATGTGCACACCATCTTTCGCATAGTATTTCTCCTCAAACAATTTACGGTGATGCCAGTAAGTAATTGTTTCCAAATCTTTTACCAATGCATAAATTTTATCATTAAGAATCTGCCTGGCATGTTCAAAATCAGATCTCACTTCAAACCGACTAAACTTTACTGGTACTCGGGTCAATATTTCGCATACTACTACCTGGACCACAGAAGGTATTGCGAGCAATTCACGAGCGAATGCCACAATACGGTCTGCTAGGTCGTCAGGTACACAATCTATATTGCTTAGATCATTAGTTCCAATGTCAACAACAACAACAGTTGGTGCAACTGCCCGCACAGCCCCCAGTTCCCGAAAAAGGCCATCCATAGTTAGCCCACCTTTCCCTCAGAAAACGACCTTTCCAAACATATCGGACAGGCAGACGTCTGGTCGATAGTACTTGTGCTGTACCCCACATATGTTACCTCTCTGACACGTCTCTGCCATCCTGCGGAGGAAACTGTGCCCAATGATCAACAAAGTTGGCGTCACCTTCGGCATGTTCTGGAAAATAAGAATGTACATATAGTTAAGTTTGTCCAGCTATTTCATACATGTTATAAGTGCAGTTATTACCACACTGTTCTTAGTGCACACAACACCGATATCTTTTATTATTGTTGTGATTCACGACAGAAACCAACGTGGAGGTGAGTGTGAATCTTCTGTCTCTATATGTGAGTATGCGAGAATATTTGTATGAGTTTGCAATTGAGTATATCAACAATAAATATAAAATAATAAATTGTATGCTCTCTCAGACACCTGTCACAGAAGCTCCCTGGCCCAGGCGTCTGAAGAGTTTATATATTATATATGCTTAAAACTATATATTTTATTATATATATATATATACTCCATCAGTAATTTCTATATGTAAATATATTGAGTTTGCATTTGTGTATATATATATATATACTGTATTTATATTGTTGATATATCAACAATAAATATAAAGTAATAAATTATATGCTGTCTCAGACACCTGTCACAGAAGCTCCCTGGCCCAGGTATCTCAAACTTTATATAATCTATACCTGTCTATATATATATATTTATGCAAGCAACAACACGGAGACAAATATAGATATGAAAAAGGCCAAATGGATGACGTTTGTTTATTATGGGTAACCAGTGTATAAGCCTTTTTGGCACACTGTAATATTTAAATAAAAGAAATGTGGACTCTACAACCCAATGCCAGGCCTGTGACTGAGCCCATACTAGTCTCCTGAGCATCAGGCTGTTAGAGCCCACATTTCAACATATAAAGCAGCAGCGGTATTCCTAAAACAATTGAAAGGAATGACATGTAATCACAGCAGAGCTTGTTATGTGTAGAGTTAATTTTAAAGCCAACATGATTAACTAAGCCAACATGATTAACTAAAAAGTGCATTTCTGAATACCACGCTATCTGCTGCCAAAAACATTAAAAAAACTAAAATTATACTACTACCAAATGTGGGGGTATTTCGCCACAGGTCACCGAACATGTTAACCCCTATATATATATATATGTAACAAGGTCATTCTTATTATGTTGCACTAGGTGCTGTCACTGGTATTACGCTGATTTGTGACGTGAATTGGTCTTAAATTTTACCACCCATGGCTATTGCTATAATTTGCCTTTCATGTATGACCTGTTATATTTTATCTTAACATATGACCTTTATTGTACTTGTATGTTTTAAAACAAAAACACATTACATGAAAATTTACCATGCGAGACTTTTACCGTGACACCGGAGAGCCCGTGTTTCCAGTTGGTCAGCCCCTATGTTTTTAGTGATTCCGCCATACATGTGTATCGCCTGTCATTGTTGTGATCTAGTTTGTTTGAACGTATACCTAAATAGAGGTTGGTGAAATATTGCACTATTTGCTATGTCGCCGAATCTTGATATTTCTCTTGGACTTTGTGTCTTATGAGTGGCAGTCTTGATACTTTGTTTGTTTGTTGTAATGCTTCACTGTAGCTTTGTTGTTCGTCCCGCTAAACCATGAATAGTTGGTGATATTATCATGCAAGGCATTTTATTTAACTATTTGGTCGGAACCCAGGTTTCTAGAGAACACCTTTATCTATGGTGACCAACTCTAATGTTGGACTTGGATGACATCTGTCCCGTAGATGTATATTTGCACAGCACAGGTTAATTTGCATTTATTTGGTGGTGGTGTGGATGTTCGGTCCACAGTTAGTTGCTAGATGGTGCCACTAACTACTTTCCAGAGATGGACGTTCGGTCCACAGTTAGTCGCTAGATGGTGACACTATTTTGGCCAAGTCAGTGACAGTTCACAACTAAGTTGTTTGCACTGTAGGTTGTTGATGGTTGTTGTAATCCACTGCCATTAATGTCTGAATAATCATTTAAATAATTAGTGTATAATTATGTGTAGCTCTAGCTGGTTTGTACTCCACGGTAAAGTGAATGGTAGAGATACTGAAAAGTTAATTGTTGCCAATCTGTCAGATGCCCTGTATAATGTTTTGACAGCAGTAATTTTATTGTTTATCGAGTGATTGACACCCAGGTAATAATTATGTATTTTGTATTATGCAGATTATGGCTCGGCTGTCAGGAAAGTAGGGCCATCCTGCCGAGTACCGGTTATTGTTGTTGACGGTTGTTCTCCTAGGGTATTATTTCATCGGTTTTAGAAACTTTAGTTTGTTTTGTATAAAGTTGAGATTAGATTAGTGTGTGTGATATACGTGAAATCATCGATTCTTTTCTTATTGTTATTAAACTTTATTATTTTGAATTACTCTTGTCTTTTCCTGATATCTTCGTAAAATAACTTTGCTTATATTTCGTATACAGTAATAAAAATAAGCTCTTCCTTATTATTACTGTGGCCTATTTAGAACTTTTATTTGTAATCAGGGCTTACACACATATATATATATATATATATTATATCTATTCATATATGTAATTTCTATATCTAAATATATTACAATAAATACTATGCTACTGAAATGGTAGTTACAGGTGCAGAAGACGCAAATCACCCGAGATGATATCGGTAATGATTTCAGCAGGCTTCATGTAGCAAGGTGTCTCACTCTCGTTCTCATAGACAAGCTTAAATTCACGGGTGTCATTTATGAACTCAGCAATGTGACCATTAAATTCAGATGTACATTTGTTCTCATCAGCCCATTTGTGTTTGATGTTAACGCCAGTTATGATCTCGGGATCTCTAATGATGTTATAGAGTTTCTCGGATTCTGATGGAATTTCTACAGTGACAAGCTTGATATCTGACCATGAAATGTTCATCTTCCTAACTGTCTGCTTTGACATTTGGAAGTGGATCTCAAAAGCTACCTGATGCATCATTGTTTCACGTGTTAGTCTACTCAAAATCGCCAAAAACTGCCTTTGAGGTGAATTCTATCCCTAACAGACAACAGACTGATGGAGTATGCGTGGCCATATTTTCTAAAGATGATAATTTACCTAACTTATAGACATAAATATTTTCATGGAAATTATGTCAAATATTTGTCTGTGAGTTTGCAAGAAGTTTGTATGATACAGCAAAATACTGTATATTGCAGAATGCGCCTACTTTTTGATTAGTTTAGTTACAATTATTATAAATTAAATAAACCAACTATGTGAGAATTTGTTGATATTTTCATTTATTGTGTAGTATTACTCAAAAATAATGATAGACTAAAACTTATCTCCACTGTATTCCTATTCTTCGAATGTTTCCAGCACAATCCTTCAACATGAAATACAGGGAAGCTGTATTAATGTATGTTTAAATATATTACTTTAAATGTTATTAAAACAAACGCAATATAAAAGGGAATGCCACAATAATGTATGTTCAATTAAATGTAAACATAACACATTTTTGCACATTATATTATAACATTAATTATTTTATATTAATTATAAAAGTGTCGATGGCACTGGATTAAATGTTAAACGACTCAATATCAATAATGTATAACTCGGCCAAAACATGCCAAGGTCATATAGATTTTTCAATTGTGAAACTAAAATTTTAACAAAAGCTTTTTTTTTTAAATAAATAACATCATATATTATTTACATATATATAATTCATTATTCGCACAAAATACATCGGGATTTACGTCAAACAGTGTTGATTATGTGGATTTTAAATTGTAGGAAACAGTGTTAGGTACATCACATTCCGCTAGGGGCAGCACCGTAAATTTGTCCCGCATTCTAGACCTGAAACCTGTGACGGTTTTGGACGCCATTGCTACTGCTCCCGCCGAGATTGGGGGATTCCCCAAAATCGCTTGGCAACATTATGCAAATGAATTTACGTCGTATTTTGATGATCACATGAACCAATGAAAGACTGATCTACGTCATAGCCAGTTTCGCGGGAGTTTTCCGAGCACGATAAGCGAGGTAGGTGGATTCTAAATTTGATGTTGTAAACAATCGTTTAAAAATATGGTATAATAGATTTTCACCCCGTTAGTATCCTGTTTCTACCTTTTTTAAATACATATGCCTTCATATGATATACATTTTATGGTTGTGGACCCCCGTGGGAGCGTGCAATCGCTCGTGGAAAAACAGGCCTGTCGCACGCTGTTCGGCGTTCAAAGTTGAAATGCGTAGTTTGTAGCCTGCGCGCGACCGGTTCAGCGGCACGTACGCCACGCTGGCGTTGCATAATTATGATGTACTGGCGCGCGCTATGCAAATCATAACATTTTTGCTATGCGGGTTAAACTGTATGCGTTTCAAGCAATCGTGAAAATAATCATAGTTTTAAACTGATTTACAAATGTAGCACTGGGCCTGAGAATGTGAGCGTAGTCGTAGACTGCATCGATCCAACATTCGTACGCCATTTCCTGCGATGCAAAATCCACGCAATCCAAACTGTTTGCACCTAAATCCTAACATGTTCTGTGCACAAAAGTAACTATTGATATGTAAGTGTTGCATGGTATTCATTATTTTTCCAAATAACTGTGTGAAAATATTAGTTTTCTAATTTAAGGCCAGGCACGGCAGGCAAAAATGTATTATTGCATATATCTGGCATTTAAATGGAAACGTGATCGTGATTGGGTTACTTGTGCCACGTGGGCACTGACCTGCCACGTAATTGGCTGTTGTGAGGGATGGGCTAGGATCAATGGGTTTGACTCCATCTTGGAATCTTTGAAATTACCACCTACTGCAAGATTAAAACATTTAATATTAAATCCAGTGCCATCAGCACTTTTGTAATTATGTCCATTTAATTTAACATTTATTATTGTTTAAAATAAGAAATAGTAATTAAAATGTTGCCATGATATTTTAATTATTTAATTTTTAATAGTTGTCTTAATATTTTTGTGTGTAAGATTACTTACACAAAAACAAAGTCCAGTGACACCAATTTAATTATTTAATTTTTGGAATACACTCTTATGTTTATTAACACTAGTGGTACTGCATTAATTTGTATCACACATACATTAATACAGTTTTCCTCTATTTCATGTTGAAGGATTCTGCTGCAAATGTATGAAGAGTAAGAGTACATTGACAGTGTCCTGTGAACATTGGCACGCTTCACTTGCATTGCTGTATGACACATTGAACGGATTTTATCTACAATGGACCAACAGTGTCCTGTGAACATTGGTACACTTCACTTGCATGGATATATGATATGAAACAGTGAACCGATTATATCTACACTAGTCGGCAATGTACTCTGTTCCTCCTTCTATAGTTCCCTGTATGTGCAGTGAAGTTGACAATAGTTATTGTACTTCTGCTGTTTCAGTTGTTTTCAATGTTTACTTGTCGGCTGCATACTGTGAACAACATGTTAACATTACTTCATGTTGATGTGAGACATTAATGAACAAAAGAATTAAGTATCATTGTTGTAGTACTGACCTTTGCATTGTACTGTGAACATTTCATGACATTGAACTATACAGGAAATTATACAGATCTTGGAATGCATAATAAATTATGTTAAATTCAAGCAATGCTGTTGTGTTTCTTCACAACAATGGTTGTGTCAGGGACACCTCAATGTTTACAAACAAGTCAAATAATGCCCAATGGTCAACAGTTAGTAGTTGAACTTTCATTTTGATCAACATACCATAATTATTAAGTAAAAATAAATTGGACATTAATAATATAGACAACATGGTTAGAGGTCAATTTGTTTTATAAATTAATCATTAATGGTTCACACTTTAATATGCCATTTTATCTCCAAAATTATGGTTAATATGTAGATGTGATAAATTACAAGGATTTATAAAGTTACTAAGTCCATGTGTTACACTAAATAATTTAAGTAAGTAATTTGTCAACATAATTAAATCGGTGCTCATTCAAGGTCAATTATCTAGGTCGTATCAAGGTCATATGCTATTATGGTCAAGGTTAAACATTGAGTTACTTTTAATTTGATAGCACAACATACCATAATTATTAGTTTAAAATAAATTGCACATTCATACATGCAATTAGGTCAAAGGTCATTTTTTTAAAACAAGTTACCTCACTATTGTTCATGCTTTAATATGCTACTTTATAGTCAGTGTGTACATAAATGTTCCATTTCAACACTTTAAAACATACCAAGCCCATGTGTCACACAGAATCATTTAATTAGGTCACTTGTCAACATATATAGGTCAACGGTCATTAAAGGTCAAATAACTAGGTCACGTCAAGGTGACAGTACAAGGTCAACATTTTTGGGTCATAACATTTTACTTTACTTCAATATCTTACAATATACAGATTATGTAATGTTTTGCCTATATTCAGTGTCACATGGTGGCAGCACAGTCTGCACAAGCTCCAGATCACAAGAAATGGACATGAATCCTATAGACACAATGACCCTTTTTTCAGACACTAAAAAGTGGATTTACTTTGTTAATAATAGAGATAATTCAAAATTTCAAAAAGGGTTGTAAACTACATAGCATACACTATCACATAGAAGTGATTAAATGATTATATATCAATTTTGAATTTTTTTGTAATGTACCTAACAGTGTGACCTACAATGGCTACATTCTGTTCGCCTCTCATACGAATCGAACAGTCAGACACAGAAATATTGGATCACTTCAGTCTACTCTCACATTCTCAGACCCAATGCTACATTTGTAAATCAATTTAAAACTATGACTAATTTTTAGAATAGCTTAGAAGCATACATTTTAATCCGTGTCAGAGCAAGTATTTTGTGATTTGCATAGCGCGCGCGCCCGTCGAACTTAACTGTGCCAACGTGGCGTACATGCTGCGGCACAGCTCGTGCGCTTGTCTGCTAACTGTGCTTTTCCATTTTGAACGCCAAACAGCGTGCAACATGCCTATTTTCGACGGGCCGCTGCGTCTTTCCGACAAAGCTCACAACTATAACATGCATATCATATTAAAGTAGATATACATAAAATAGGGTGTGTAAGATAAATAATAGGCTAACGGTAATTTTTACCGTATTTTTAAACGATTGTTTAAACGTCAAAGTTAACAACCACTTACCTCAGTCAAAATTGTTGGAAAAATGTCCGCGAACATGGCTATGACGCAGTTCTGTCTTTCATTGGTTCATGTGATCATCAATATAGGTCGAATATTCATTTGCATAATGTTGCCACGCAATCTTGGGGAAGCCCCGAATCTTGGCGGGAGCGGACTCACGCATCACAGATTTTGGCCTAGATTCAGAGGACAAATCTACAGTGCTGCCTCTAGCGGATTGTAATGTACCTATCACAGTGACACAGTCACAGAGTCTCAGACTCAGAGATTGTGTTTTTAAAATTTAAATTAATCTGCACAAATTATTTGTCTTGGTTTACACTATTATTTGTTTAAATTTTCATGTTTAAATTATTTTTTAATTCAGTTTCACGCACCCTTAGTACTGCGCACTGCACAATTCCTAGGTTAGCCCCAGAAGGGGCTGTAATGCCTGTATCAGTGTATCTGTATGGAGAAACGACACTTGACACTAGGCGATAATATGAGAAACATGTTAAGTTAGTCGATTTAAAATGTTCCAATAAATATACATTAACCTGATAAATGTAACAATATCCTGCAAAATACAGCAAAGTTTGTATAACTTACATTTTCAGCATGTCTCGACAGAAGCTTCCACAACGTATTTAATTGCAAAAAGGGATTAACGTGTCCGACATCGCATCCTCCAAACAAACCAGTTGCATTGTGGGTCCTTGTCCAAAATGTCGAGCGCAGCAGAAGGGGTGGAAGTTTCGCCGTAAATTTGATGTACTTTTATGTAGACATATGAACTTAATTGGGTAGAAATTATATCGTTATTTCAAATATTGATTAATATATGTAGATGACATTAAAATGACTTCAACAAGCATTGGAGAATTGTTTCACAATGAAAGGTAAACATTTCAAGCAGTCCTCCTGGGGACCTTGCCTTGGCCTCGCCCTCGGCTCTGACTGTAACTATCAACGTCACGCATGCTAGTCACTTAGTAGTCACAAATTAGTATCAGATAAAGAATTTGGGTAATCATCAAGATAAATGCAAATATTTCCTTTTGCCCATATTATATAATTCCACATTTTCAAAATATAGCCTGTTGCTGTTAGTATACTGGTGTAGGCAATAATCGTGGGGGTTGGGTCCAATCATGTTTTGCCATTTTTACTAAAACCTAATCAAATTCTTCTGTAAGATATTTATGTGCTAAATCTCTAACACATATTCCTTCCAATTTCTGCAAACAAACTGTTACAAAACTTGTTTTGAGTGAAGTACTTACGAAAATATACCAGCGAAATCCAAATCTCGTTAAAGTCACAAAGACGCCTGAGTCGAAAATCGTGGGTTCAACTCCTATCTACGCTGTGTAAATTTTTCGCGTGTCACGTAAATCAGTGTGATACCACGCAGTGTATTAAAAGAGTCCAAGATTGTTAGAACACAAGATTTTTGTGTGTATGTGATGTGCATAGTGTATCTCTATCTGATACATTGTAGGCCGTTGCTATTGGTCCGGACCCGGACATACTGTAAAGTAGCTATAGCTCCGGCACTTCATATGCGCAATGCGAAACTACCGGTAAACAATTGCAACAGTGCCGACTACCAGACAGTGATTGTAGCTCCGGCAGACTGCCGGAAACCGTATAAATCGACTACAGCTCCGGCACTGATTGTCGGACGCCGTACGAACCTGCTATAGCTCAGGCACTAATTGACTGCCGGACGCCGTGCGAATCTACTATAGGTCCGGCACTGATTGACTGCCGGACGTATCTACTATACAGTACAGGACACTAGTACAGTTCAGGCACTGCCTGCCGGACGCCGTTTGGTTTGGCTATAGCTCCGGCGATAACTATAATATAATTAACAGTAACAGTGGCTCTGCTACTAAGTCTAAGAGGACACCGTAAGATAATTCGCTATATGGGTGATTCCATGTGAACGCAACAAAAGTTCCTGAAATTTGTTCCCCTCATCTCTTAGATTTTTGAATAAATCAGTTTGGTGAGTCTTTGGTAAGAAAAGCAAGAATCCGAAATTTGAACAAAATCACTCCAAGTTAAGACACATCTCACGAGGCCTCGAAGCGACTACAAAACCTGTAGGTAACAAGTAGTAAAGCAACATCATCGTATATTATAACGGTATAACATTCGTAAAATAAACGTTGTATATTATAGGCCAAAAGTTCTAAATCATAATGACTACTAAATGCATCCCCGACAGCAACCTTACAAGACATTGCCGTTACCATGACGAATGCGACACATGGATCCACATTGGTTGTTGCGGGGTATCACCCAAAGAGTATCGCCATTTACAACATTCTAATGTCAGCTGGTACTGCACTCACTGTTCATTACCAAATTTCTCAAACTCCTTTTTTAACGACAGCTCCATATTAAGTGACCCTAACCCATATGACTTGTTGTCAGACTCAGTGTCTGAAAATGGTGACAACATTGCAGACTGAGTCCGAACCTACAAACCGGAACAAACCAACCAACAAGCCTAAATCAAAACCAATTAAGATTATGGTCATTAACTGCAACAGCATACTAAGCACATATAAACGCACCCAGTTTATGAGTACTGTGGAGGCCGAGGGTCCCGATGTAGTGATTGGCACAGAGTCGCACGTAGATGCATCGGTGTCTGATGGAGAAATCTTCCATCCAGGATACGATGTCTACCGAAAAGACCGAGACAGGAATGGTGGAGGAGTATTCGTTGCCATAAAGAATTGTTTTATTTCGTCGGGGATGTCCGAGTTTGACTCTGACGGTGCCGGACCCTGATAGTGGGATCATATTATAGACCACCTAACTCCACTATCGATGCACTATCTGGTCTGGAGAATTCGCTAGGCTGTATTAGCTCGAAATATCCAGCGGCAAACATTGTTTTGGGGGGTGATTTTAATATGCCGGGCATCGACTGGGAAACCAAGTCGGTGATCAGAAACCCCCAGTATGGCAATGGTATGAGTCAGAAGCTGATTGATATCTGCAATGACTTTTCATTGGACCAAGTGGTAAGAATACCAACACGCCTCAACAATATACTGGACCTGATTCTTACCACAAACCCTAACCTGTTCAGAAATATCTCTACTATCAACGGAATTAGCGACCATGACATTGTCACCACCGATCTCGACATGAAAGTACCAATGAACAAGAAGAAAGCCAGAACCGTTTATATATATAAACGAGCAAACATTGGTGCCATTAAAAAAGAGTTATATGAATTTAATATAAACTTGTTTGGAGAGGATTTCAATTTGCGATCAGTTAATGAGAACTGGAATATGTTTAAATTAATTGTACTGGATAGCATGAACAGATTCATTCCCACAAAAAAACTATCAACTAGGAATAATCTCCCATGGATGACAAGACATATTCACAGACTAATCCGCAAGAAACAGAGACTATATAACAAAGCAAAAAAGACACAAAACAATCAGGATTGGGCTGTCTTCAGGAAGCTCCGGACACATGTAAAAACAGAACTAACCGCTGCGTATCATAACTATATTGATAGCATGCTTGACGTCGAGTGTAATGAAGAAAGGTCAATCCCTAAGAAATTTTGGTCATACGTCAAAAATATAAGAAAGGACTTTGTTGGTATACCATCACTGAAAGACCACAATAATCACCTGGTTTCGTCTAGTAAGGGGAAAGCAGATATACTGTCAAAGCAGTACCAAACTGTCTTCACAAAGGAAGATCTTGTCAACATCCCAGTCATGCCTCAGTCACCATATTCCGCAATGCCGGGAATCACAGTCACTGTATATGGAGTACACAAGTTGTTACTCAGACTGAAGCCCGGCAAAGCGCATGGCCCTGACGCAATCCCAAACAAAATTTTAATGGAGACAGCTGATCAAATTGCACCTTGCCTGGCTAGAATATTCCAACAATCCATCGACACGGGTGAGGTCCCCCTTGACTGGAAACATGCTAATATATCAGCAGTATTCAAGAAGGGTGACAAATCAATCGCAGCAAACTATAGGCCAGTATCCCTCACATCAGTATGCTGCAAGCTATTTGAACACATTATCTACAGCAACATAATGGACCATCTGGACTCTAATAACATCATCGTAGAGTACCAGCATGGGTTCAGGAATAAACATTCATGTGAGACACAATTAATTGGTGCCACAGAAGACATTGCAAAGAATATAAATAACGGCCACCAAACTGATCTCCTAATACTGGACTTTTCTAAGGCCTTTGACACCGTGCCTCATGCACGCCTTATGGGAAAACTCCAGTATTACGGGGTCAGTGATGGAGTCACCAACTGGATTTCAAATTGGCTAACTGACAGAAAGCAGAATGTAGTAGTAGATGGCGAGTCGTCAGAAGAAGTGACAGTCGAGTCTGGGGTACCACAGGGCACTGTATTGGCCCACTTCTTTTTTTATTATATGTCAATGATATAGGAGAGGGATCACCTCTAATATCCGGCTTTTTGCCGACGATTGTATTCTATACAGGTGTATCAATGACAGTAATGATGTAGAAGCCCTCCAGTCCGACCTGCATAGGCTGGTGGACTGGTCTGCAACCTGGCAGATGCATTTTAATATCAATAAATGCTCAGTTATGCATATCACCAAGAAGAGAACTATCCACCGATCTCAGTATACCATCAATGGAGACAGCCTGGGAACTGTACACCATCACCCGTACCTAGGAGTGGAGTTCTCTGATGACCTCAGATGGAACACTCACATATCCCACCTATCTGCCAAATCTAACCGTATATTAGGTTTTATCAAGAGAAATCTGTATAAATGCTCAGAGAAAACTAAACAATCGGCTTACTTTGCACTAGTCCGCCCTAATCTCGAATACGCGAGCGCTGCTTGGGATCCATACACCAAAAAAAAATATTAACGAACTTGAGAAAATACAGCGACGAGCAGCGAGATTTGTAATGGGTAACAACAGTCAGGAAAGCAGCGTAACATTAATGATGAAAACACTCAAGTGGGAGTCCCTAGAGCGCCGCAGAGAGGTCAGCCGCCTAGCAATGTTCTATAAATCTGTACATGGAGAAATAGCCCTTCCTTTGCCGAGCCACCTCGTTCACTCAATCAACAACACTCGTGGCCACAGTGAACGATTTATTCAGGTGCCGGCAAGGACTCAGGTTTATGCTAACAGCTTTTTTAATAGAACAGTAAGGAACTGGAACGGACTAACCGAAACAGTTGTGTCTGCAGCCACGGTGGATACTTTTAAATCTAGGCTGGGCAGACGACTCTAAAAATTCCCTGTAGTGCTATGCCATATGCCCCCCGTCCCCTATATTGGCGTAATGACCGTATGGTTTTTGCCAATTATTATATAGACATAGAGACCATTACCGCTTACTGCGCATACATTGCGGAAAAGTGCCGGACCAATAGCTGAGAAATTACGCTTACGGATCCGGAGCGCTAGCCACTTCGTACATTGTATGTATACCTGCCAAGAGATTTTCATCAGCAGTTCAGCACGCTTCCTATATCGCACTGTTGTATTGCGCTGTCTCTGATCTAGACATTGGAAGCTGTTGGCAATTTGTTGCCGCTGTGCCACCATATTTTTCACTGCCATAACTTCAACTTCACCTCTGTCTCGGCTCGACTCATGACATCAGAAGACAGGAGGGGGTTAGGGTTAGGGAGGGCAACTAATTTGAGCCATTGAAATAAATGCGTCCTTAAATAAAAGGATAGGAAACTACTGATAGGACAGTTCGAGTAGCTTGTTTGTCAATAATGCTATTGATACTTTTGACACCCTATTGTGAAGAAAAAAATTATGGTTTTGGAAAACGGATTCTCAACATTAACAGTGATCTGATAAAGTATATATACAATTGTATAGACATTGTTAATGTGGTCTAGCTGGGCCGAACCTCTGTATAGTGTGAAACAGTAATTTTATATCATGTTTTACTTATTTAATTATTTCTTATAATTTTTTTAAGTTATTTATTAACTTTATTTAACTTATTACCTTATTATATTTTAATTTGTTTAATCTATTTATGTGTCTAACTTATCTTCTTTTAAAAAGCTATGTATTTTTATTTATATGTACCAGTTGCATCTGGATTATTTGCCTGAAATAAATGTATTCGTATTCATTCGTAAAAAAGATTAAGTAATGCAGACTGATGCAAATGGGAGTGTTATTTAGACAAGTCAAAATGTCAAATTTTGGGCGCACTTTTTGTGTAGCCTATGGCTGCAACAATGCCAGTTAGTGGAATAAAGGCACTGAGGTATGAAATTCATCCAAACAAACAGTTTTATTGGTAGTTAACAGTTAGGTGGGCCTGGATTGTGGATTCTACACAAGTGTCATAAAATAACAGCTCTAAGTATGCATGAATTATAACTGCAAATATGGAGCTCAGTAGCACAGCGGCTAGAGCTTTGGACTCTTGACTGAGAGAACCCGGGTTCGAATACTGACTGGCGGTGTTGAACTTTGGGCAAGTTTATTTACTCTGCGTTGCTTCAGTTCACTCAGCTGTACGAATGAGTAGATGGCTATAGACAGTGGTGGATACGAATGGTCTTCGCACATTAATTGCAGCATGGCTGAATGCTTCACAGAGAAGTCGAGATGGAGTTCGGTTGAACAGGTCTGCCAGGAAGTAGTGTAAAGCACTTTGAGCAGTCCTGAGGACTGGCTACTGTGCTATATAAGAACTTAACCTTTAATACTGTTTTTACATACTTGGAATTGGAAGCTGACTGAAGCCTGAGTAATGTCATTGTCCAGTCACTAGGCATGGCTATTCCTAGATCGGTACCATTTGTTATTGGCGCATAACATTTCAAATTGGCATATAAATGTCTCCATGCATGTATCAACCGGTGTGTGCATCATTTTGTCTATCACTGGGTCAGTGTCATTTATAACTTCCACATCAAAAAATGTCTTGTAGCATAGCAGATGTATCAAATTGGAATGATGTCATTGATATTTTAGTGACAACAATTAAATTTACACGATAGCCAACATTTAAATTATAAAAGTGGGTTGATTTGACATGGGATGTGTAATTATTGAAAGTGAAAAGAATTGCCTTGTAGTAAATTATTAGTATAACAAATATGGTGAGGGAATTATGAGTAGCTTACATACTGTTGGTCCTCTTTCATTGATATTTTGGCAACAACGTTGATATTACACGGCAGCTGACATTTTAATCCTGAAAATGGGTAGATTTGACGATAATTGAAACTGAAAAGAACTCCCATGTAATATGTATACAAAATATACAGTGCTCTTTCGTTGCAGGTTTCCCAGTGGGCCAGCCCTGGTGCTGCTCATGTTGTACCTTCCAGTGGGCATTATTCTGGCCGTCCTACGCCTCTTCATCGGTCTACATACCTTCATCATAGCATGCATCCTCCCAAAACCGACCTTATTCAGACAGTAAGTTTACATCTAGGCAGGCTGGAAGGAACTATACGAATTGTAAATATGTTATATAGACGTCTTTATAGTACTTAGTATAATAACAAGTATTTTATTTCAGACTTGTAATCAGTGTGTCTATTTAATATAATAAATACATAGATTAAAACAGCCAAATTAAAAAATTATAAGGCTGAGATCCGCTCATTCCATAATTTTGATCTATAAAACATACATGTTGCTAATAATATAACTCAAAGACTTGACCTTTAAGTAAATATTTGATAACTATTGTGACTGTAAGTAAAGTAACCTTTCTGATGATGTAATCTATATTTAAATGAGATGACATTAGCTATATAGAAAACATGTGACTAGCGTAACATCTCATAGGTTCCATATCCCGTACATAGGAATTGTTACGAGCAACTACAAATTGTTGATTGGTTATCGCTGTAATAAAACTTTCCCTGTTTTGTTCAAAATGTCATCATGTGTGTTGTAGCTTGGTCCTGCGCACAATGTGTGGTGTTCTGGGTGTGATTATTACACGGGTGGGTGTGAGTAACGTGCACAAGCGAGCCAAGGTGCTGGTGGCCAACTACACGAGTACCCTGGACCACCTGGCCATAGACCTCATCATGCCAAACGTCCTTGTATGTCACACACGCTACATCTGTCTTATCCTCATAACTATTACTTTGTGACAGTTTCTGTTCCTGTAAAGACTACAGAGGATGCTCGGATGTAAGGAAGATGTGATTGAAAGGAAAACAAACAGGAACTTTTCGTTGTAACTCACGTAAACGCGTTAATACATTTGAATTAACTAGTTGATTCATGTAATTGTTTCATTTACACAAAATAATCACAATTATAGAATCATTTCATAATCAGTTGCAGTTACAGCATTTGTCTGTAATCGGTTACAATCACGTAATTGAACCCAGCCCTACAGGATGCCTACAAAATTTCAGTCCCATACATGTGAACCTGATGGAGATATTCTCAGACACACAGAATGATAGACAGTCAGAGACCCACACTGTGTTATGATATAGATATGATGTTATCATACACATATGATGTATGTGATAACACGACACCTAGTTGTGTTGTGTTGTCATAAAAGTGAAGCTAGTAGCTTGTAAGTGACCACTATCTGTTGATACAGCCGAGTGTGTGGGATCTCCCTCCCACCCTCATGTGGATGCTGGGGTACAGGGACATGGAGGCAAAGAAAGGCCGGGACAAACTCGTTCAGAACGCCAAGAAACACATCCAATGTGAGTGTCGTCTTGTACTAAACATGTTTCCATCTTACAGCTGTAATACTACTGAAATGGTTAGATTCAGATTACCTGTTTACACAACCAAGTTGACTCACTTCCCAGTTATATGGCATCCTTCAGTTGCTTTCATCGGGAACTGAATTGTGGGACCTCATTCAAACCAATTTAGGGTGTTTCATTTAAAATCCCACAATTTGATTCATGACAGCTGACAGAATAATGTTTCCCGCTTGTAATGATTAATACAGGCTGGTGTATTGGTGACAATGTATTGTTTACTAGATATCAGTATAAGAATTATGTTATTTTCTATTTATATGTACACATATATTGTGAATGTTTGTAAAGATCTATCTGTGCAGTTTTTAAATGCTTGTTGGTTGAAAGGGACGCTTGCTGGGATCTGAAATGTCATAAATTTTCCAAATAAACAATTACCTTATCATTAATAATAAGGTAACTTCTTTTGCACCTAAATCCTCGGAAACAAGCTCAGAGGCGCATCAATACAAAAGGGTTACCCCCAGGTAGTCAATATCAGAATCGATAAACCATATTAAAGTCATCAACAGATGGATCGATATGCCAGGGAGCTAAAGTGGATATGTAAGGTTATAAAGGTAAGTTTTTAAATGACGGCAAAATTGTATAATATTTTCAACTGATCTAACAAACACGAAGAGGGAGCATATTCCAGAGAGTTGGTGCAGCAACAGAAAATGCTCTAGTTCCAATATTAGTATTGACTCTAGGAACAAAAAGTAAATCAGAACTTGATGATCGAAGCTGGATAGTCTTTTTTACAGGAGTAAGCAATGAATATAAATATGCTGGTTGCTTACATGAACGTGCCTGGTAGGTAATGGTACAGATCTTAAAAATAATGTGATATCGGACAGGAAGCTTGTGCAATGACTTCAGAAGACGCACTGATGGAGAAAACTGCTGAGACCGAGTCACAACCTTAGATAAGCAATTCAGTACATGTTGTATCCTAGTGATAACCTTAAGGGCAATATTGTGAAAAAGGGAATTACAATAGTCAAGCCTACTAGTAACAAGTGCAGTTGCGATAGTTTTTGCAACAAAAAGAGGCAAATAACAGCAAATACTTCGAGGCTATATTTGGCGGAGATAGATCGTAGAAATTGGTGGTGCAAAAAAGTTGATGAACAAGTGGAATTACTGATTGATAAGTATTATTCTTGCCTTAATATCATTCATAAAGTTGCAATAAACATATATTGAGTAGCAGTTGTGCTTAAAGTTAGTTAATTAAAGTATTTTAGAACACCTTGAGTGATAATAGGGTAACTCACTTAGGCTTAGCCTTCGATAAGTTGTAAACAAGATTTAACAAACCTGATTATGTGGTAGAATATATAGGAGATAAAGTAACAACCATCAAACTACTTACATAAGATAATATCTGTGTAAGCCAGTACTTGCTAGATATTTTGATTAGGTAGCATTGTTGTTAAAATTAAGCAAGGGCGATAGTCGGACGGCGTAACCTAAATAAAGCTGCCTAACGTAACGTAATTGATTGTATTTAAATTAGGTCACTACCGGTAATGTTAGCGTTCGTGTCAGGATAAATAGTCGGCTGTGTAATTGAAATTTTTTACCTAAAGTGTGCTGTAGTACACAGGAAACAGTCTTTATAAAGACTAAGTTAGTTAAGTTATTAAATAAATTCTGATCGGGATATGGCGCCTTGCAAGCGGCAAGTCAAGGCAAAGCGACACTTGGTGTGCGATCACTGCCACAGCTGGGTAGATTTTGCATTGTCCGGCTGTGGGAAATCATGGGCAGAAACCATGGAGGAAGGATTCACATTTCAGTGCATTGGGTGTTGGAAGGTGGAGTGTCTGCAGAAGGAGATAGTTAAGTTGACAGATATTGTGAAGGGAATGGAGATGGGAATTAGCAAGGAGGCAGGTCGAATGGAGAGAGACGACAGGGAGAGAGGTGAGAATACTGCAAGTCTGAAGGAGAATAGCAGTGGCAAGAAAACTGAGGAAAGGAGATTGAGAGGAGGGAAGGTGATTGGAGGGGAAGAAATTGGAAAATCGACAACAGAAAACGTGACAAGCGTGAAGGTGACAGGGAAGAAAGTGACCGTAGAGTAGGAGGGAGGGAAGATGGGGAG
This sequence comes from Paraescarpia echinospica, assembly GCA_020002185.1. Classification (NCBI taxonomy): domain Eukaryota; kingdom Metazoa; phylum Annelida; class Polychaeta; order Sabellida; family Siboglinidae; genus Paraescarpia; species Paraescarpia echinospica. Next base: position 32,531,420 of record CM034534.1, on the reverse strand, counting down.
AGGAGAGAGGAAAAGGAGATGGGATGAAAGAAG
>CM034534.1:32349275-32530387 GCA_020002185.1 Paraescarpia echinospica | reverse complement strand
TGGTAAGCTTTATGGGTATGCATAAGTTACAGTTATGGATCACTCATTATTTAAAAAATTAATAGATCTTGTTCTCTGTTTTGTTAATTTGGTAGTAATAAAGTTTTTATAGTGACTTTTTTAATTATATGTTTACATTATGACATTGTGTCAAGATGCTTCAATTATATTTAGTTGCTAAGCAGATTACATTGTAATACGAAATTTGAATATATATTTGGAGCAAAACAATTTATTTAAAAGCAATAACAAATGAATATTCAGTAAGCTCACTGCTGTGTACTAATGTGTACATGATGAAAATATTGAATAAGATATTTCTTTGGGAGACATTGAGTGTGAAAGATTCTATGGAGCCCGCAATTTTCACATTAAATTGGGTCATTATTTTGTGAGATATTTTACCAAGTGTTTCTGTGTTCTGTCCCTCTGCCAGGTGAACTGTGTGTCCCAGCTGTGCTCCCTGTCAGGCAGAAAGCAGAAGACCAAGATGCCGTACCTGACGACTGGGATGGGACAGTGGTACCGCCTCATCACGGCTGTCTTTGCACACCAGGGCATCATTCATGTCCTTCTTGTCATGCTGTTACAGGCTCGTTACTTATTCTAGTCATCAATAGTTGTTAGTTTATTATTATAGTCTACATAAAGAAAAATCTGGCCAGGAGGCGAAGTCTGTTTTCCCAAACAGTATATTGCCGCGCCCACTTTGACCCATTTTTCACCGTAGCCGTCAATCAACCGTTTAGGCTATAATTGTGCATGCGTGACGGATACCACGTGACGCTATCAAATTGGCTGTTTTGCTGTCATTACTCTTCACGAATGCTACATTTTTATAGAAATTTGGAAGAGTTGAAGAGAAGTACGTAAATCAATAGATTGCATTAGATGCGCTGTGTAATGTTACATGCTTGACACAACACCATGTATAAGATAATTTATATTAATTAAGCTTATCAGTGATTTGTATGTTTGGGCGCGTGCGTTTGTCACACTAACTTCGCCTTGCCCTTGTGCTACCACTCTGTGTGGAAGCACCATAAAATGTACATAATAAAATTAATCTTGTTTTGCAGTAGAAGAAAAGATGGACATTGATGGGCATTCTACGAGCAGTTATTTTTTTATTTATATGTGTCAATTTATTGACACATATAAACACAATTCACTACAACATGTCATCGGATTATGCAGAACATTTAATTACTTGATGGGGGCACAAATCGTGCATGCAATCTTTTTTCCGTTTAACAAAAACCTGATCAAATTCTTCCGTAAGATTCCTCTATTTGTTAAATCTCTAACACCTATTCCGCCAAATTTCTGCAAGCAAACTGTTAGAAAAGTTGTTTTGAGTGAAGTATAGCAGTATGTAAACTTCTTTCAGTGTTTTCATTTCCTAAAGCAATGTAAAAACTACTTTCAGTGTTTTATTTCTTCTAAAACAGTAATACTACTGTAGTCTATCAATAGCAAAAATGCCTGTTTTCATGCATGCGCAGATATAATATTCTTGTGAGACAACTGACAAAGTGGACGGACCGATGGATATACTTATTTGGGAAAACAGAATTCGCGGCCAGGCAAAGCTCAAAACTACTCCGTCTAATATTTAAAAGGAAATAAAACCAAACTAATTGTTTTCTGAACAAATATATTAGTAGCATAAGGTAACAGGAGGTGGAACACAGTACTCATCTGAAACCGAGGCAGGTATACAGCCAATCGAAACAGATCTTTCACACCAGCAACCAATCACAATGTCTGTTACATTTGCTACAGCTGCTCATTGGCCACCAGATTGAGATGATTGCTGGCTGGCTGCGCATTGGAATCATCTACTGGGTCAGTGCCATCATGGGACTCATGGTAAGCTTTTCTCATGTCAGTGTTATCATGGGAATCATATCAAGCTTCTCACATGTCAGTGCCTTCATGAAACTCATGGTAAGCTTCTTACATGTCAGTGCTATCATGGAACTCGTGGTAAGCTTCTCATATGTCAGTGCCATCATGAAACTCATGGTAAGCTTCTTACATGTCAGTGCCCACATGGTAAGGTTCTCACATGTCATCATGGAACTCATGGTAAGCTTCTCACCTGGTAAGCTTTTCACATGTCTGAAATATGAATTAAACCACTGAATAGCTGTGCCAGAAATAAAAAAATGTCTATGAAGGCGTAAAAGAATGTCGTGATCTATTGTATCAAAAGCAACTGATAGATCTAGTAAGGTGAGGGCAGTAAATTTGCTATTATCCATATTGCGTACAATGTCATTGTGTATTTTAAGAAGAGCCGTCTCAGTTGAATGAAATCGTTTATATACAGATTGTAGATCATTTGATAAATATTGTGAATAAATATGTTCATGAAGTCGATTTGTAACAACCTTTTCCAATACCTTCGACAGAGAACTAAGATTAGAGATAGGATGGTAATTTTTAAGGTCATTTTTGCACAGACTTTGTTTCATAATAAGAGGATTGACAAGAGCTTGCTTGAATTTGTGTGGAACAACACCATCCTGCATTGATATATTTATACTATTTGTAATAGAATAAACCAGTTGATCAATGCAACTTTTCAGTAAACTTCTCTCATGTCAATGTTAGAGTGTGACTCATGGTAAGCTTCTCTCGTGTCAGTGTCAGAGTGTGATTCATGATAAGTTTATCTCTTGTCAGTTTCAGAGTATGACTCATGGTAAGCTTCTCTCATGTCAGTGTTAGAGTGTGACTCATGGTAAGTTTATCTCATGTCAATGTTAGAATGTGACTCATGGTAAGTTTATCTCATGCCAGTGTCAGAGTGTAACTCATGGTAAGTTTCTCTCATGTCAATGTCAGAGTATGACTCATGGTAAGCTTCTCTCATGTCAGTGTTAGAGTGTGACTCATGGTAAGTTTATCTCATGTCAGAGTGTAACACATGGTACGTTTTTCTCATGTCAGTGTCAGAGTATGACTCATGGTAAACTTCTCATATGTCAGTGTCAATATGTCAGCAAATCCATTCGTGGTTTGGGTCACTGATCAGTGGATGATTTATGCAGGAAGGAATGATCATAGGAAATATGCACAATGTTGCAAGCAGCTGTTCAAAGTTACATAATCTTCATCAAACATGCATACGCAACGGATAGAGTGAATTGTGAACTTATTGTTTTGGTACAAGGATTGCAAAATTATGAAGTGAAAATATATATTACAATATACATTCATAAAATTAAAAGTTAATTTGCTCTTATATAACGTCATTCAAGAGTAAACTGCTGGAAATGGTCAGTCGTGCACTCTTATCTGGCAACATGCTCATGATATCCACATGCTGTGTATTCCCTTAATGATGTGGAGCATTTGTGATGTTGTAGGTGGGAGCTACATTCAATCCGTATCTGCCACACTTGGGGGCTGGAGCTGCTGTATTTGGCCTCATTGGAGTCGTTTCTGTTGAACTGATACAGTCGTGGCAGCTGATCACTCATCCATGGCGAGAGGCGAGTATTGAGTTGTTTGAACTGATACAATCATTGCAGCTGATTGCTCATCCGTGGCAAGAGGTGAGTACAGAGTTGTTCAAACTGATAAAGTCAATGCAGATGATCACTTATCCATGGCATGAGGTAAGTACTGAGTTGTTCGAACTGATAAAGTCATTGCAGATGATAGCTCATCCATGTTGAGAGGTGAGTACTGAGTTGTTTCAATTGTTTGAACTGATAGTCATTGCAGATGATCGCTCATCCATGGTGAGAGGTGAGTACTGAGTTGTTTGAACTGATAGTCATTGCAGCTGATTGCTCATCCGTGGCAAGAGGTAAGTACTGAGTTGTTCGAACTGATAAAGTCATTGCAGATGATTGCTCATCCTTGGCAAGAGGCGAGTACTGAGTTGTCCGAAACTGATACAGTCATTGCAGATGATTGCTCATCCATGGTGAGAGATGAGTACCGAGTTGTTTCATTTGTTTGAGCTGATAGTCATTGCAGATGATCGCTCATCCATGGAGAGAGGTGAATGCTGAGTTTGTCAACATGCACTCAGCTATCACTTTCAGAATGACATATTGTTGAAGTCACATCTGATGCTGGACAGGTGTAAGATGCAGTTACTAATAGGGAAACAAAAGGCATGTTTTTGGTCAATGCTCATAAGAGTTAACATAAAATAATAATTTGCAACTACAATCGCCGATATGATGCCAGTGGTTTACTCAGAATTTATTATCGGAATGGGAGATTCTTGTGGGTCAGTTTAAAACACCATGTAAGGTATTGTTTGAGAGATCCTCAACCAGCCTTATTGTGTTTTGCAGGTGTTGAAGCTCATCTTGATATGCGCCTTGTTCATCCTATCGGGAACTCTTCCATTTGTCGACAACATGGAGTTGATCACAGGTTACATGTTTGGTGCACTCACCAGCATGATTGTTCTCCCCTATATCACATTCGGGAAGTGGCATGCTGTGCGTAAACGCATCATCGTTGCCATCACCATACCAGTGCTGCTCCTGAGTGTGTTTGCAGTGTTCTTCCTCTTCCTACACGCCCAGTGGATCTCCACCCAGTGCACGGCCTGCACGAAGATCAACTGTGTGCCCTACACCAAGACCATGTGCAAGATCAGTGAACTCTGGTAGCAGACATCCTCCCTTAGTCATTTTAAAGGTTCTTCCTCAATTCTATTTTACAGTAAACCTGCATAGTATCCACAATAACATGCGAGCTTGTTTGTGCAATATTTTAATGTTTGTAGTTTTGGTAAAATCATCACACAAACAATTGACTTGTTTCATACTTGTCCCACAATCAGTTCAAGATATTTTCAAAATTGGAATCTTCATGAGTTCACGATACAATCACGCACATGTTTCTAGGTTGGTGTTTTTTATTTTCTTTGCACTCGCAAAAACAACGTGACTGAAAAATTCAGTGAGTTGAATGCTGAATGCTGGCTCTACAATTGGCTTTGGCCAAGTTACCACATGTACCGACAAAAGTTGATTTTTGGACCATATAAACAAATGTACACACTTTTTATTAAACGACCGAGGATATTATTTAAATTACTCACATACTACATAATTGGACATCAAAGAGCTGGATTTATGGCAGGCTAATCCAGTTAAAGAAGCTGCTTTAACAGTATGACAAACGGAAGCTTTCATTGGTAGATGTTGCTATATGTTTGGAACTAGAAAGCCGCTGGCTTTGTCACTGTTGGCTTTCCTATTAAACAAGCATCAGCAATAATAATTTGATATTGCATCATCGTTCTAGATTAAGTAAGTGGGTTAATTGATTAAATTGTAATTGCAATAAGTGTTCTATTTTGGTGTGTCAACAAATTAATGCACACTTCCATTGTTAATTTGTTAAAGCACGGTAGAAGATCATGTAAAATGTTGTGCGCGCAAAAATAGCAAACATATGATACAGAGGACAGCACAGTGTAGCTTCACAATGCAACAAAACATAAATAACTACCTACATTTAATATAAAAATCCTTAAACAATTCTGATACACACAACAGTTCTACTGACAGTTATATTAAACAAGAAATTTTACATTTGGCAATAGCCTCCTATTTAAGACATGCTACCCTGACTTGACCGTATTAACATTCAGCAAACAAGAGAACAGTGCAATGTTCAATTATGATAGCCAGTGGGTATGTATTTGTTTAATGTTGGAAAAGTGCCCCAGTGATAGCGCCATACTCAACATCTGCCCTAAAAACAGCTATGTAACTATAATTATACGGTACGTATTCTGAAACATTGATGAAGCAGCTAACCACTGGTGACATTTCATAGTATTGCAAGATAAATGTCACAGGGAAGACCACCTGCTGTGTTGGCAACTGGACAAATTGAACATTTAATGTGCTTAGGGGTGTCGCATTAGTTCATAAAGTCATTACACTGTACTTAATGGGGGTTTCATTGTCACCAAGTATTGCAGTGAAAATAAATTGCTACAGTGGCATCACCTGGCAAGTGTAATGTTTTTATGCAAATTGACACTGGTAGCCATTTTGATTTATAAAAATCACAAGTCCCACATCCTTTTGGACTTTGCAAACTTAAGTCTTCAGGGAAGTGTACAAGATCAGCAAGAAAAAGTAAAAGGTAAGTTCTTATATAGCTCAGTCCTCAGGACTGTTCAAAATGCTTTACACTTTTCTCCCTGGCAGACCTGTTCAATCGAACACCATCTTGACTTCTCCGGGAAGCATTCAGCTACACTGCAATTAATGCATGAGGACTATTCATACACAAATATCCACCTCTGTCTATAGCCAGGTACTTATTCATACAGCTGAGTGAACCGAAGCAACGTAGAGTAAAAGAACTTGCCTAAGATTCGACACCGCCACATAGGATTTGAACCTGGGTTCTCTCAGTCGAGTGTCCAAAGCTCTTACCTCTGCGCCACTGTGATCTGCTCCACAAGCAATCACTAACTGACTAAGGACTAAGTATCAACTGGTTTCCTGATTCACAACGTTGCGAGTATCATTCTTGCATTGGCAAACATAAATTCCCAAATGCCTATTTGAACACATCATTAGCTAACCCCATAGCAATGTCATTGCGCAGACCGATGTCATTTCTTGTGGTCGCAGGCTATGTAGATGATATGGCCAGGTACAAGAGTTAGAGCAGTCCTGCCAACTTAAGCACATTCTTGCCTATCTCGGCGAACATTCCAGTAGAGTTCAGCAATGTGGCCTCGTCCTTGTACTCGATCGGGTTTGGGTGAGTCCAGTGGAAGGCACTGACGTCCTCTCGCCAGTTTGGGATGCTGTTCATTGTGACGTGGTTCCACGACTCGTTGTGGTAGTTCTCTGCGTAGATAGGATGGCACAAGAACTTGTAGCAGATTACCTGAAATATGCAGTGAAAATGTGCATAGCTGTCAGTGACACATCTAGGATATTGTAACCTGGCACCAATAAAGCTATAAAATCACCCATTATTTGTCCGCCAGCTTACACCCATCCATGGAGAAACAACCCCAGCATAGCAGTTATCGTCATTACATGTATACACTGTGTCTAAGTACATGACAGCCAGTAGTGCTAAGTATCTAAACCAGATCAGTTGTGTTTTACTTACACTTCAGAAGTTTGGTCTGTTGATTGAGTTTAGTGCTAGTTGTCCTCTATGAGAACTAGTTGCAAATTTGATACAGATTCATTTTCCAAAGTAGAAACACTTTGGAAAATGAATGAGCATAGCTATCCCTGTTTGTATTTATTTGGATAATTCTGTGTACACATACATGCGCACGTGCGGGTGCGCGCGCACGCACACACACACTCAAGGCATGTAGGCTGGGGTGTAATGGTTGCATACACACCCACCATCCCGCTGAGGCAAGAGTTCTGCTTGAGATAATTATGCTTAAACTTAACAGCATCCCCACATACTTCGTGTCGTGTCTGACAGGAACTAAGGGCTTCGGCTGAGACTTTTACACAAATTCCCAAAAATGTTCCGTTTAAAACACCACGACAAAAAATCACCCGCGCTACGCTATGGTATGCTATCGAAAATACGGAATCTGATTGCTGTTTGCGGAAGCCACTATTGTAGCAAGCGATGGAAACAAAGCAGGACAAGGTCACGAACACAAAGGTACTGACCGAAAGCAGATTTCTGCAAATCCTGCATGTTCTTAGCCAACTGCTTTAATTATATAAAAAATTGAACTCAATAAGCCACAGGCTTCTTGTCCACTTGCCAGTGTTGATTCTCCGGGTGGCTATCTAACTTAATCTTTCTAAATGAAATGAATACAGATGTTAAAAATACTCACAGCCAGGTGTCTGTCTATGCGCAGTAGATGCGGATACTTCTCGAGCAGCTTGTAGGGCATCGAGACACCCGTGAAGCCGGGGTGGTTGTTGTGTAAGATGCGCATCGAATCGCGGAAGATGCGCCAGAACGGAGCGTTCTTTTTACCGTACGACACGCCGAAGTTGACGATGTTTGGGAACGGGTAGCTGTGTACAACAAGTGTGGCATTATTGTGAATTAAGAACTTGTCGTGTACTGGCCGTGGGCTGTGCGTACGACATTATAGAATGAAGATTCTCGTAGAGAAAGTACGAACACGTTTATTGCGACACAGGCGGAACTCGAGATCCAAAGGAAAAGAGGAAAAGGGGCATGGTAAACGGTTCCGCGATCAAGGATCTAACATTCCTCCCCCTTTAAGAAAAACATAATTAGTATAATTATAAAAATGTGAACTTTTAACGCCAACGAGAGTCACTTATACGTATCAATGTCATATCTAAGATAGATAGTATGCAATTGTTTATAGTACTAATCTAGTGCTCTCGCGACTAGCTGCAGCTACCGAAACAGTCTATTCTGGCTATCTTGATCTATGCATTGTCCGTTATGACAGTAATATAGACTTTACAAGTTCAATCTGTCCGGTGGCTTCATCACTCTGTGTGATCTTCTCAGCGGTACTACCACGTCTGGTACTACACAGGACCGTTCAACTGTTGGTCTTGAGATCATCTCTCCTGTGGCTGTACCCGTAGTCACGTCCGAGTTGCCAGATGATAGTGGTGGTGGTGTCGATGGTGTTCGCTCGAACCGAGGTAGTACTTCACGCTCTGCAAGCCTCGGTGGAAGTTGAGGCTCTTCAGTCCTCAGTGGTACCAGACGCTCTTCAGTCGACTCGATCGGCCTTCTCTCGCGCAAATGATCCTGATGACGCTTCCACACTGTCATCCTGCAGACGTACCGCGAAGGTCAGCGGACCCAGCCGGTTCTCTATCACCGTAACGACCCATTTCGGTTGTCCCTGAAAGTTCAACGCCCAGACTCAGTCTCCTGTCATGAAACTACGCTCCACTGCTCTCTGGTCGTGGCGTTCTTTGTCTTCTTCCTGTTTGCGCAAAACTCGGTTCTGAATGGATGGTCGTAGAAGATCCAGTCATGTGCTCGGTGGTGTCTTCAACACAAACTCTGTTGGAGCTCTGCCGGTTAATTGTAGCTTGTGGAGTTACCCTGTAGCGTGCTAGGAAGGTGTAGAGACGATCTTCTAGGTTGCCATTTGTCTTCTTCAATCCTGCTTTTACAGTCTGAACGGCGCGTTCTGCTAAGCCATTACTGGATGGGTGATAAGGTGAAGACTTGATGTGTTTGATTCCGTTAGCTCGACAAAACTGTTCAAACTCCTCACTGGTGAAACAGCTTCCGTTATCTGATACCACTGTGCTTGGTAGACCCAAAATCGCAAACGTCTGTCTTAGCTTCGTGAGAGTTGCACTGGTTGTCGCAGCTGATACAACATGTGCATCGATGTACTTGCTGTGAGCATCGACTATGATGAGTATCATACGTCCCTCGAACGGTCCCGCATAATCAATGTGTATTCGATGCCACGTTCGTCCCGGCCATTCTCATGGATGCAGTGGTGCCACTGGTGGTTGTTTGCTGTGTATTTGGCATGTCGTGCAGTCCTTAACACACATCTCGATTTCAGCGTCCAAACCTGGCCACCAGAGGTAGCTTCGTGCCCACGCAGAATTTAGAATACTCCACAGGACGGATGATTCCGGCCTTCTGCATATGATCTAGCTCGTCCTCTACTTTGGCTCGTAAAGCAAAAGGTACAGGTCGAGGTTTACAATACCTCGGTTTAACCGTGTCATCAACGTAGAACTTCGCAGTCAGCCCCTTTACAGGGCGTAGTCCCTCACTGAACATTGATTTGTAAGGCTTTAGGAAGTCCTTTCTGTCTACCTGGTTCACGGTAGCCCTGTTCACTTTCAACACTGTTAGCCAGTCCCTTCCCAGCAGGTTAGGTCTCGACCCAGGCACTACGATTGCCTGCATCCTGTGCTGTTGATTGTTGTGACAAACGTTCACCTGTGCTCGCCCTAAAGGCTCAATTGTGGTACCTGCGTACGTTCGCAACCTCGGAACGTTACGCGTGTCGAGAGTGAGCACAGATGTCTTGCAGATTTTAGCCCACTCATCCCCCGATATAAGCGAAACTGCTGCTCCGGTATCTATCTCCATAGCCACTTCACTTCCCTCTATCTGGACATTGCAAATGTACGGTGGTATGGTGTGGGTGGCACTTGTGTGATACAGGCCAAGTGTGTATGTGTCTTCACATAACTTGTCATTGCGTTGCGTGTGTGTCATTTTCTACTAAGTGTGTCTGCTGAGTGTTTGCATTGCACACATTAGCAAAGTGATTTAGCTTTTGACACTTGTAGCATCTCCTGCCCCAAGCTTTGCACATTCGCCGATCGTCGTGTGGCGGTCCACCACAGCCGGTGCTGCCCCCTTGTGACGTCTGTACCGCTGCTGACTGCTCACGACTGGTCGATCGTCTCGATGTGGCGTCCCCTGGCGATCAGTCGGAAAGCGTTTTCTTGGTGGATTGCGATCTCTGTGTCGCCAACTGGCGACCACAATTGAAACCTCCACGTGAAAAGTTGCGCCGCCCCATGTTATTCGATACGGCGTGGACAAGCTTCGGCACGGACGAAGAAGAGTTTCCCATGATCTTCGACTGCTGTAGCGTAGCTTCCCGTGTGCGCCCGAACGTCAGTAACTTCTCTGGCGTGATTGTAGGTTCACTTAACCCCTTGTCACGCACTTTTGACATCGCACATTTTTGGATGATTTGCGACTTCACTTCTCTGTCTTTCTCATGGAACTTACAGTTTTTGGCTAGTTGCTGCAATCGTTCATTGAATTGGTCCAGCGTCTCTGACGACGTCTGTTCAGCCTGTCGGAACTTGAATATTTCATATTCTTCATTGCACTGCGGCCTGAAGTAAGCAGTGAGCTTCCGCTTGGTTTCTGCGAAATCATCATTTTCTGTCACCCCCACTGCTTCACTCAATTCAAACACTGCCTCACCAGCATAATGAAGCAACATCGCTCTCATTCTTGTATCGTTCTGAATGTCTTTAGCCACCACAAAGTTTTCAAAGCGCCGCACCCAACGCTCCCTGCGCTGTCAGTCGGCTCCAGCGAAAAAGGTGCCATGTCAGCGACAGTTTCCATTTTCACACAGAAATTAGACGTAGTCTAGTTCAAAGTAACTCGTAGAGTTGTCAGTTTACCTCGTCGCCAATTAATGTCGTGTACTGGCCGTGGGCTGTGCGTACAACGACATTATAGAATGAAGATTCTCGAAGAGAAAGTATGAACACGTTTATTGTGACACAGGCGGAACTCGAGATCCAAAGGAAAAGAGGAAACGGGGCATGGTAAACGGTTCCGCGATCAAGGATCTAACAGAACTACTAATAAAGTTATGATTCAATGTGTACGGGAACTTATATATGTAAACAAAATCTATACAATTGTTCAATAATATATACGACTGTATATTGGTGAAGGAAGAGTGTAGACTATTTATCGGAAAGTTTTCATTCTTACAGAAGACTAAACGAATGGAACATGTTATCCTGGGAATGTGTAGATGCTTACTGCGTGAATAGGAAGGATGTAAGATTGACATATCAGAAAGGCAGGAGGTTACACACAGACTGACAGAACTTGAACTCTCGATAAGATAAGCCAGAAGTTTCCTCGTCCACTTGCCATATGAGTTCTCTTCTCTGGATGGCAATGTTGTTAAATCTTGGTAAAGCCTGGCCGTTTGTTCCGGTCCATGTCCAGTAAGAGATGATAATTATTACTATCGCTGATTGTCTTGTATGTGGGATCGCAGCGAATGTGTCGAACATCAACGGGCATTGCGATTAAACTAGTCTGTCTCAGCACTTTCGAGATATTCAAATTGCGAACATTTTTTTCGGGTTTATTAGCATAAACACTATTTGGTGGGCAGTATACCTTTAACATTATTTATTCCAGTATTAAGAACATTATATTTTGTTAAAAATAAGGACCAGACAGCCTCGCTTTTATTCTTATATTAGGCCTATAACGACTGTCCCACCTCCAGTCGATCCAGTCGAACGTGGCAACGGCGTCATATCCCCGGTCCTCCTGAGTCAGAGGCTTCACCCAGATGGCGTCCGTGTCCGTGTAGATGCCTCCGTAGCGAATCATCAGCTCCACCCGGATGATGTCGCTCATCAGTGGCCGGAAGTAGTGCTTGATGAAGCCGCCGTATACGGTGTCGGGAATAGGCCGAATCACAAACGTCACCCTCTTCTGTTCTCGCACCACCTAAACAAACATGCTACAACATTGATACCACACTTATCATATCGTTGGCTAACATGACGTAGGGCCAAACAGCATTCGCCGAATTCTTTTAAACGTCTCCTCCTGAAATGCATTCACGCTTTCCAATAATTATGGGTGTTCTTGTTAGCAAGATGCATCCTCTGAGAAAGCGTAAGACACATTCATCAGAATGACAGATATCATCACAGAATCATCAAAGTAGAACCGACTGGCGCGGAATAAACTTCCATTACATAAGTTTGTTACTCACGCTCAAAGTTGGTTGAACTTTGGCGCAACGTTGGCCTCATATCTCAAAGATACAAATATGCCATCGGGAAATCAGATAAAACCTTTCTCGCGTAATGCTAAGCGTGGCGTGGGTACCTGCATTCTTCCAAAATGCACAATCAATGTGTAGGCCCTATCGTTTTTATGATGCGCCATTGTTTTCGGATCTTTTGCTTTCTTCACTTCAAATTTAATTTCTTGTCATTGCTTTGTGTCATATCGGCACCGCTTATAATATTCACACATACGTGGTAGATTAAAGTTAAGCATAGCAACAACAGAACTTAGGGAGCTGTTATTACAAAGAGGAAAAAAAAAGTGTGATAACCATCCCTGTATTTGTGGATTTTAATTGTACTCCCTACAACAAAATGACGTACTTTTTGCCACAAATGTCCTGCCGGCGGCTTGTTTCCATGGATGTAGAGTCGGTCGACCTTGGCGACATAGAGAACGCTGAGGACACTCAGGTAGAAGACGTAGTCCATGCGGCCGCCACCCAGCCACACCATGTGGCCGATGTTGGGCACGAGTTCGTCGGTGCAAGGCCGGGGAATGCGGATCTCCTCCGTGCCGTAGAAGAGCCGCCTGACAAGGCGACCGAACGGGTCGTCCAGCTCCCAGATGTCCTTCGGGTAGATGGTCTTGTAGCGACCGCCGTTCACCGTGTAGCAGTGGGGCTGTGGCACTCCACTGTCGCCACAGGCACAATATAGTTTCAACTAGCGTACAGCAAACCATTTTGCGACTAATCAAGCGCAACAGTGAGCATCATTACATATTGTTGTTGCTTTTATTGCAATTTGTTCAACTATAAAATAGCCACAACAGTCCTGGACTATTAATAAGTCGAATGATGCGAAGAGAACGGAAGCGGGTAGACTACTACAGAAAACAGAGGCGGTGAAATATCAAGACCGCACCTGAGGTGGGAGGACTGCGTGATGGGAATTTGAGAAGGTCGGAGAAATGTTAAAGGTGAAGATACTGGGGTACTGATAAGAAGCAATGGAGGGAAACAACAGCTAGAGCAGTGCAGCAGTAGAGGAGCGATTTTGTAATCTCGTACACGGGAATCAAGAGGATGAGCAGAAAAGTGTAAGTGCTAGAATATTGTGTCACGTAGGGCCTACCTGTAAATGTGGCTGATTGGGCCGCAAGATGACACCTTGGCATTGTATCTGCTCGAGTTTTTCACGATATCCGACCAGTTGTCCCCTGCGGCCGAGACGACGCCGGCACGTAGCAGGAGGTAGCCGTCCACACTCGTCGGGTCAATGGCGAAGTCCATGTCGGCAAGTCTCCTCGTCGGTGCGAAACTCAACAGCCAAGTGTTCTCGCTAACATACATACCGCCTCCATCGGCGTCAACCATCCGCATAATCATCTTGACCCGCGTCTCGTGGTCGGTCTGGCAGATCTTTACGTTGTCCGCATTCATACGATCCATTTTTATGTACGGGTAGTCTTTCTTCAGTTCGTCCATCCACTGGTTGTAATACTCGTTGTCTATTATCGGTTCTATGTCATAATGAAATATGATCTGGTCGGGTCGTATCGCACGAATGACACTGACGACGCTAAGGTAATGCTTGAATTCGAACCAGCGTTTACCGCACCAGACATAATGGATAGTGCAGGGGATTAGTCCGCTTTGAAGCTGCATCTTTGGTGACCAATTGTCTGTGACATTTACTGCAGATGTAGAACCCTTCCGTTCACCGCGCTCGTGTGCCGCTATATGGTCGTCCATTACCAGGTACGTGTCCTTCTTTTGCAAGGGTACCTCCTTTTTTCCTACCTGCCCATCCGTTTTCTCCGATAAGGTTATCTCCATATTGGAATCTGTTTCTCTCTGTGATGACGCCACCCTATTGCCTGATGGTGCATCCTTCATTCCAGACGACGCCAGTCCTCCTGCCTGGTGTTCCCGGGGTGCTTCTCTTTCTGAAGACACCCGTTTGAATTCCGCCACCGACCATGTTCGTCCCACTCCATCGAGTTCCTGACAGATACGAAAACCGCCGAGAAGATAACATTTGTATATAATCTCTAAACGTATTTAAGGAATTTGGGTTGAATTCTTGGCTAATGCGATATTATTAAGGCTGCATTTGATCGTACATAAGTTAAGTCACCTTTCAAAAATTATATGTGTTGGACTTATATATTAATAACAAGTTGGACACATGTATGCCCACATTCATGTATGTATGTATGTATGAAACAACGGGTGTAAACTAACAACGAGTATGATTGTACTAAAAAAACAATATGACTGTACATTTAATCAAAATTAATATAAAAAACACCAGATTAGTTATTCCAAAACATTTTCCCTCAAAACACTACGGTAGTTCGTTTAGCCTAGGTTCAAAATAGTCTATAAATGATTTTAAACTAGGTTTAAATATTACAAGTGCTTGCATGTGTTGGCGTAGGCCCTGTATTAACGTCTTCCTCCTAGATGGTTTGCATCCCGGGTGCCA
Organism: Paraescarpia echinospica; assembly: GCA_020002185.1. Classification (NCBI taxonomy): domain Eukaryota; kingdom Metazoa; phylum Annelida; class Polychaeta; order Sabellida; family Siboglinidae; genus Paraescarpia; species Paraescarpia echinospica. The sequence goes on along the minus strand of CM034534.1, from coordinate 32,515,409 downwards.
AACCTTCAGGGAATTTTAAGATAAAACGGCGCAGAAGACGAAATATGAGGCCCTATATTATATCCGCGTGCCTTACGTTTGTTATTCCACTGGCCTGGCGACTGGTAATTTTGCAAAAACATGCTTAGTCGAATAACTTATCAAACGCCAAAGTGATGCATATTATATGGTAGCAAGTATTATTAAATAAGTAAATAATGTTCGTTGTGTGCATACACTTATACATTTAAAAATGGTGGTTTAACTTAGAATGCAACTATAATCTACGACCCATCGAAAGAAAGCTAATTCTTTATTTTTTTAATTTCCAAAGTGTACACGTAGCGTCATCAAAAGAATTGGCATTTTTGCTAATAGGCCTCCTATATATAATAGTATTGATTATATTCTAACAAACTTCACCGTTTGTGTGCTGTGTTTAATGAGGTTTGCATTCAAATGCGAGTCATTTGTCTATGACTATCGACCTATTTTGATACGTAGGCCTATACGAGTATATTTAACCTGTGTTCAACACATGTGTACACGGGTGTTTTATTTTATGTTCAAAACATTAATTAGCGTAGTGTTGTGAATGGGTGAGTCTTTTGAACGTCCACACCGGGCATCTTATCCTAGTGAGCTTGCTGAACATACCCCCGTGCGTTGCGAAGTCGTCGGTGCTTGCCGAGACGTTTGCACTAGGGTTCTGACCATCGCCAGAAGCATCACAGCGATGGCCGCCATGACCGCCAGTCGCAGCCAGTTGCGACGGAGCGAGAAATCCATCTTGGCGGCCGCGTGAGATCCTGCGCGACATATACATAATGAGTTTAATGCTGTCAACTTTAAGCAATTAAATGATTATGTATACAAATTCACTCAAATATGATCCTGCTACAGAACACAAGAAATTATTTTAACTAACGGAACATTAGGTAGGCTACTTATTAATAATAATGTAGTCACACTAGAATTCCACTTAAACATAACGAAACACAAATTGAGAGATAATTAAACTACATATAGCTATTATGCTTATTTGTTACAAACCGAACGAAGAAAGAAAACATATTGAGACGTTTTGATAGTATAACAAACACCATGGGGCCTATTACTATAATCGAGCTAGCAATCACACGCGTACGTCAACATTCCTCGGTGGTTAAGGGTTCTTACCGATTTTGGGGTCCTTACCAGTCGTTAGACAGACGTTATTCGATTGCATACAACGTTACGCGTGTTTTCTGCGATTGATACGTATTATATAAACCGTTAAATTATGAAAAACAATAGTCGTGTAATTCTCAACGAACGTATGTTGTTTTTGTCATGATTGGTATGAAAGTTTATTTGATGTTAGGGGATTTCAAAAAAACGAGCCTTTAACGTCTGCATTCAAAACAAAATCAGACGACAGAGGTGCATTCTCCAAACTAGTTGCTTGGGTACTATTCTGTTTTAACTGTATTATTGCTTTTTTATTTTTTTTACCTTATCAATGATATGCTTTAACAAATTAGCAAGATGATTTTAAGACATATTGCTCACTTTTACTAGTGACTAGATCCGGGTTCAATTCCAGGTGTAGAGTACTAACATTTCAAGACCTAGTAGATTTTAAGATCTTGTTAATTATGTATAAAGCGTATAACAATTTACTAGCACCTGTCAATTCGCAGTCTTTGTTTACAAAACAGCCTTCTTTACACTCATCCCGAGTTCAGTATCAATATGATACAAATATTATTTTTTTCTTCTTCAGAATACCTCTTTTTCTGACATAATTATTTCTTGATGTATCACACTTTATGTATTGTTCTTATATTGGAAAAATAAACACAATTATTATTATACTATTATTATTTCGCAAATTGGCCGTTTTGTTTTGTAAACATTATTTGACGTTTATACTTAAGCATACCATAGTGTAAGTTCCGGTATAGAACAGTCATGCCTGACTAGACCGACTCTCTACAAAAGTGAACAGTTGTAGTAGTGTGCGCAACTATGATATTCCAACTTTCTATGATGACTACATTTTGTTTAATTTAAAGTTCACTGTAGAGGTTTGAGATGTGGTAAGAGTAATTCCCCTTTGTGCTGCTTGGTTGGCACAGTAAACTATTTGTCGACTCGGTAATCAGTCGGTAGGAATAGGTTCTACAGTCGGTCATTTCTGTCGACCGGTGGTTGTTGCCAGCTTTTCGTCGGCTGACAAACTCTTACCGACAAAAGGTCGGTACTCGTATGTCGAGCTTAATATGTCGTCGTGCATATCTGCCGTGTCTACAAAGACCCACACATACATTTTACTTCAACTCAATAACTAGCGAGTAGCACAGGTGAAATTCAATCCGTGTCATTCATAGACAGATCCAGACATAATATTGACTTAGTTTCCAACCTTTAGAACGGTTCCAGGAGCATGACTTTTTCTAAACAAAATTTTATATTTGACCGTATTCGTGTGCATATTTGAAATGCACAAATTCGGTTCCTGGTATATGACAAAATGCAACGGACACGAAAAGGGTCAACGATATTGTGTGTCGTGAACTGTCTTTTCAAATACGTTCCGCGTGTTCCACGTGCTCCACGGAGTATCACTGCACCGCTGGTTATTGTGTTGGTGCCAGACTGGCAACACTGGTCGTAGCAATTACACCGTGCATTCACACACACACACACACACACACACACACACACACACACACACACACACACACACACACACACACACACACACACACACACACACACACACACACACACCAAGCTCACCAGCCCGCTCTGCATGGAGGGAAATATATAGCATCTCCTATTGTGTGTGGTCAATATAATTACTGTATTGTCAGCGCTCCGGTAGTGATATACAGACCGATTCACAAGGCGCATGACCTTTACACAAAGTAACAACACGCGCCAAATTGACATACACAAAAACAGTTTTACAAGATTGCCATCCAGAGTACAAACACAGCCTTGTTGCTTCATAGCGTTGCTTCATTCTTAAGTAAGAACAAACTACCCCTATCAATATTTCAATAACACGCATACACACACACGCACACACACACACACGCGCGCGCGCGCGCGCATACACACATAATAAAACAGAGTGTGGGTCTACGTTTGTGTGGTCTTGTTTTACACGAACGCGCACGCGCACGCGCACACACATGCACACGCTCTCTCCCTCCCCTCTCTCACACACACACACACACACACACACACACACACACACACACACACACACACACACACACAAGAATGGGAACATAAAGTCAATTATGAGACTCCATATAAAACTACTCACATGAGTAACAATAATTAGTGTTATAAGTTTTGAAATAAGCCATTGTAGCCTAAGCACATTCTTCAACGTTAGTGTGAAACTAGGCTAAACACATGCGTCAATAAGAGGTTCAATAAACGCCATACTACCAAGCCTCTTGTGACGTGAGCGATAATGGGCGATTGCCTGCAAAATGGGCATGGATATAAATGGAACGAATTATTTGATCATCCATAACTTTAAGCTATTATTAATATCATTCCAGGATTACATTAATGAAATCAGATTTTTTAATTATTGTGTCTTTAACATGAAGACCACGGACAGTTTCGTGTATATGCAACGCAAAGTGACCAGGTGAAATACACAGCCAATGTGATAGGTATATATGGCATTTTGAAAAGGACTATACGTAGTAAAACTAGTAGGCCTAAGTCTCGTCTACGTCGCTACAGACGGACGTGAACGGGTCTATACAACGTTACACGTATGCTAACCTTTCTGTGATGGTCTCACCTGGTAGCTAATCTCTGTAACGTCCGATGCCTGGCTCGATCTCCCTGTCCGTAGTTTTCGTAGGTACGGGCCACGCTACATGTCGAGAACGGTCAATCGAGGCCAAATAGAACTCTTCCGGTCGGCATATTATAACCCGTCCAACCAGTGTGTGACAGAGCGGCCTGTCTCAGTGCAGCTCGTCACGCGTTGTTGCACACGGAGCAGGCGGACCATGAATAATATGGGGATCACACCGCATTTAACGTCATCATTTCCGCGGCTTCGCATGTTGTGGACGTCGCGTGACAACAACAACATTGGTGTATGAGGTGTTACACGCTAAGAGTGTCTATCACGTCTTGATATTGATAATGAACTTGTTAACAGTGGATTTAAATTGTGTTATAGACATATACAATATATACAATACACATACACACGCACACCTGTATACTCAAATCATAACGCGCGCACGCTTACACACTTACACACGATAATTAAAGGGATTCTTTATAAGCTAATATATATTCGAGGTGTACCGTATCAAAACGTATTCATTTCCCATAAGTATGTTCTCTGCTACTTATGTATTGCATGTCTATGCATCATTTGGGTGTTATCTGCGCAAAATGCCGATAAACAGTTGTGTTTACGCGAATAATTTTGAGCTTGTTGCCACGCGGATGATTAATTCTGCAGCACGAGTATAATGAATATTCATGCACACGCAGTGAACCACACACAGACCGTTGACGTCACACACAGCTAACATGTCTGATTTCGAGGTGAGTTGATTCAAGCAATGGCATTGTAAATAAGCAATTTGTAGACATATGCATATTGACAGCTATTTTTTATAAGTGTAGGAAGCGTGTGCATTGCTTATTTAGGCGATCTTTTACTTTCTGACCTAACCATGAAAACGACCACCCACAGCCACCAAGCTTCTCCTCACATATATTACTTACATATACACACACTACGTTACAAAAACCAATATTTTACATTCCTACCACCATCAAATTTAGCAAAACAAACTCAAGAAAAACTCGACATCTACGGCGGCGACTATCCGTTTCTCCGCGGTTACCGTAAAATTGATATTGTGTGGAGCTTCACAGAAATTCTGTACAGTGGCGCTATCGTTACTGTATGCATGTTCGCGCACGATATAAATATATATATTATATATAATATATCGTTAATACATACAGGCGCATTAGTGTGTGTGTGTGTGTGTGTGTGTGTGTGTGTGTGTGTGTGTGTGTGTGTGTGTGTGTGTGTGTGTGTGTGTGTGTGTGTGTGTGTGTGTGTGTGTGTAGTTATAATATTGGCATTGTTTCTGTTAAAAAGTAGCTCGATTAATTAAGACATAATTATTATCATCAGTATGGTTTGCAGGTAATGAAAGGTTAAGGCTAAACTGGGAAAGTCATTTATGCAAGCAACAACACGGAGACAAATATAGGTATGAAAAAGGCCAAATGGATGACGTTTGTTTATTATGAGGAACCAGTGTATAAGCTTTTTTGGCATACTGTAATATAAAGCAGCAGCGGTATTCCTAGAACAATTGAAAGGAATGACATGTAATCACAGCAGAGCTTGTAAAGTGTAGTGTTCATTTAAAGCCAACATGATTAACTAAGCCAACATGATTAACTAAAAAGTGCCTTTCTGAATACCACGCTGTCTGCTGCCAAAAACACTAAATCTAAATTTATAATAATCCCAAATGTGGGGGTATTTTGCCCCGATATATACAATTCCATACCATTCCTAAATCGAAAGTGGAAAAAGACATGCAAAGTCTCTTGCAATAAAACCCCGTGAACACATCCGGTGCCAACCCTATGCTCACAATCAACTGTAAATGTGGGGAAAGCATTGAGACCTGCAACCCATTCCAATAACAATGCACAAATCATGACTATACATCAAGCATTCATGGACGAAAAGTAGGGAGGCGGGTGGGTCAAATTAGACACACGTCTGCCCCTTTATGCTTTCGCAAATGGAGTGGGGGATCAGCTTGGGTTTCTCCGGAGGGACGCGCTCCAGTGCGCGCTGATTGGTTAATTTGGATCTCCCCACGGGAGTAATTAACATGTTCTTGCATACCTGAGTGGCGGTTTCAATTAAGAAACCAAGAGTGTGTTGGTTACAGATGTGCCTGACGTGGAGTCAACTCAACAGGAGGCCGCCACCAGAGTAATTCTTCACACCATATACAGTGTCCGCAATGAAGGTGTCGACCGAGTGATTATCCACGCCAATGATACGGCTATCATTGTCATGGGTGTCTATTATGCTTGCACGCTATTGAAAGATCTGCCAGAATTATGGGTTCGAACTGCACCAGGTAGCTATCTACCGATCCATGAAATGTGTGCTGCTTTTGGAACCGCACTTCCCTTCCTGCATAGCCTTAGTGAGCAAGACACAACCAGCTATCCACATTTCACCGGTAGGAAGGTGTGGTTGAATCGCAGCAAGGCAACGGACATATTTGCACTTGAAAACTTTGCCGAACAAGATGACGCTTGCATAAAAGCACACGTGATCAACCAGGCAAGGGACCTTACGATCGCTGCGTACACCAACAAAGACGATGCGTTCGAACAGAACAGAACAGAAGTGGATTTATTTCTCCAGACTGTACATCCAATAATAATATGACAAATTTTAGTATAAAAAGGTGTACAATGAGGATGATGGAGACTCCCACTAAGGCTTGAAAAGAAGTCGCTTCCGTGGGAGCCACACATAGTATAATTATAGTTCAGTTTCTGTTGAAAGAAAAAAACATGTTGTCTATTATCTAAGACATGAGCAGTAACATAAACTAAGATACATCGTCAGTGAAAAAAACCAGGATAGATTATTTTATTATAAGATGTATGCTCATAGAATGTGATGCAGTAAGCAGTATTTTATGGTGTTTGGGTGACATCATTGTGGTTGATTGCGTGTATACATGCATTCATAACAGTTAATGTTTGTGCACGTGTTGTTGTAGTTATGAATGAAATGGTTCTTAGCGTAGTTTTAAAAACCATGTAAACTGTGTGTATACAGTTTAGCTATCACACTAAGGGAAGTGTTGTTAATTGTGTTTGGTAAACTGTATTTAAGACATAGTTTTGCAAATGAATGATTTGTACCATAAATGTGAATTTTGTGTTGGTTGCGTGTATTGTGACCATGAATCATGGTATATGTAGCTATTTTCCAATTTAGAAGATGAGCAGGTAATTTGTTATGTATAAATTTATCGTAAAATTTTAATTCTTGAAGGACTAAAATATCATTTACTTTTAGTAAGTTTAATTTTTTGAATAACGGGTCAGTGTGTGCATAAATATGACTGTTATTATGCGTATAGCCCTTTTCTGAAGTTGATTAATTCTTTGAGAGTGGTACCCCTATGTTGTTAAACAGTAAGTCACGTGTGGTACTAATAATGTATTATACAATATATATATATATATATATATATATATATATAATTGTTATTCTCATTGGCAGAATTTGTTTAAGTCTATTTAGTATACCGATTATTCTGGAACATTTGTTTGATACATTTTCAGAGTGTTTTTTTTAGTTTAGATGTGTATCCATAGTTAATCCCAGGAAATTAAAACTGTCAACTTTTGTAATTATACTATTATTGATTTTAGGAATAGGTGTGTTAAATGTTTGTTTGGGTGTGTGGAAAACCATGAATTTAGATTTAGTTACGTTAACAGAAAGTTTATTTATTTCTAGCCATTCATTTATTTTCTGGAGTTCTTCATTAATCAATGTTTCAGCATCATCGGTGTGTGAGATTGTGAAATTGCTCATTGTACTCAACAAAGTAGTGTTGTCTGCATAGGATATAAAATTGAACATTTGGCTCGCTTGAGAAAAGTCATTAATAGAAATAATAAACAGAATTGGTCCAAGAATGGAGCCTTGGGGCATTCCGGTTTCTGTACATAAGATATCAGATTTTACATAATTAATTTCTACATTATTGTGTTCTATTTGATAGATAACTTTCATGAAGTTTCAGAGACAGGTAACTTTCATAAAGTTTCAGAAGGATCGGATCTTGGAAAGCAACAAGTCAACGCTGTTTAAATTACCAACAGAAGATGTTTTTCTTCTGCATTTGAAACGTGCAGTTTTGGCGACTATGATAGACAAGAGTGCTCATGTCAGCAAGCTCGCTTTCCTCCGTATGAAGAGTATCGGTGAGTTCTGGATAACGGCAAGCTTGTTCCAGTGGCATCCACACAACCTGCCTGCCCACTGCAGATGACAAAGACCATATTATGCGGCTGCACCAAAGGATGCAACAGAAACTGCTCATGTGCCAAGAAAAACATTGCCTGTTATAGTATTTGTCGCTGCCAGGGATCGGTCAAAAAGTGCACCCGTGCGATGTATGCTGCAAGGTTTGACAGCAGCGAAAACACCGAATCAGAGAGTGACAATTAACATAAACTGGCAGCACTTATAATGCTGAATTGTTAACCGTCCAGCAAGTAGGCTTGTGCACAACCTACCTTCAAACATGTGGACGTAGATAACTATTGTTCTGTTAAATGTGTGTTTGCTGAGCAGCGATAAGTACTTTCAAGGGAGAAATCGATCTCTGTTAAGGTTACGGGTGCGAAATGGTTGTTTATGCCCTACCTAACCTAGTGATGACAAGATTATCTTATGTTCAGTTAATTTGGAGGTAACTGTTTTCAGACTACTCATAAACTAGTGCTTCCTAAAGCAATGTTATTTAATATGTTCAAGTAAAATAAAAAACCTTAACATTTGAACATGGCGATTTTCCTTTATTTTGCTTGACGGTTGTATTTGGGGGGTCGGGGAAGGAAATCGCCTACATTTTGGTTTAAAAGTCATGGATTCTAATACCTTTCGTTCCTTTGTAAAGTAGATTCATAGGAGAAACTAATTTAGTACAAATGGGACATATGGGACTAATTTTAACAAACATGAGTGAATTATATTTAAAAAATACCAACAAATAACCTGAAAAACAATGCATTTTGAACCACTATTTCTTATCTGGCCGTCGATTTAATTTTCATTTGGCACAATTTAGCTGCATTAGTAACACTGACTTCACTGGTATATATGCGTATTGTAAGAACGTCACCATACTTTCAGAGGAAGTGTAAATAACACATTTGATGATGACCACAAAAATCACCTTTTAGCGTATAGGGGCATGCTGCTTAAGTGCTGTTTACATGTCTCTAGTAACGTTTTTTCAAGGTTGTCCACCTAGGTTACGATCCTAGATATACACTGTATGTAGATATCATTTTTGGAGGCAAACATTTTACTGCATTCCATGTCTACTTTCACACAAAAACTGCATTTGCCCCCCTGGGTACAAGGTTTTAAATAAGCATTAAAGTTAACAAACTACAATCATGCGCTTGCAAGATATTAATTAATTAGAATAGGTTACTGTTACCTTTCAATATGTTATTAGGTCAGGACTGTCAGGGGTAGGACAGTAGCTTAAATGCCTAGTTTTGCAACGACAACTTTGAGGCCCAGCCACCCACACCTGTTTGTACGTGCATGCGTGTGCATGCGTGCGAGTATGGTGTATCTGGCATATGACACATGGAACGTCTGTTTTTGTGGTTGAATTAATCACTCACGTTTATGGCGAGACTTCCACTGGCGGTGCGTCATGGAGTTCAAGAACGTACAAGTGTTTATTTCTATGACGTTTTTATTCTGGTACGACGCTGCAAGTCAACACTGTTAACAAAGACCATGAATATATATATATATATATATATGTTACTGGAACTGGAGATAATTACTAATTACTCCAGACATGTTATATGGATTATATAGTCATAAAGAGGCATTATGGCCTAGTTTAAGCATCGTATTTACTTGGATGTGTCGGAAGCCGTGCTGTAGGTCCCAAGTCACAATACCTACGACTAGATTTACAAGAATTAAAAGAAATGCACTTAGGTCTTTGATGATTTTACTCCAAACAGCCCAAACTTGAGCTAACGCAGGAGTTGTATGGTGCTTGTTTGTGCGCATGCGTTGTGGGTGGTTTGATTGTTTATTTTATAGGCACTTTATATGATTGGGTGTGGTGAAAGGGAGGTTCATGATCGCTGTTTGAAACGCTATGGGGCTTTCTAGTTCAGTAATCGGTGGTGGAATCATATTCCAGATTCGAACTGCTCGAGGGTAGAAAGAGAACACTGCTGCATTGATACGGCACCTAGGGGCTACGTAGTGGCCACGGTTTTTTGACTGTGTTAGTAGACCTGGTGGGGGTGTGATGTTGATTATGTTATTTAATATTTTGTAAAATGTCATGGCTTGTTTGATAATGCGTCGTCGTTCAAGAGTTGACCATCGAAGGGTGGCTATTAGGTCTGCTGCGTTTGTTTGGCGTCTGTGGTCATTTCTGACAAATCTGGCAGCACAGTGTTGTACTCTTTCAAGGTGTTTAATTTGGGTGGCAGTGTGTGGGTTCCATATGGGAGAGGCATACTCGAGTTTTGGTCGGATTAGCATGTTATAGGCTGTTTCTTTTACTTCAGGTTTGCATGGTCCGAGGGTTCGTTTGATCATGCCTAGGACTTTTGAAGATTTGGAAGCTATGTCAGTGAGATGGTTAGCCCAGGTTAGTTTAGAATCTAATTTTATTCCAAGATATGTGTGATTAGAGGCGGTAGAGAGTGGTATGCCAAAGAGTGAATATGAATGTAGTCTGGGTTTGGTTTTGTTTGTTATTGGGAGATGCAGACATTTAGATATGTTAAATTCCATCTGCCGTTTATTAGACCATGTTTGGAGTTTGATCAGGTCAGATTGGAGAGTTTCGTGGTCGATTTCGGATGTGATTTTGCGATATATAATGCTGTCGTCTGCAAAGAGACGTACGGAAGATTGGACATTTTCGGTTATGTCGTTTATGTAGAGTAAAAATAGGACAGGTCCTAGGACTGAGCCATGTGGTACACCAGATGTAACATTTGTTCTGTCCGACAGGGCTCCATTGACTGAGACTCTGTTTGCGATTGGATAGAAACGATTTGATCCAGTTTTGTGTGTTTCCAGTTATTCCATAGAAAGCTAATTTGGACAGGAGGCGTTTATGGGGGACTTTGTCGAAGGCTTTGGCGAAATCGAGTAGGATGGCATCTATTTGTGTCTTATTGTCCATAGCAGTCATCCAGTCGTGGACTGTCTCGATGAGTTGGGATTCACAAGACAGACCTGGTTGGAATCCATGTTGGAAGTGGAGGATGATGTTGTGTTTGTGTAAGTGTTTCCACATGTTGCTTAGAATGATGTGCTCCATAACTTTGCAGAGGATGCATGTTAACGAAATTGGTCTATAATTAGCAGGGTCTGATTTGTGGCTTTTTTGTGTATTGGTGTTACTAGTGCTTGGAGCCAGTCATCTGGGAGTTTGCAAGTGTTGTATGACTGCTGGAAAATGTGTGTGATGATGGGGGCAATTTCCACTGCAGTCTCTTTAAGGACTCTGGCTGGGAGTTCGTCGGGGCCTGTAGCTTTATTTTGGTTTAGGTTTTCCAGTTGCTTAATTACTCCGTCTATCCCGATTTCGAGAGAGGGCATATCGGGATAGATGGATGGAACTAGTTGGGGGATGGGGTACATTTCTTGAGTAAACACGGAACTAAATTGGTTGTTAAGTATATTTGCTTTGTCGTGATCATTTGTGATTGATTGGTCGTTTGCTTGCAGTGTAGGGATGCCAATGTATTCTCGTTTGTTTGCTTTAATGAATGACCAGAATTGTTTTGGGTTTGTTTTTAGGCTGTCTCCAATGTGATTGTTTAGATAGTCTGAGTAGGATTTGATTGCAGCTTTAGTGGCTTGTTTTCGGAGTTGCCTAAACTTTCCCAGTCACTATTACGTCCTGTTTGTTTTGCTTTTTTATGGCTTTTGTTGCGTTTTCTTTGCATTCTTATTATTTCACGTGTTATACAGTGGAGGTGGGTTTTTGCTTTGGTGTTCCGGCTGGGAATATTATTGTTGACTAATGAAGTAAGATTATTCCGGAAAAAGTTCCAATTTGTGTTGACATATGTTGAATTTGGGTTCGTGTCAAAGTATATTGTTGTTAGTTGTTTTATGTCACCTTTAAGCTTGTCCCATTTTACAGATTTATATTGGAACACTTTGTGTGGTGGTTTACTGTTACGGATTGGATTTAGGTTTACGTTAAAGGTCACAGCTTCATGTTCGCTCATGCCGGCAGTGGTGTGAGTGTTAGCAATTATCGATGGATTAGAAGTGAGTATGAGGTCAAGGATATTGCCGGAATCAACTCGTGTAGGATCGTTGACCATGTTTTGTAATCCAAATTCTCTAATTATTTCTAGCAGTTTGTTATGCTTGCTGGCAGTTCTGTTGTTAGTGGTTTGCTGCTTGCCCCAGTTAATATCAGGAAGGTTGAAGTCACCTGCTATAACTACATTAGGAGAAGTTTTTTGTGATCTGTACAGTTTTGTTAGGGATTCGTGGAGAGCTTCAAGGGATTGAAGGTGGTCACTGGGGGGTCGGTAGTGGGATGCAAAGTATATGGATTTGTTTCGTGTGAAATGGATTTTTGTCCATACTATTTCACAGCTTGAGTTTAGTTTTGTAAGTGGTTCTGCTACAATGTCATCGCGGAAGGCTATGAGAACTCCACCACCATGGGTGTTTCTGTCCTTTCGGATGGCGCTATAGTTAGGTGGTAGGAACGAATAGGTAGGGTAGTTTTCGTCTATTTTGGTTTCGACTAGGAATATGATGTCAGGATTATTGGACTGAATAGTTGTTTTTAATTGGGTTGTCTTTGCGATGCTTTTGACACTGTTGGTATTGATTAGAATTCCGTGTGTTACGTTTGGTTTTCTTACGACGTTCAGGGGTTGATGCATTTTGAGGGTTTGGTCCAAAGGCTGGATCCCAGGTTTGGGATGTACGACTCGTGTTTGTTTGAGAGATCTGTGTGTGGGGGTCAATGTTTTGGTTATTTTGGTCTGTGTCACTAAGGCTGTTGTATCGGTTGTGAGAACATTCCAATAAGTGGTCTTGGAAGAAGGAATGACTGTAGTTAGGATGGTCGCATTTCATGCAGTGCCAGGAACAGGAACTGTTACAGAGGAGATTATATTGATCTGGACTTATGTCACAACATTTAATGTATACCCATTGGTTGCACCGGTCGCAGCAGACTGCTCGGTGATTTGAAGCAACAGGCTTTTTACAAAATCCACAGGGGTGTCTGACTGGGCCAGGATTTGTTTGGATGTCCCCACAGAGGATTAGTAGGACAAGATAACATGTTTTGTGTCCCGATGTAGGGACTGCATAAGCCAGTTTGGTGTGGTACTTGTTACGAGAGTCTCTGGTGAAAGCTAGTGCCAGTCTAATACTTGTGTCAGTCCAGCAAGACCTGTCATATGTTAGCAGACCATTTGGATCGTCTGTGAATCGGGTATGGTCCAGGTGTATCGGGAATTTGGGTACGAATGCAATAATGATGCTAATCAGAACTACCACTGGTGTGCCCATTTTGGATGGCACCATCATAAGAGCAGCTATTGCACAAGCTGCTTTGCTTGTACAGTTATGTTAATGCAGTAAAACAAAAGCAAAAACAAGAGATTATATTCCACCATAGATGTGGGTATTGTTTTTATATATCACAGCTAATATAAAATCACAGTAGTAAGATCACAGTAGATGTAAAAGACAGTAGTAAAATTTGCCAGTTAGTGGACAGTATATTGTATTGTATATTGTGTTTGCTGTTGGTTTCTCGTGTGTTGCCGACAGCGTACAATCCGGATTTGTAACAGTATAATACGTAAGCTTTATGTGAATGGACTGATTTTGAGTTGTTCTAGGGGCGATTTGGTTTTGGCGCGCTTTGTGTAAGTTGTTTACAGATTCGCCATCTTGTTTTGAACTGGTTGTTATGGAAGCTAAGGATAAACCTTTGTCAAATCGTGTCTTAGCGTGATTTGATCGCATATATATCACCATGGGATTATATTCTGGTATATCTAAAATAGTACCTCACACAGTTAACAGTAATAAAAACGTTTAGAAATCGTTAAAATAATCGATAACAGCGGAGCGGAAAAATCGGAATGCACTACACCTGACGCATGCGCAGATTCCACTAATCTTACTTTAGTGTGTTTTTGGTAGCTGCGCGCAAAGACGAAGACATCGCGTCGAAATGTTTACACGCATGTGTGTGTTCCGTTAGACATGTTGGTTATTAATACGCGGGCCTAGACTACGCTCCCTTTATTAGTACGCTTTGCACGAACAGATAAAACTCACCCATTAATTCGATTTGTTGCTTCTCGCGCTCCAGACTAATTTCACGAAAAAACCCTACTTAATATTCACTATGACACATATTAGTCCATTTGTGCAGGAGCATGTTCTGGTGAAATTATCAGACAATAAAATGAGTTACGAACCGCCCTGTTCGAAACCGCTCGAGACATACTCATAGGACTTGAGCCAACGCCGGTTTGTCTACGTGACATGTTGTCCTAAGGGGGCGTCTTGCTCCATGTCTGGGGGCAAGACGTCCCCTTGTATGTGACATGAGATCATTTTCAACTGGTGTTCCAGCGACAAGGCTATGGATGAACCGGCGATAGGTGGCAAGGTTGTTGATGATCTGGCGGTCGGACGTAAGGTTATGGACGATCCCGCGGTCGGCAAAGCTGTCGATGATCCGATGTCTGATGCGTCGGATCGCAGGACGGTCTTTCCGAATATCGATGTCATGTCGTAGGCAATGGTTCTTCTTTCGTGATTAATAACCACCCAGTTGTCATTCGCAGCGTTTTGTGTATTCTTCAGAGACTATCTATTCGCGATTATACATTGACCAAATCACGTGGGGCAAGGCATCCATGAGACGTCTTGCCTCCAGCATGCATGATCTAAACACATTTCAATTCCCACGCTAATACTAATTATGGGCTCATTTTATAATAATGAATGAAGCTATATACACTAATAAAAAATATGCCAACAGCATTCATCAAGCGAGTATAATCTTGGAAATATAAGGATGCTTCTTACCCTACGGGGCTCCTTGCCTCATCCTACCCTACCATTTTAACGCAGCCATGCTAGAAAACGGAAAACGCAAATGTTGTGTTATCCTCGTGTTTGGCCGACCAGTGCTTTCGTGTTGGGTAGATGCTCTGCAATCATGTAAATATACATGCGGATAGCGCGTGTTACTGGAAATACAAAAGGGCGTTTTGCCCCGACAGTGCTAGACTAGACCATTTTATCATTCTATCGTCGGGCGACACGACCAGTCAGGCAATTTGATAACAATTCTACAATTTGAAAGGTTCCTCAATTCGAATTGTTGGCAATTCCCCGTTCTTACTACGTAGCCAACAGCATTCATCAAGCCAACAGCATTCATCAAGCGAGTATAATCTTGGAAATATAAGGATGCTTCTTACCCTACGGGGCTCCTTGCCTCATCCTACCCTACCATTTTAACGCAGCCATGCTAGAAAACGGAAAACGCAAATGTTGTGTTATCCTCGTGTTTGGCCGACCAGTGCTTTCGTGTTGGGTAGATGCTCTGCAATCATGTAAATATACATGCGGATAGCGCGTGTTACTGGAAATACAAAAGGGCGTTTTGCCCCGACAGTGCTAGACTAGACCATTTTATCATTCTACCGTCGGGCGACACGACCAGTCAGGCAATTTGATAACAATTCTACAATTTGAAAGGTTCCTCAATTCGAATTGTTGGCAATTCCCCGTTCTTACTACGTAGCTCTATTGGCAAATAATATTACAAAAAACGGTAGAGCGATGTGGTAGATGAGGATCTGGCGCCACGGGCCGCACGAAGTCGCCGAAGGAGTGCTTGCGGAAAACGGAACCTCCCCATGCACGGAAAAACACAATTTTAGGGTATACTTACTTATTCTGGTGATATATTGGTTAGGCAGTATAGTTATATTAAAAATGATTAATATTTTTAAACAGCGAAATGTCTGTCTGGCGATAGGTTTCGGCAGACTGTGAGATTATCCCAAAATTGAGGAAAAGTGTGAGCTCTACCGCCAAAGCGGTATACTTGGCACCTCTGTGCCGTGTCTTTTATCCCGAATGTATTTTCATTGTTTTATGATGGGACGAATTATCTGTTTACTAGAATTCGGCGCCAAGGAATCGGTGGAAACTCTAGCTGACAGCCAAAGAGAGAGGAAGTAGAAGCACTCAACATTAGGAATATGTCAAAAAAAATTGTATTCCATAACATATTTTGATAAATTAGGATAATAAAGACACATGCACAATGACTGGTAGAGTTGACTCCGTCCACTCTTGACGATTACAGTTTATTTACTAACATTCCCTGTGGCAACAACTGAGGAAAACAAGGTCACGTATCGGCGCTTTTCATAAACGTCATGTATTTAACACGAAGTAGTTATTTCCGCCGACACTCGATGCATGTGCCATGGTGGATAAGTTAGACTGTCCACTGTAGTATACGGCTTGTATGTCGAGTCCAATGTATGGAACCCGTGCAGTTGTCGTTGTTGCATTCAGTTCGCAAAGTCGTCGTGTCGATCGATTCAAAACCATGTTCAGCGTTATACACGTGATATCAATCACATGCGCAATCTACAAAACAACGTACATTTATCATTTTCTTGTGCAGATTCTACTGATAAACATACACAACGCTTCAGTGTCCACAACACTGTTAGAATACGCCACCATGCAACACTAGATTATCAATGTGAGGTTATCCTTAAGAAGTACACGCACGCAACTTTTGATGCATAAAATGGTTATCACAAAAGTGGCTTAGTAAGGGAATAATGCACTTTTTACCTTAGGCCCTATAAGTGCGGTAACACACAATAACAGCCACGGGTTGCCACAGTGAAATGCGAATCTGAACGTTAATAGGTACAAAACGCACATGGTGGGAAATATATTTTATATGTCGTAGGTGTGTGTGAGTGCGTGCGTGCGTGCGTGCGTGCGTACGTGCGTGCGCGTATGTGAAACTGAGTAAATGAGTTGTAACGTTCTTCCATGCAGTGCATTAAAAAATTCAAATGATTTGAAAAGTAAAAAAACTGGACGTATATACCCCGCGCTACCCTACCTAGGCAGTTCTATTTCGATTGTGGATGTTTCGTCTTGCGCTGCTCTTTCTCGTTGTCGTGACTGTTGCTCATGTTCTCTGTCACCTTGCGCGTGTGATCGGCGTGGTCTGATTTGCTCGCATGTTCTGCCGCCTCCCGCTTGGTGCGTCCCTTGCCCTGTCCCCCCGCCGCGATCTTGTCCTGCTCGTAATTGTATTCCTCAAACCGGTCCTCCGTTGTCGCCTTGCCCTCCGACATCTCGTCACGCAGACAGTCTCGTCAGAACCAGGCGTTTGCTTCTAAATGTAGTAAACAAATTGCAAATGTGATATCCGCTGTTAAGACACAGGCTGGCGTGCAGTATATGACAGTGGCGTAAGCCTTAATGTGTGTCGTCTCTATCGTGTATTCAAAAGTGATGTCGTGTCAAACGAGCAGCGAGCGTTGTTGACGTGGCTGCCGAGTGCAGAGTCCGGGTCCTACGTTGCCGTTATCTGCTAGATGGCGCTTTGGTGTTAAATACACACCTATATATGCTGACACCTAACGGAAGGTGCCATGCCCTCACCATCACTTCTTAGTGGCGTGTTAGGGGTCATGTTCTAGTTAGACTTCCTGTCCGTTGCACACGAAGAAAAATGCAGTGTATTTTTGAGAAATGATTTTTTTGCAAAATTCACATGCTGTGACATAAGTGCATTTTAGTAGATAGATTTTCATGTGTGATTGTAGGAGGTGTTGACTGTAAAATGGTGGATTTCTAGATGATTTGAATAAGCGGAAGGATATTTGGCAGCAATTTGCCTGTGTGACCTGTTTGCGGAGTAATTCTTGCCGGCATTTATAAATATTGACGGGTGTCATACATACAGGCATTTTACGAGAGCTGGAAGTATGCAATTTTGTTAAAATCTATCGGCATGTCAATGAGATGATGATAACAGCAGGTGAGAAGTTTAAGACATTTTATAGGTCACATTTTCTTATAATCAGACAAAACGTTAACATGGTCGCCTATGGGAAAACCAACAGTGGGCTGACCCCATTAATTGATATTGTGCAGTGGTTAATATAACTAATTATGTGAGTCGAAGCGGTTCAAAAGAATGGCGCTATCGCATCCTGGGGCATCATTTCCAAAAATGCGTTGTTGTTGATTTCAGGGGTGTCAAATGTCCATGCAAAGTAGGCTTGGTTTAGGGAGACTGTACGTAGCCGCCACATAACATAGCCAAGTTTATTGGATATTCCGCAGGGGCGGATCCAGAGAATGTAGTCTAAGGGGCCGAAAACCTCCAATTGTCCCACTGAGGCACACAGACGCCGCGGTTCGCAAAAAACTACTGACGTCTGAACTAAATTCATATTGGGCGGGCAGAGTCGGAGCTTCAGCACAACTTCGCTGTCGGATCTTGACATCGGAAGACGGGGGGAGGGAACGGGGCGTTGTTGAACAATTTCGCGGCGACGTTCATGATTTCAGAACGTCTAGCGGGCACGCAAAAGGTCGTGGTGTTGTCCGTGTTGATCATGACGTTTGTAAGCTGTATTCCAGCGCCGGATTTAGGATGGTGGACCAAAGGTAGTGATTGCCCGTTATCGTATCAAAATAGTTCTCACTCATCGTACCTTCTACAATAGGGACGTCACTGGAAAATATGACTTTTGTCCATTTAGAACACCAATTTGCATTAGAGTGAACACTCAAGCTACGTTTAAGCAATTTTAGACCCCAAAGAAATTACCCAAAAATCGTTTTGCGAAGGCTTCTGGGTAACAGCGCCGTCTGCCATGCACTAAATCCGGCACTGGTGTTACATGTACTTTTGAATATGTAGCTGAAGTAAACGTTGTAGCAGCTGACATAACGGGCCACCACAGAGGACTACCGACTTGACCCTCCTCAGCTTAGTGAAGGCGACTGCAGAAACCAATACTGTCCGAGTAAATAAATATTTACAGCAAATAAGCGGTGTTGTAAAGTTCCCGTTCTGTGCGCATTCTTATTTGTGTTTGTAAATGCGTTCATTGTTGTTGTTGTTTGTAATTCATTAAATGGGAACAAAAGGCAACGTTTTGGCGTTGTGCACCTAAATATATATAATACAAACTAACCTTTGCGAATACAATCAACATGTTCACGTAAGTGTGCAGAATGTGGTCTTAAAGTGGACGATTCTAATCAAATATCCGGTATCCTGGAGCCTGACATGTTTCTCATAGCGAGAGGCTTGGCCAATAAGCGCCGAGCTGTGTCGTCTGTTATGATGCTCCAAGTTCCTAATTTTGCTAGACAGTTAGGGGAACAACGTGCAAAACGGGCCTCCAGCCGTTTTGGCGTTATTTCATAAATACAGCAAAATTTGTGGTGGCATTGTGAGGTGACCTCAAAAAGATTGTTTTTTACACGCTTCTTAAAATGTTAGCACTATTTTCCAAATTTCATATTTCCGTTTGTGCGTGTTGAAATCAACGGAAACTGTGGTATGCATAAGCCAAATGTATGCGTTCTGATATGTTTTATAAGATTTTAAAAACATGCAGGGCTTGTATTCAAATTGATGATCAACCCGAGGCCGTGAATTGCCCCCAAAACGGGCCCTGAATGGCCCGCTGTGCCAAAAGGTGTCCTGTATCGTCGATGTGCTGTTGGTACAATACACACACCGGCATTTGTAATGTATTATGATATTATATTATTTTACATATATATGGTATTACACATCACCTAGCTATTCAATAATAATAATAAAATTCTTAGGTAAAACAATAATATTACTAATATATTTTATATAGCGTCAATATGAGCTGTATGGATACATAATATATGGATGGATACATAAAAAAAATTATGTCATATTCATGTATATTGTCATGTTGCATTTATCACCAAACCATGATGATAAACCCCATGGCGAGTGTACCACCTATACTGAAAGGAGATCATTCAACAAAGCGAAAGTCGAGTAACAGAGCAAAGACATGTATCACCACGCTCAGTCCATACAAACGTCAACTTCGATTGAGAATATAATGTGACAAAATTGTTCAATGCAGAAGATTCCAGAACCCAGCACGAGTTGGCTACTTGGGGAACGAAGAGGTCGTTCGCCAGGCCACTGCGATCGCTCGAAACTTCGAAAACAAGCTAGATAACTGGGTGCTGAAACAATAATGCACCAACTGTTTTCGGAGAAGAAAGGATAACATGAAAATAATATGCGGCGTGGGCATGTGCTCAGGGTTAATGATGTATTTATGAAAGATACTTGCGAATGTTCAATATCGTATGGTGTGCTTAATGAGGTTGCGTATACACAATTGGCGCCTAGGCCTGCGGTTCTTAACCTTTTTTGTTTGCGACCCACATGTTTTAAACAATTACGATAAAATACACATGTATAACATAAATAATTGAAAAGAATCAGTACATTTATTGAACGTTCTTGCTGAACACAGATCACACTATAAATCTTCAAACCAGCCCTGCTCATTGGCAGTCACCGAAAACAAGGACACCCGTTGCAACTTGTAAACACAGATTGTGGACGGAGTTCCGAAGACCGTCCTATTTCGATTATGTTTCAAGGATATTCAGTTAATTTACTTCTTACTGATGATAGAAAGAAAACAAACAAACCAATAGGCACAATAATGGGCTGGACATGCTTACTAAAGAGCTATTTGTCTATGAAAACGTCACCCATAAGAAGAGCAAATGTGCTAGTTTGGGTGAATTGAAAACGGCACAGATTTTCGTGCATGACGTGGTAGCATCAAACATAAATATGACCTACCCTTTCCAGATGCACGATCAACCGACAACAAATATTGCCTGAATCTGATGAAATGCTCGGTGTTATCATTTCAAATTCATGCAACATTTGCAATAAACAGTTTAGTCGCCGGACCTGCATCTGGTATAGGCAACAAAGGACAGTTCGAACAATCACTTGAGTTTGGAATTCTTGGCAACCCATTCAAAATGGTTTGGCGACCCCATTTTGGGTCGCGACACACGGATTAAGAACCGATGTCGTAGGCCATATGTCTGTAAGATAAATGCCTAGACACCTAAACGACGTCATAAATGCTTTTTGGTTACTTTATAAAGCAACGCGAGGATCTACTGCGTAAACTCGAGTGAGGGGACGGATGGCGCCCCGTAACAATTAACGCGGTAGACAAACACGACGCCAGGCTTGCCGAACGAATACTTAGGCACGACCGTCCTTTCTTCTCGTGTCCACCAGCCCAGCTCGACCAGCTGCCGCATGAAGGGCTCGAGT
Source organism: Paraescarpia echinospica (assembly GCA_020002185.1). Taxonomy (NCBI): domain Eukaryota; kingdom Metazoa; phylum Annelida; class Polychaeta; order Sabellida; family Siboglinidae; genus Paraescarpia; species Paraescarpia echinospica. Next base: position 32,494,161 of record CM034534.1, on the reverse strand, counting down.
CGGTCCGTGTACTCAGCGACGTAGTCCAGGTACTCCTTCCGCATAACGATACACACGCAGCCTCCTGCAACACGACGTTAGAGTTGACATTACAGAGCCACCCATTGCTGACGTAAAAGATTTCCGCTTGAATAGATGATTTGAATTTTGTGAGCTTCAATGTGGAAGGATTTGGAGGTTTGAGCGGAGTTGGAGTTGGTTTTTTGTGTGCAGTTGCTTTCTGGAAGCTCGGGGTGGGGTTGTGGTGGAGAGCACGCGTGTGAGAAGTATGGCGTCGAGACAACGTGGAAGGGGCAGAGTGGAACGTGCAGGAACTGATGACGTCACTGACCTTATTTGTGAACTATGTATGGAGTAAAGACATTTCCAGTACATTATATTTGCTGAAAGAGTCAATATTACTGGCATGGCTTAGTTCAAAGTAATTTCACTGGTGCACTAATTCCCCTGTGTTGAAGTTCCGTTTGCTCCGCAGTCATGGGACAATGTTGGCTTTTTATCGTCAAAAAGTCAAATAACTAAATAGTTTATAGGAACTGTGTTTGTGTATCTATAAACAATTGGTATTATGTTATGTAACAATCATTACGTCATGGGTATATCTAGTTGGAATAAGTTGATCTCTATGGCACAATACATGTTAACGTTCCCCTACCTGGTTTAACGACGCGAATCATTTCCGTGATAGCAACAGCCGGAATGTGTCCTTCGCCCATGCCGCCGGCGATCACGAGAACATCGTAGGTGTCTGCAAAGAACATAATTTATTCTCATTTAAGTATTATATTCCACGTCAATTGTTGCTTAGTGAAGACCAATGTTTGACTTGTTTTTTTTTGTACATGCTAGTGTGAATTCACATTCCATGAATATACGTGCCAACACTGAATGTGCGTATCTGTAAGATCGAGGTAACAGAAATCCAATCAAAGTGATGTTAAATTAAGTCAACTCATTTATAGCACAAGCATCACTGTAATAAGTTCATCAGTAAATTGTGAATGGTATTTTGTATTTCACTTTTTAGTTTTAATTTGTATTGTATGCATTCAGCTTTTAGTTTGAAAACGGCATAGCACCTTATAAGTCGTATGACTTTATCTATGTCCCTCAGGCCCGTAACCAGGTTTTGCTGAGGGGGGGGTTCGTTTTTGATATTTTGTTATCAGCAGACCAAAGTATTATTTACTCGACTTCACGACCAATATTGATGTGAGTGATCTCACAAATAAACGGCAAACCTACTGCTACATATACAAAAAAATAGCAACAGCAATTGTAACGACATTCAACATCCATACAAGAGGTTCTTTAATGGCACGATATGCGAAAATGATTGCTTTTGATTTAAAACAGTTGGCATGACAGATGATCTTGGCATATTCAGATTGATTCACTTGAAAGTGTTCAGTTGCCTCCGTGGTACATTGGCATTCATACAGGAGACTCCTGTTTCAGCTGTGAACTCATGACATCCGAACAATGCTTTCGAAAAAAAATTCGCCACCACGCCGAAAACAACATGTCTACCCTCGAATTGCACACACCTTTCACAGTCAACCAAAATACACATTAATCGTCTCGTAAATTTACATTTCCACCCGCCATTGACACTCGCCACAAAAACCAGAACCATATATCTCCCCCCAGAGAAATTCTAGGGGCAGCTGCCCCGTCCTCCTTCCCCCTGTTCCCGCGTCTATTAATAGGTAATGGGGTAATGCTGAAAATATATAATTCGAAGGTCTTAACCAAATATTCCTACCATGATAATTTAAGGAAATAACATAATTAGCACAAACATATTTATTTGAAGTCTTTTCAATTATTTTTAATATATGCTAGGTTAATAACTCTATAACACATACCTCTTTCGAACGATACAAGAACCAACTTAATCCAACCCGTTTCACACTATCATAGCTAGTAACATTATTACCACACGCACGCGCGTGCACACACATATTATGCGCAAACCAATTCAAAGAGGACCGAATGAATATGCAATAACACAGTCATTACTTCAAGACAATGCATACCTGGCAAAACAGACGTAAATGCGTTGACCACATTTCTTTCCTTTCATTTAAAAAAAAAATGGCGCGGTTGCTGTCTTTTCGCTAGATGTCAGAATGATCGCATCATCTGAGGAATATCCATTCGTCCGGGCGTGGTGCACTTTTGGCGTTCGTACATTTGGATCCCCGGGTTTTTTAGGAGCAGGTTCATCAAAATGAAGTTAGTCAGAACACCCCTCCTCTTATTTGCAGTTTTCGATTTTAAGATTTCACTATAAAGTTTAAGATAATTAATAATAGCAATGTAGCTGGTTCAGCTGGCTAACTTCCGCCCGTGAAGCTATTCCATTCGGCCGGCGGACTAAGAGCGAGATTGCATACAATGTGGCCCGCGGTATGACAACATGCATTTGCATGGTGCACGTTCAATGGGAGAAAGAACCAAATGCAATGTTTCATTCAGGGAAAGGTTCAACACGATGCAGATGACTGCATGAAGCTCGTCGGGGCCTATTGCATTACCCCCTCCCTATAAGCCTGTGTGGGAAACATCAATGAAAACCCGTTGCCATGCGCGTGCGATCATGCATTTCTTGTCGACATCACGGCGCATTTAAAAATGCTGAATATTGAATTTAAAGGGAATAAAAATATATAATGCTTGAATTCATATTATATTAAATCCTGCTATCTATTTCCATGTCCACCAAGCCACACACAAAAATTCAATGAATTATAAATTCCACATTTTATGCTGTGCATCCGGATATTTTCGAATATGCATATTTTTGGCGCGCTTTTCGAGATGCCGAGATGGTGTCGGGATTGAACCGGCGTCGCCCGATTGCAAAATAAATACCAAGGAACCAACACGCTTACCAACTACGCTAGCAGGACCGGCAGAAATTCGCTGACTGATTTAAGTTGTTATGATAAATTGTACAACTCCTCCTTCATACATCGATATTCTAGTGACATTATGATATTATACACGTTACGTTCTGTAGTTGGATACGATATATGTTTGCTATCTATGAATGTATAGTGGTGTAGATTATCTCCCGTTGGTTGCATTCGATATAATTATTCTGAAAACGAGTCCAAGCTCGGCGATACCTAGTCGAATTGTAGGTTCATTCGCATACATTGTTTTGAATCAAATTGGATTGATGTGGAACCGTAAGATAACTGCTTGTTCCTCTATGATAACTAGTGTTTGTATGACATCGGAATATTGCACAATAACTCATCCTGACGCTCGTTTCGACCCAAACACTATCCTTGTAAACATTCTCTGAATGCATGGAAAGGGTCGGTCTGCTGCGAGTGTGGGTCATATGTGACGCTACGATACCACGTGATCGCCTAGCTCATTACATTTTTATTTTTCGCGGGAATCGCTACACTGACGGGTTTAAAATCGAATTTATGCTACAAATGTATTTTTCTGTACTTTTTTAATGTTCTCGAATGTTACATACAATGTTAAACTTTGTGTACACATGGAAAACGGATTTTAGCTAATGCCTTGTTTTTATTTCCTTTAAGGGACAAGAACATATTTTGACTCAAAGAACTCTTCGAGTTTGTTTCTTCCCGTTCGTTTCCGGTTTCGTGGTCAAGTTGCCATCGTAGCAGACAATTGCGGAACGTCAACTAAAGTAATTACTCAACACTCCTGGAAAACGAACCGACTAGAAAGATCGGACACGTATGCGATGTTCGTTGGGCTGCTGAGACGGGAGTTTGCAGAGCGTTTTCTAGATAGCAGAACTCGCAGTTGCTCTAATGTTAAAGCTCGTTCCATATGGAAGTCGACTTTGGACCAGACGTTTTGTAGATTAAGTTCACCGGACTGCAATGCGCCTCTGTGACTCTCAAACCGACACTCAACAACGTGCAGCATGTAGAGTTCTACCACACACACTTGCCGATGGGACAGTTTCTTAGGCACCGGCGTGAGCAGCGGTATTCGAAGAAAAAATCGAGAAATGCAAAACGAGGACGCAGCTAACTGACGGAACATACTTGACGCAAGGAAGCTCACAGGAACAAGTCTGCAGCTAGAACTTCTTGGCGCAGCAACAAACCCAGACGGCACATTAGCTAAACTATCATTTGCATCCCAACAGCAGGGACAATGTTATGAAAAATGTGTACTTGTACTTAGTAATATTCAACTGATCAAAATATACCTTCATGACCGATGATAATAATTCATTATTAATTGTATACACTGCCAACATGTGTACATGTTCAACGTCAACGGATAGGAGCTAGAATATATTCGTAACATAATATACCAGTCTCCATGAACTGATGAAGATTAGGTGAATGATAATCAATATTAATAAATAAGCGTGTGGCCTGCTGACTCATTTATTTGTCCCTCCATTCAAAAAGGTTGCCGGCCCGTGACATATGCAAACACAGCATGACTCAAAACATCATCCAAACAATTTCAAAAGTCAATACTGTCTCCTACCAATCCTGAAATCCTACACCCAAAAGGCGCCAACATAAGGCAAAGTTGAACTATTTATACGGAACATACATATTGTACTCAAGTCTCGTGAATTAACACATTCAGCAAAATAACGAATACCTTATACTGACCATTTTCGACATTGGTCCGGTGACTGTCCAGGTAATCGTGTATACGCTTGGTATATATGTTCTTGGCGGAGGCTAAGGCCAACATGGCGTCGGACGGTTCTAGAGCATCCATCTTCCTGAAGCCTCGTTCTCGCAACTGAACAACAACAGAATGGTCGACGTTCAAACAACCTGTAAAGGCTCTTAATCAGAAAAACCACCTCGGCACGGCAAAGAAACTCTATCGTTTATGCAAAAATGTACTCTAACTGATTGACTGTACAGCACAATTGATCCCTCGCTTGGCGGTTCATACGCGCAAGCACGCACGCACGCACGCACTCACACCACACGCACGCACGCACGCACTCAAATATACGCACACACACCACACACACTCACGCACGCACGCACACACACACGCACTCACGCACACGCAAGCACACACACACACACACACACGCACGCACTCTCCCTCGCTGACCTTCTCCCCGACAAGTCCCGTCCCAGCAGCTACGTCCAAGATGTTCGTCTCCTCTTTCCGGTCGCCGAAGTATTTCTCAACGACCCGTGCCGCTATCCCTGGGCCGTTGTAGCGGCCGGGACACAACACCTGTAAACGTGTTACTCGGGTTGAATTTAAGAAGGCTGCAGCCACCACGCATGCAGTATCAAACCAGTTGCCTATCAACTATAATTTTCTGTCACCTACTCAACGTAAGCTAAACGAGCCAGTTGTTGACGTTAATATCTTAACATGATTAAACTGCGTAAATAATTAGAACGTCCCCTTAACGCAACAAGGTTCTATATCTGCAGGAAGCAAATGCATCCGAATTGGCTACGACTAGTTTTCACTAGCAGCCTGGTTGGAGATGTAACACATTGTGTAACTCACATGTCGATTACAGATTGAAACATGTAGGCCCTAGTGTGTTTACCGAAGCAATGTCACTGTGTGTCAGTCTACCATTGTTTTTCTTGAACTTAATCTGCCTCAATAATTCAAACCGATACTACTAAATTTCGCAGTGGCTACACAATCTCTACATACATGTTCATAAGTTCCATCCAGTGCCCATTTATTGTAATACTGTATGACGTCTTTTAGTTCTTTCCCAATATTGTGTGCTCCATAATTCTGTTTGTAGGCATTGACGTCTTCTGGCTTGACATGTTGGATGCCAGGAAGGTTGCAACTTGACATACTTCTGCAAGAGATTACATTGCACAATGAGCAGCTATTTTAGACTTATTAATACTATAATTAATATGTTGACTGTATACTGCCCGTGAAACGGTGTTCGCAATTTAAATATTTCGACTAAGAAATACGCATGCACGCACTCACGCACGCACGCACGCACAAAAACATGCGCGCACGCACGAAAGCACAAAACCATGCGCGTACACGCACGCACGGACGCACCCACCCACACAGACACATACACCACACACGCACACGCACACATGCACGCACGCACATATACCACATGCACGCACGCACACACATACACTTGAAATAACCATTGTTGTTACACGATCAACCGCACTGTTGCGCCACCGTCGGGCCAAATGCACTGCTTAGAAAAGACGTTCAGTCTCTAAAGACGACATTTGTTTACAGACGCCATGGCGACAGTGTAGGGGCGGGTACAATTATGTTGTGTGAGATATATTGCATGCACGGACGGCCAGTAGCGATTCCACGCGATATATGTCGACCTGCGTGCTTAAAGTCCGACGAGCCAGCAATACCATCTAACGATAGGAATTCGTCACTATGGTGAGTATAGTTATTGTCGAGGTACTATTTGCTAACACCAGTAAGCACGTGGGAGGGATATACTAGGAGTATGCTCAGATGATCAAATGTTAGTATTTCCTGAAAATGTGAAGGGTAGTCGTATATTAACACTAACATATGATCCACAGTTGTTGACTAGATTGTGGTGTCGCCGCAGAAGGCAGGACCGTGGTTTATATAGAGGCAATGGTCGCCCCTTACAGCTAGAAGGACTCCTAAATGTAATATTCATATCATAGTGGTTCTGCCAGTCAGGCTACTTACACAGGTTACGTTTGACTTAACTATTTTAAGTCCGCAACTACAACCGTGAATGAATGACGCACACACGCACACACACGCACACACACGCACGCACACACACGCACACACGTACACACGTACACACGCTACACACAAGCACGCACACAAGCACGTACGCAGACAAGCACACATTTACATGCCAATATACCCACGCATGCAGTGCAAGCACGCGCGTACGCACAGCTCCGCGTTATCAGATGATCACGGACTACGTAGGCAGTTGGTGCTTACGAAAAATTATAATTAGCTGTCATTCGATAGTGTCTTGATAGTCGACACTGTGTTCGTGTGGTCCTTGTTGCATACGAAGCATTGGATCGTGACGGCAGATTTACTAAGCATCCAATATATACATTGTGATATGTTTGACAAAGCCGCAAACCCATCCCCCTGTGCCACGAAGTCGACTGTTAAGCGAAGACGAAGTGCACAGCCAGATTACATTGTTTTATTTATCTGACTGCTTATAGATACACGTGTTTGTTGCAACGGTATAACGATTTCCAATGCGATACCAAACTCCACCAGTTGCTGGCAATATAAAACTAATGTAAATTTGCAGTACGCGCGCGCGCGTTTGTGTGTGGGCGTGTGCGTGTTGTGTGCGCATGCTTGCGTGCGTGCTTGCGTGCGTGCGTGCGTGCCTGTGTGTGAGGTGTATCTGTGCCTGCCTATGTCTGTGTGCGCATATGCATATGTGTTTGTTTCTCTGTACGTGCGCGCGCGTGTGTGTATGGCGTGCACTCGTGCATGCGTTCGTGAACGTGTGCGTGTGTGCGTGCGTGCGTACGTGCGTGCGTGCGTGCATGCGTGCGCGTGTGTGTGAATTTTTGTGTGCTTGTTTGTTTGCAGTTGTGCATGTATATTTGTGCAGACAATCTCTCTAGTTAGTTTCTTTGTTTAATTTCAGAGCGCCGAGTTGTCAGAAGAAGACTTAAAAGGTACACACAATTTGATGTTTTTTTTCTACACCAGTAATTAATTTTAAAGGTACATATAGCTAGTAGTATTTCAGTTATACCGTTATTTACTGTATATAATACAGTTTGCGTGGATCGCAGTGGCGTATTGAGTAGTGTATCGGACTTTCAGTCGAGAGGTTCCGGGCTCCAACCCTCTTGCTTCCGTTTTGAACTTTGGGCAAGTTCCTTCACTCCAAATTGCTCCAGTTCATTCAGCTGAATGAATGAATACTTGGCTATATACAATGGTGGATATATGTATACGGACAGTATACGCCCAATAATTGCAAAGAGTTGGTTGCTTCCCAGAGAAGTCAAGAGGGTATTTGATTGAACCGGTCTGCCAGGGAATTAATTGTAAAGCGTGTGTTCTGGTCAGTCCCAATGACTGGAAACCGCGCTATATAAGAATATACTTTTTACTTTCTTCGTATGTTGCAACACAAAATACGCAATACGAATATTGTATATTATATTACTTGTCAAAACGTCAAAGCAAATTGACTAATAACTCGAGAGTAGCCTAGACATCCCTTAGATATTCGGCAACAGGAGATAAACCCATATTAGATGATTCTTTTTGTGAAAGTGATAACACATCAACTACTATAATCGAGCCAGCGTGCGTATGCGGGTATGTTAATGTTTTCCTCTTAGATGGCTTGAATCTCGGATGCTAAACTTTCAGCGGTTACTCTACGATCCCACGAGTGTATCGTAACACCTTCATTTTTCAAAATACACCATATATGTAAATGTTTCACACCTTTTACACGGTAAATGAATCGTAAAGCGTAATGCGCTCGTAAAACGTAACATACCAATCGCGGGAAGCTGCCTAAAGTATTTCGAGAAACAAAAAACACATTAATTAATAATTCCCGTTAAGACAGACCTCCAGTGTATGCCTGTAACAACCAACAACATAATTAGACTAGCCAATGAGACATTCTCGTGAATGATCAATTCATGCAATATTAACATTTGCTATATCCATCGGGATTCCATTGAACACCAAGCTTAAAATATTAACATGCTGCATATCTAGCAAAAAGAACCTATCAATCAATAACTACAGTTGTTGGTTTGTCACAGAAGGTATTGACGCTTTCTTGAAACACATTTACACAGCTATATAGCGTTAGATTTAGGAACTTGACATATTCGATGGTGGTTCTAGAGCATACACGGCGTCACTCTATCGAGGTTCGTGCACAGACTTGCTCGCGGTCTTAACCAATACGCACTTGGGTGCACCGCAATTGCACAGGCCGGCATGTTTGCGTGATGTTTTGTTTGCTTTCTTCGGAGGATTTTGACAGTTGATTAATGAGCCAGGACAACTAGGAAATATTCACACTTTGGCACGCATTATTCAACAGGGATTTTGGCATTATTCAACAGAGATTTTGGCATAAGTTGAGTGAAATGGCTACAGCTGTGCAGTGTGTTTAGTTGGCATATGTCGTCTTTTGGGGAGTGTATGGCAGTATAATGTACAGCTTTTTCAATGTAAAAACAACAAAGTGCTGGTAAATATGACAAGCGTTACGATCGTGACCGTTGACCGTCGGTACTACGTCAATATTTGCCACAAATGACGTGGGACAAATGATTGGTAGCATGAGTGTCCATATCAGAACATTCAAAATTCATTTGCTATCTCAATAACTTAAGTAAGTTAGGGTCGGTATCACAAGTTCGCAAATTTCAAAAAACGTACGCTTTCAGCGTTGCTTAAATTCCCCTACCAAAATATGGTGAGGTATTTCCGATTTTTACGACAAAAATTGCTATTAACGTCCATTAACCTATGTTTCACTCGATAGGTGGCGCGACTGGTGTAATTTATTTTCCCCGCGTTACGTGGTAACAACCAAGCCAACGTAATGCTTAGTGTATAGTGGAACTTTGCAAATTTATGATGCGACCACATGCGGGGTGGATCGAGGGCAAAAAAGGCATATTGTGTTAAACTAATGAAACTATCCAACCAAAGTTTGTTTTGAGACTCACATAAAATATCGAGGGGTTTGTTTTGGATACTACTGACCAATATGTTTGTAGTTTGAGAACATTTGTTTCAGCAGAGGAAAGTCTGGAAATATAGGTACCCACGTGTTGTTTGTAACACTGCCGAAATGAGCGTGTCGTTGAGCAGAATCCCTATAGTAGCAGATATTCAATTATTTGCAAGGCATCCACCTCAAGACATTTCCCATGCAGTGACAGCCATACAATAAAACACGACGTTACGTCCGTGACGGCATATGCCTGATGGATACATCGCATGCCAACACGCGAACAACCAACCCGACGACTCTCACAGGAAGCAAACACAACATCAACTAGACACTAGGCTGCCGGGCGTGACCACGCAAGGCAGCCAGAATATTTGCACAGCAGCTCGTCTTCATAAAGCCGTGTTTGTTTTTCTTCTGTCAGCACAGTTTAACGAACGAGTCAGTGACCGTCGTTAATAGACGGCGCCCAGGGTGACGTGAAATTCGGCTAGTGGAATTTGAATGTTATGTGTGTACGGGACTTAGTGAAAGAACATGCCGTTTGACAGACATTATAACTGGCTCTATGTAGTATGTATGTCTGTCTGTCCGTCCGTCTGTCTGTCTATCTGTCTGCCTCTCGTTCTATCTCTCCTATCTTCTCCATCCGCTCTTCTTCTTCTTCTTCTCTCTGTCTCTGTCTCTGTCTCTGTCTCTGTCTCTGTCTCTGTCTCTCTCTCTCTCTATATATATATATATATATATATATATAAGTGAGAGAAAGAATATACATATGTATATATATATATACATATGTATATATATACATGTATATATATCCGTCACTCACTCATAAGTTTTGTGCGTGTGTGCGTGCAGCGATTGACCTCTGCTCAAAGGATCGGCGGTTACCCGATATGATATCCTTTGGGCCAAATATTAACTAGAGGCATGAGACCACACATCCTCTGCAAGAAACTGGCCACATTTACCTGGATGCAACATGCCTTTGGGGTTTCCGGTTACGGGCCTAACATTAATGTTATTGAAACATAATTTGCAGTGTACAGAGATGCCTTTGACCTGGTTGACAAGGAACGTACTGGTCAGATTGCGAGAGATGAAGTCGTCAAGGTGATACGTTTACTGTGTTTCAACCCGACGCCCGAGGAAATCGCCAAAGTGACAGACAAGGCTAGCGAGTGTAGGTATAGGTGTCTTTTGATGACAGCACATGATTCTCCTTGCACCACTACGTTGTAATTGGCTAACCAACACTAATGTCAGTTCATTGAAAACGCACACATGCGATATGCACATACAGTTTGTGTTAAGGCCTTTTATAAGGAAAAATTGCCTATACGAAATCCTGCTCTGACCGCATAAGACTGTAATTGTAATATTATTTACCCACCACGAAATTTTTTTTGCCCAAATTACATGCTGCGTGCTTTTTAATAGTGCGCACATTGCAGCAGCAATATTTATTGTCTACATACAAGACCGGCCGCTTGCGCCATTGACGAACCAGACATTTCAGAAGAAACCGTAACAAACAGGTGTTATAGCAAACTCCACAACAGCGCCTCCTTCGAACACATATACCGTCGAATTTTGCAGTACTCTGATAGACTAATGAACCAAACATGTTAACCTTCAAAGACATGGTATTATGTACATTTAAGTTATACTCTTTATTCTGAATTGTTTTAAGCACTTATATGCCTAGTCTAAAACAAGATCGCGATGTTTATTTTGCAAACATTGCAAGTTTGTAAGTGAAATCTGAAATGCCAAAATATTGTGATCAGGATTCTTGCGATAAATCGGCGGTGAACGCGATTGCATTATGGCTACACCCGGAAATGCAACTAGTCAATTATGAAACACATCCCCTCATTGTTTGTATTACTTAGCTCAAAGGGAACCAGCTTAGCGTTCACGTTTGTCTCGCGCAGTGAATCCAGACGGTGGCGTTGACTTCGACCAATTCTGCCTTGTGGCACGGATCCTCGAGCGGACGCCAGCCGACGAGAAGACGGCGCTTACCGATGCCTTCAAGGTGTTCGACAAGACCGGCGACGGCACGATCAGCAGAAGGCAACTGGCGGAGGTGCTTAAATCGAAGGGTGCCGACAAGTTGACGGACGAAGAGGTTGAAGATATGTTTGCCCAGGTGAACGGAGACGGGAACGTCTCTTACAACGGTAAGGCAGCGCTGTCTAGTGGATGGTTCTGGCATAAAGTAGGCATGCACACGCCAGGTTTGGATTGTTCAGAAAATGTCCAGGTTTAGACCCTAAGTCGAATTATATGTACTAATTTTTCTTAATAATATCAGTCACAATATAACCTTCCTCGCCTAATGTAAGCAATGGATAATGTATAGACGCAGTGACTACCTGTACGACCTAGACATCATGAAAATACATTAAAAGTAAGGCAGGAAGGAAAGGTTTGTGAAGAAATGCGTGAGTGGATATAGTAGACAAGCGAAGAATGGAGGAGTCAAGGGAGGAGGCTAGGGTGAGAAATATCGTTATGATGAGGAATATGGTGAGGAGTCGGTAAACGTGTCGTGTACACGACGTTAATGAAGGTAGCAGATGCGCTCATGGTGGAGGATAAAAGGGCAAGATAATGGCCACGACTGAGATTGGAGACTGTGTGAACAGAGATTCTCCTGGGAGAGAGAGAGAAAGGCAGGAAGACAGACAGACAGACATACAGACAGGCATATAGACAGACAGACAAATTGACAGACAGACAGCGCTACTAAATACGGGGATGGAGGTGAGGTGAAATGTTTGGTGGAAACGACAGTGGAATCGAATAATTGGCAGGAGAAATGGAATGCGCACTGTGTGAAATCTGACCAAAGCATGAAGTCTATTGGTTGATTATGCAGTGGGAGAAGAATAATATTGTGTAGATGTGACAGCTGCTGAAATCGTAAATGCACGTATGGTCCAGCAATATATGAAAGTCTTTCTACAGCAGTGACACACGAAAACTTAGGATATAGTAATCATATGACGGGTGTACGCAGAATGTCATCATGCTTCAAATCAATAATCCACATGGTTTCAATATTAGATGAAGCTAAGACATTTTGTTTACATAGTCAAATATATGATGTTTTGAGGCGTATATGCTAGGTAGAATTCACTATGCTTAGTTCCGAAGGAGAATTTCATTAGGCCTACTGTCGAACGTAGCTTCAACTTAAACTAAACTTAGCCATGAACTGGTGCCAGTAGGCACCGTCGTCAGAGGATTAGCGTCACATGGTGGTTTGGGAACCAATTAACAAAGTTATATGTGTAGTTTTATATAACATGTTAGGCGATAACATTTCGGTCCTCTGGTATACGGTCGCCAATTGTTGGCTCTGTCATCAGTATTTGCGGCACGACTATTCCATTAAAGATGGTTGTTTGTGATATTGGCGTGTGTCTCGGCAGTCAGTTAGACATGTCAACCCAACTGTTTGCCGTGGCGCCTAGTTCCATCTGTGTCGTATCGCTAAAATTGGTTGCAATTGATTGCAAGCCTGACGACAACGGCATGTCTGACCTTAATGCACTAGATTGTGACATCTAGACTAGATTATGTGGTGCTCTATGGCATCACGGACGGCCTGATACATACACCGCATATACATAAACCGCCTTTACTAGAGATATTGAGCACTCTGCGGCCATAGTTGTCTGACGGATCCAGCGGAGTGACCGGCATCGCAATATCACGACAAGACTTACATTTCTAAACTTGTCACCAGTTAAATGGCGCAGTGAGCATAAAACAATGATTCCTGTGTTCAACGTCCTTCAGACAACCGCGTACCTTGCTTCACTGATAACACGCTACGTGGCGCGCCGGGCACTACGATCTGCAGGTCATCTAACTGTGTCACGATATAACCTTGTGCCGGAAATCTTTCTCCCGAGCCGGACCACTTTTATGGAATGCGTTGTCTGAAGAACTGCGAATCGTCATCCCGTGGTCGTTTTGAAAGCACGCCTCAAAACACATTATTTTAGACTTGCTTTTAATGTATAATATCTTGTGTTAAAGTTATCCTCCTAATAATTTATAATCTACTTTAATAGAGTTTGCATATTATAACTTTACTAACTGATAGTGTAAACTTTAATATAAATACCAATTCTCATTTGCTATAGTTAAAGTGAACAGTTAGTGTGCCAGCCACACCATTGTGGCACAACAGGTAACATCCGTAAAAAGTACAACAGAAATTAGCCTAAATGTGGAACGTATAAATTACACCAATGCCACCAGACATGTGCTGATATGAAGTGCCACACTCGTGAACTATTTCGCAATCACTGGCAATTATTGTCAATCGCCTGGAATAATAGAGTTTATGTATTTACATACTTGTCTTGGTTCTGATTTAATATTAAACCATATTTCCTACGAGTTTCATGTTTATTTCGTCCTACTTTCGTGTTTCTTTCTTCCGACTGTCACATACTGTCATGTTTGATTCCTCCGACGTTGATGTTTGATCCCTCTTACTTTCATATTTCTTGTCTCTGACATTCTTGTTTGTTCCTTTCAACTTTCATATTTGCTTCCTTCGACTTTCATGTGTTTCTCCGACTTCCATGCCTGTGTTCCCGACGTTAATATACTATTTCCCCGACGTTCATGCCTGTGTACCCGACGTTCATATGCTATTTCCCCGACGTTCATGCCTGTGTCTCCGACGTTAAATTTAGTTGCTTTCGACTTTTTTGTTTATTTCATCCGACTTTCACGTTTGATTCCTCTGACTATCATATGGTTTCACTTCGATTGTTGTGTTTATTTTCCCCGACTGTCACGTTTATCCCGTTCGATTTACATGTTTGTTTCTTCCGGCTATCATGTTCAGTTCCTCCGACTTTCTTGTGCACTTCTTCCGAGTTTGATATGTGTTTCCTCCAACTGCCGCGTTTCTTTCCACCTATACTGAAATACGTGTCCCTGTAGTGAGTCTTATACATGTTTGTTTCTTTGTCTGGTTCCTCCAACGTTCTTCTTTATTTCCTCCGATATTCAAATTTGTTTCGCCGACTTTAAAATGTCTTTCCTCTAATTTTCAGAACTCGTGGCTCTACTGACGACATGAATCATCATGAGTAACAAAATAATTCTCCAATGTGACACTTCGATCTATATTGGCTGTTGTTTTTTCCCGTTTCCTAATCCCACTGCATGGCGCACTAGTTCCTTCTAAACAGGCTCTCACATCCGGTGGCGTGAATTCTGGGAAATGAAAACTTCAAAATGCATCGAACGTTTTGCAGTTAACACCGCACATACACCGTAGGTACAAGGCGCCAATTAAATGTCACCTGCAAAGTCTTCGCGCATTCCACCGACTTCTAATGCGAATGCACGTGCCAACTTTCAATGCGAAATTCTCTTCTTATTGAATACAAATATGTAATCAAAATTTTGACAACATGCATGTACAAAATTAGTACGTAATTGCCATGCATGTAACGTCTCAATTACATATGGCCAATGTATGTATGTGTTTCATGATGTCTGCTATTAAACTGCATTAAAGATTGTCAATTAATGCTGGTATTATAACTAGATGGCAGTCTTTATGTGATGTCTTCCACGTGTTGTATCTCACTCTGTAGATAGGTAGTAAGTGACGCGGTTGAAGCCAAACTACGAATCCTCTACAGTGTACGCAAATTGGCCAACCCATGTGGGATTCTATACGTTGACTAATTCCTATCGCTGCTGGGCCCATGAAAAGATGCGCTATATGTATGAATACAGCTTGTGATCGACGCAAAATAAACCTGGCTGGTAATCATCTATTCACTTTAAAACATAACATACCTGTGTATGTGTCAGAAATTAATGGTAACATCTATTTTAACAAATTATAAATCAACAACTACATATTGCTATGGATAATGAGACTGTTGAAAATATGCCCACAAGTGACGTACAATTACTAATTACGTACGCACGAAAAGGGAACGTGGGTAATAATGACTGAGCGGGGAGGATCCAGAGAGGGTAATTTGGGGGGCCCGAAAACCTCCAATCGCCCCCTTGAGGTTCGCCAAAAACCACATTGAAGCACTCCAAAACCCTAAAATTGCACCCTCCCTCGTTTAGGCTCGCCCAAAAATAAACCTTCAGATTAACCAAAAGCTCATTTTGTACCCCCCCCCCCCCGAGACTCACCAAAACGGGGACACATTACAAAAGTCTAGGGGCACGTTAAGCTAGCGCAGACACAGCGCAGGCATATTCCAAAGGTCTAGGTGGGACGTGCCGCCAGCCCCCTGGATCCGTCTACGCTGTGTATGCTATGTGCAAACGGGGAGAGCTGCATGCTACATCTAGGCTAAATGCTAAGATCTGCCCAAGCGATTGAGAATAACAGTAACGGGGCAGAAGCGGTAATCAACAATTACAGAAGGAAGAACCGCGGCTACGAAACATCTCCATGGCGCGAGTAGACTGTTTCTAGTCCCTGCCGCCAGGTGAACAGGCGCCATCTGTGAACAAGATCTGCGATCAACATATCATATGGCAGAATCTTTCAATCATCAGCACTCTCATCTACCTATCTATAATCTACTGTTGACCCCATTGGGTGTCAGCTACGACAGTAGTATAGCGTGCACAATGAGTAATTGTTCTATCCAGTCTTTTTTCTATTGTTGGTCCTCAGTGCAGCTTCTGCTACATTCTAGGTTGGGCACAATGCCACTAACGTTGCTTCTGGGTATGGGGGTGTGGTTTCGTCGTGACATCGAATACCTTCTGCACCAGGCGATGTCTCCACCGTAACCCTCTCGTAGGGCAGTCCCCTTGTCGCAGCGGTCATGTCATGCACCGTGCATGGAACTCTCTTAGCTTGCAATCTTCCTGGTGAGTGTCCTCGTCTCGCATGAGTATAGCAGCACAGGGCAGATGCGCACAAGTTAGATATGAGTGAAAAGCACGCGGGAGAGTCGTGCAGCTCTCCAGATGTGCGCCAGTGCCTGGAATTAGTCGTATGCCATCGTCACTCGCCGATCCACTTATTCCGTCTCTTTCCCACCCGCGCCAATAGCCGGTTTCATGAAGCGGCTAAGAACATTCTTAACGCTACGATGATTGTCTTAGTAAATGACGTGATTTTTTTAATATAAGCAAACATAGGAGTTTATGCAAACACGTGACGCTAAGTAATTGCGTAACTTTAAGTACGCTTCATGAAACCGGCCCCATGTACACAAACGAATAAACATTTTCCAGTGGCATACCTTTGAATGAAACTGAAATAGGCTGTAATCTGGCCGCCACTTGTCTCTTTTTGTCTCGTCGCACCTTCGTGTCCGCTAGCGTACCTTTGCGTGACCGCTCGAGCGGGTTGCCCGTGCATAGCCCATGTCTGCTTCCATGGCCTTTGACCTTGTCCGTGGGGAATGTTCGTCAACATCTGGTGCATATGCGTACGTAAAATGCAAGGCAGTGACGTCGCTCTCTGTTGTATTAGATACCTATACATCTCGCCTAAACATCGTACCCTTCGTCTTGGCTATGTTGGTCTAGCCGCGTAAGTCGGCCAGTCATCGCTCTGGCGTCCTTGCTCAGCAGTTCAATGTCATCAGCATAACCAAGGTATTTGACGAGAACGCCGCACGGGAACGTAAATACATCGAACAACACAGAATCCAGCGTGCAGATAAATAACAAGGTACTCAAGCAGTCGCCTTGCAGCATCCTCGCAAAACTAGCCCTGGCTGATCCCCTACGCGAAGTGCGGAAGTTAGCTGAGTCAAACTAGTAATTGACTTCGCCAGACGCGACTGCATCATCCGTGAGAACAGCGCAAATACCGCCCCGATTTGAAGACGAATAAACGACTTCTGGGAATCGCAATATATAACGACCCATTCGCCCATTAGCACGAGCAGCTGAGCGGTATTGTATAGTACCCATTTCCTAGGACTACTCAAAGCTTCTTAAACTTTACTCCCTGGTAGACCTGTTCAATTGAACACAATCTCGACTTCTCTTGGAAGCATTCAGCCATGCTGCAATTAATACACGAAGACTATTCGTACACAAATATTCACCACTGTCTATGACCAGGTACTCATTCATGTAGTTAAGTGAACTGGAGCAACCAAGAGTGAACGAATTTATCGACACGGCAGCATAGCAGGGAGCCTGGCAGTGCTGCGGCTTTGTATGGACTAAGTGCATTATAGAGGAGTTGAAGTAGTATGACTATCGTTCGTGTTCACACTGGGTCCGGTTCGCGTATCGGATTTTAGCGTACCGTTCGCCTCCGGTCGACTTTGCGTCAGGTTGCGTTCAGACCATCCTCAGTGCCAGCTAGCAGTACCCCTGGCTGATCGCTTTGCGAAACTCTGAATTTAAGCCCAGCCTATGAAATCGCGCACTAGATCAGTGGATCTCGGCAGGTCAGGTGATCATAATAAAGCTAATTTTAACCAACCGTGGCTCGAGTTACATGCAATGTTTACGAAGTAGAAGCCATTATTCGAATACACAATACCGCTCAGCTGCTCGTGCTAATGGGCGAATGGGTCGTTATATATTGCGATTCCCAGAAGTCGTTTATCCGTCTTCAAATTGGGGCGGGTATTTGCGCTGTTCTCGCGGGTGATGCAGTCGCGACTGGCGAAGTAAATTACTAGTTTGACTCAGCTATCTTCCGCACTTCGCGTAGGGGATCAGCCAGGGCTAGTTTTGCATGGCAAACACCCCTGGCTTGCGAGGATGGTTCAGAATACTAACAATTGAGCCGGCGCGAACCGTTCGCGAACCGGCCGCCGTGTAGACACTACGTCTAGTTTGACCCAAATACATGTAGTTAACTCGTGGTAAATCAACTTTTGGGTCATATGTCAATTATATCACATGCCCATCACATGCGCTCCAAACAACCATGTGCCGTATGTAGCCGAGACTTGGATAACGTCTTAAATTATAGCTAAGTAGAGTGGCGCCACTTGAAGTAGATCAAGGGAATGACGAATTAGCTTGGTGTCAGCGTCTTCTTGGACACTTGAAAGATACACTTATCTGTGAGTGACTTCTGTTTGAGCTTGCCCCATGTCTGGGGGCAAGATGCCCCCTAAAATATGGACAATATATTTAATTAAGGATTAACAGTGTTAGTGCTGTCAAATGTCACTAATTCTTTGGTATTACACAACCACACTGCAATCGAATGAGACCTTCAGAACGCAAAATTGAGAAGTTTATGAATAACTGCGCCTATTCTCTTAAGGGGGGCTTCATGTCCCACCCTACTCTAACACCAATGTCCATAGGTAGACGGTAAGTACGTACACATAATGCACACTGGTGTTATTCCATGAAACCATTCACACCGGATTAAAGACAAGAGAGATGACCTACTTGCGTGAACTGGTCTCCGCGCCGCGCATACAGTGAAAGGCACGGGTGTCAGTGCTGTCTATGTGCCCTGCTGCAGACGTGACCGGTTCATACCAGATGCAGAGGTATAATTTCTGCCTGAGGCTAAATAACCCTCACGTCAATGCGCAGAAGTTAAATTGGAGTCACGAGCTATTTATGTTCCCTTGGGTATTACGTACGTCACTGGCTGCCGACTGGTCATTAAATCTACTCGGCAAGCATTAGAACCACCTATTGGACCGATTTAAATGCCCTCCTTCCCTACACACACACAAATGTTATACCATTTGAAAGCTCTACATCTCCCCGTCCCAATGAGGCCTGTCGTAGAGCTGCCAAGTGGTGCAGTAAGCGTGAATCCAAGGTCAAACTAGGTCACAGTCAAATGATTATTTTTCGAAATTGTGCGCATCCGCAATCGTCTTAAGGTAGCTGGGATGGGTATCATGTCAGTTGATTTCTTTATTTTTTTCTTCATAGAACATTAGTAGGTGTCAGTATGAACATGTGTACTATTAAAACAAACCAAGGCACTAGCGCCATATGTCACCAATCCGTCCTTTAAAAACTAGTATTTTTAGTGTGTCTGTGGAAAGTCCCTTTTCAGATTCTTGGAAACTGACGATGTTTCCATAGTGACGATCACGTGTGCGTCAGCCCAGTTCAAACATAAATTCGTTCACCATGAATGCAGATCATATCGTCTGGTTATTCTCATGCCACTATGCTGTTGTATTATAATTACCTAAATGCATCACACTGTCAAACCACCAAGTACTGGCGATAGTTTTGTTTATTTTCCGATAATGCCCGACCTCCGCCGCCAGTTGTAATGACACGTGACTGACCCCATCAGGTGTCAATCAGTCTTGTCTACCACAAGTTCAACACGTAGACCTTCGTAACACAATATAATTAGACAACTTGGCCGGAAAACCTTGGGTTAATAGAAGTGTCTGTAAAATCGTGTTGAAATAAACCACATGCCAGCGAAAAAGCACATTTCTAAGCAAAATACAAGCATCTGGTGACACTTGTTACTTTATCTTCAAAACATTTATTAATTTGATTTAAATCAAAACAAGCATGTCATAGGCAATCCTTAACATTACAATGGTCGCATATCTACTTTACTTAATTACACGATGGCCAAGTAATATAGTTTCGGAAAACTTGTTGTCTTCCCGTCAAACCGAGGTATGACAAGGAGGTGTTACCTGATATGGTACGAGTGGGGCTAAGGCCAAACAAATTCACCGTGAAATGATGAATATTCGATTTTTTTTCAATACCGCGAAAGTCAAAAAGTCACAATGACCCTGCAACTACTTCATTTATATGTCATATACTATAGTGAAAGAACCATTTCTCCCCGTCAAAATGGGATATGACATGGAGCGCTGTCAATTGATGGAGTAGGCATACAATATAAATGATTGCGTATATCTACGTTACCTATTTATTCATGGCAATGTCGTATACTGTTGGAAAGGCAGCTTTCTCCCCGTAAATACGGGATATGACGGGGAGCTATCAAATGGTGCAGTAGGTGTGGAGTGAAGGTTAAACAAAGTCACCATCAAACGACGAATGTTCAAAACTACGCCACTACACAAAAGTTCTACATTTACAATGGTTGCGTAGCTACTTTGTCTACATACACTGTACCATGATCTATACCGTTTGGAAGCGTATTGTATCCACATCAAAATTAGGTATGTCATGATAATAATAATTAGAGCATTTATAAAGCGCCGTGACTCCAGGTTACCCTGTTCGAAGGCGCCTAGACAAAAAGAGTAAAAAGTCGAGACTTTATAAACATAAAAATAGCACTAAAATCCAAGATCATAAAAACGTGGCACCAAAAGTCCAATCAAATTATCATTAAGAAACTTAAAAAAAACATTAAAAAACAGCACTATAAATTTAAGATCATAAAAACATAGCATAGAATAAATAAATAATCATTAAAAAGTTCAATCGAGCGACATTAAACGACTGTGAAAGTTCAGGAGTAGAAGGCTCGTTTGAACAGGTGAGTTTTTTGAAGTGGTATAAAGAGTCACATTTGCGCATATGGTGGGGGAGATTGTTTCACAGGCGATGAGCAGCGATGGAGAAGGCACGATCACCGTACTGGCGGAGGTGTGCATTGCGTACACTCTGTAGATAATCTGATGACGATCGCAACGTTCTGCTGGGCTGGTAGAACTGGAGCAGGTCTGTGATTTAGCTCATGGAGTTGTAAAGTGGTACTCTAACTGTGGAGTAAAGGTCAACGTCAAAAGATAAATTTTCGAAAATTATGCATTTCCGCATATAGTAGGTTAGCCAACAAGCGATGTTATACTTTTAACAAAATTTTTTAAATAGCAGGAATTCATGCTAGATCCATCTCACAAGGGGTAAGAAAACAGGGGTATGTGGATGCCTCACTCGATTTTGAAGGTTATTTGAAGGTCACAAACTCAAACTTGTATCAAAATAGTTGTATTAATTAATTGACTTCTTCTTGTACACACCGTTGCATAAAACAACATATGTTATGATTTGTACATGTATTATCCGTCTTGTCAGATGTTGAACTTTGAATTGTCTCATAAAAATATGGGATAATCTAATATAAAAACGTGATTTTCTCAAGTGTGTTCATCGCGTACACCAAAGTTGTTTACACACCCAATTATTTTGTTTAAGCCTGTTTGTATATATCCCTGTTGATATGATGTACATATTATTTATTACTACACATGCTGTAGGTCATTAATATGACGTGAAAGTTAAAGAACTTGCCCAAAATGTAGTTAGGATGCTAAAGAAGAGGTGGCAATCGCAGATTAGAACTCTACTCGCAACACACTCGTTCAACTGTCAGGTGTTTTGAGGAACGGGACAATTCAATATCTCATGGAAGAATCCAAATTACAGGATCTGATTGATATAAGTGGAAACTATGGAGATCATGCCGGACACCATTAAGTCTGAGACGATTGACAACTATATAGACCCTTTCGCTGCAATTATACATTGGCTAATTATCTATGATCATACAAGCTATGCCCTCCCGATGGAGAACATACTCTCTGGCATATGTGAAACACCCCGAGAAGACAGCACCAAAGGCCCGTGCAGTATTCATTAAAGGATACTTTGTTTTGAAGCAAACCAAAAGGCATTTCAACCAAGTGCCTGCTGATCAGGCAAGTGAGCCAGTTACTAGCACATGCAGGATGTATAACGGTATCATTGCATTACAAAAAACGATCGAGCCACTTCGCTGAGCCGCCTTGTATTTTGAGTGGCATCCATAGACTACAATAGGGTATAGCCGCGTTCACACAGGCATTTTGATCCCTTCTTCCTCGATATGTGTCGATATGAGATTATATAACTATATATTCACAATCTGCCTGTAACCAAATCTCTGCGTGGTGATTAGCGTGTGCAACATAAAGTTGTAGGTTGGAGGTTGGGATAGCATCGTCAGACCCAAAGAGTTGGAACCTGACAGGATCGACAGTTTGTTACCCAGGAGCGAGTGCCATAAAATAGGTGACACACAACATATTCAACCCGTGCAAGTTCCCCATCGTGACCTATTCCCTTGACAAGGAGCTGGTAGGTTCTGGAAATTTTGCAAGCTCGATGTCTTCACAGGACCACAAAAGGCTGATGTTGAATTCCTGTTGGTGAGTTGAAGCTGAGCAGGTTATCATTTGCAGGTTGTGTAAGTGTTTCAGATTGTTTCTGGAAGTTCCAAGGGTGTCCGAAATCCAGCCGTACTAAGACGGAACGGTGCTTCCTCGGTGCGTCATGAAACCATGTAGTTTCTTCAACCAGCCATTGCTTCACGGTGATGATAACCTACTGTTTCTTTTTCGCAGGTCCGCGACCTCTTTCGCTGTCTCCCTCAACAATTCACCGACGCGCTTGTTGAACGCGTCCACAAATGACTGGAGGCAGGCTTGGAATGATTTCTGCTGGGTGTCCATCATCTTTTCGAAAATGTGTTGCTGCCTAGCCATGCAGCGCGTCGTTGACAACGGCTTCAATGTCTAATGCTGCGTTCCAATCACCTCGTGAAGTCGTGAATACGACTTCACGACTCGTAAATAGCATTCCAGACACCACACAAGTCGTATTCACAAGTCGTGACCTCGAAAGTAACGAAGGTGCCCGAGTTCACGAGTCGTAAATAGTGGGCGACCTTCACCTTGTTGAACGTCAAATCGATTATGGGTACAAATTGATACGATAACCATAACAATAAAACAATGATTAAGCCAGAACAAGCAAGACCGATGCCAAGAAGAATGCAGATCATGCTAAGTTATTGTGATTCGCTGTATTTCTTGTGTGACAACTGATATTGTTGTAATATCGCCCACGTCATTGCCACGTGCAACATGTAAACAGTATGGATAAACAATTCGTGTGGTATATCATAATGTTCTTCATATTTGACCGTAACGTCGCCTGATTTGCTATGTAGACAAAGATTAAGAATATGTAAGTTGTCATAAACATGAGCTGCATAATAACAGATAACAAAACTTAACAAATAGTACTATTTTTCGAAAATCTGGTAGAATAAAAACGTTTTAATTTTTAAAATAAATTGTTACTTGTCATGAAATCATACATTACATATTTTATAATGTTGTTATGACTTAAGTTATGTCAAGTATCAATGTTTCCAGAAATATAGGTTGTTTTTATAAGTATAACTGATTTATGTAATATCACGTCATCATTAATAATATATACATACCTGTGTGTGTGTGTATATATATATATACGTAATTGTGAACATTGTATATAATTTATTTAAATGTGCATGTCCCCATCTATAATGAAAGGCCAGCTCACACTTTCAATTTAAAATAGTAATGTCAAAATTATGGAGTTCTGTCAATAATGACTGTTGTGAAGCATGTATGTATTTGTATACCTGCATGATGTATATATCAACATTTAATATTTGATTAAAATATTATAATTACACTGAAACACTTGTGTGACTGTTATGTATATTACACTTCATTACCAGTGTTGCATGCGGGTGACTCTGCTGTCACAATTATAAAGACCCTTAATTGTATATTTTGGTATCAGCCAAATGCCACAATGCTTTGGCAACTACCTATCATGTATGACATATCACATAAATAAAGAAGTGGAGACATATATTGATACAGTACACATGGGTAAATTAATGTCTGCAAATTAGTGCAGATATTTTATTGTGACATTCGCTGATATGCCATCACCTCTCTGTCAAACATCAATATGTTCTTCACAAACAAACCAGCCGTGCCCATGTTCACTGTTCATGCAATGTGAACAGAACATTTACATGTCTATCGCATACAGACTTGTTCGTAAATTATCTTAACATGAAATAATCCAGATTTTGTAGTATTATACATGCAAGATTATGATGCACACATTTACACATATTACACTTTATCAATATAGTAACCATGTACTCGTAAAATTTGAAGTTAATGAAAGTAATGTTAGGCAAGGCTATATTTGACAATTCATATATGAACAGTATATAAGTTAAACAATTAATTCCTACGTATTGTGTAGACATATATATGATTGTCCATAAGAAAACAATTATCATTTCTGAACTCTTACCCAACTACAGTACATTATAAATAGGTCTGAAAAGTACAATCTATTTGAAAATTACAATGTTAATATAAATCGTTGAAGGTAAAACCATAATATTATTCGATTGTCCGGTTATGAGATGTTAACCATCGTATATAATACACACAATACTACAAAGATAATTTTAAGTAAGAAATAAGATATATGCAGTGGAATAAGTGGTAAATTTCAAATGTATATTCAAACAAATGAGGTATAATCAGAATGTTCATTGACTTTCTATATACTCATTATCGTCATAAAACCTTGGGCATCCATCTAGGTGTTAATTACATTGAATCATATCCTCTGTTAACATGTCACGTAGAACACAAGCAGCAGTTATTATGTGAAATATATCTTGTAGAAGAACAGAATAATAACCCTTTCTGTTAATATAGTCATCGCCATGGCATTGCAGACGAGAAATTATGTTGTGGCATCCAACTGTTGCATCAATGATGTTTGAGATACCACAAGATGAGAATGTTTGTGCTGTGTTGTTTATGAATACTGTTCAGGCAAAGAATGTGCTGATATGAAAAGTGGGGAATGTCCTGTATTATCTTTGCTATTATTCGATGTGTTGTGCTCTGTTAGATGTTAAATTAATCCGAAATTTCACAAAAAGTGTTTGTGTTTGCCATATACCACAAGAATACGAGAGCTTTCTTCTCAAAGGGCATTCCTCCATATTCAACGGGTGTGTCGTGGCCTGTTTCGAGAAGAAAGTTCACAAAGTGTTTGAACTAGGCATTGTTGAGACACATGTGTCTGCTGAAGGTGTGTTCGTCCATCACAAGTAACAGGTCAGAACGAACCCGTCTTCACAACCATCACAGGATGCCAGTCTTCTCGTAGACGTAGAGCAAACAATCTTCTGAAAAAAAGGATTTACACACTTAAATTAATAATTCAAATTGTAGTAACACAAGTAATACATTTGTAAAGGGCAAAATGTTCTTATTTTATTTATTATCAAGGTAAATCAAATGAATCTGATATTAACATAGTTTTGTAGCCTGTGCAATTCAGTGTTCATTTTATTAACACCCATGTAAAACTTAATGCAATTTTAATATATACTAATATGAGTTCTAATTAGGGATAATACTAATGTTATAATAAAATATACAGTTGTAGCTCTGCCTTGGCCTAGGTTGTCGCATAAAATAATTAGGACTAGGAAAATAATGGATAGTAGTTAATATGCATGCAGCAATGCCAATGCAGTGTTTGTTTTTCTTCAAAATTTCACATAAAATAATGTTTAAGTAAGGGCTCACGTCATGCGTAGACTCATTACATTTACAGTTGATAATTTCGCTAATGCGGGTAATGGTTGTATTGTAAATGAGGCGTCTGAAGAAAAAGAAGACGCGCAACGTCAATGACCGTATGTAAGAACATATAAGCGGGCGATATTACAGTAAGTTCAATAATAAATGTTTCATACCTCGTTCTCTTGCGCTGCCATTCGATTTCGTTAATAATAGCCGTAGCGTATTTCATCATTGTATAGATGTGGCCATAGTATGCAGACTACTACACAACAACGTTAAAAAATGTCCATGTTTATTTTGGTCAACTATCTCATACAAAATGTAACTAATATCAACAATACTTGCGCATGCGCACTACGTGCAATCACTGGAACGCTCTGCTGGTAGGCGTGGTGGTGAACACGAGTGGTGAATACGATTTCACGAGGTGATTGGAACGCAGCATAATGCTGCGTTCCAATCATCTCGTGAAGTCGTGAATACGACTTCACGTGAATACGACTTCACGACTCGTAAATAGCATTCCAGAAACCACACAAGTTGTAAATAGTGGGCGACCTTCACCTTGCTGAACGTCAAATCGATCATGGGTACACATTATTTCTGATCTTACAAATTGATACGATAACCAACACAATAAAACATGTCAATGATCAAGCCAGAACAAGCAAACCCGATGCCAAGAAGAATGCAGATCATGCTAAGTTATTGTGATTCGCTGTATTTCTTGGGTGACAACTTATATTGTTGTAATATCGCCCATGTCATTGCCACGTGCAACATGTAAACAGTATGGATAACAAATTCGTGTGGTATATCATGTTCTTCATATTTGACCTTAACGTTGCCTGATTTGCTGTATAGACAAAGATTACGAATATGCAGTTGTCATAAACATGAGCAGCATGCCATAATAACAGATAACAAAACTTTAAAAATATTACTATTTTTTGAAAATCTGGTAGAATGAAAACGTTTTAATTTTAAAAATAAATTGTTACTTGTCATGAAATCATACATTATATATTTTATAATGTTGTTATGACTTAAGTCATGTCAAGTATCAATGTTTCCAGAAATATAGATTGTTTTTATAAGTATAACTGATTTATGTAATATCACATCATCCTTAATAATATGTACAAACCTGTATATATATATATATATACGTAATTGTGAACATTGTATATGATTAATTTAAATGTGCATGTCCCCATCTACAATGAAAGGCCAACTCACACTTTCAATTTAAAGTAGTAATGTCAAAATTATTGAGTTCTGTCAATAATATGACTGTTGTGAAGCATGTATTTGTATATCTGCATGATGTATATGTCAACATTTAATTAAAATATTATAATTACACTTAAACATTTGTGTGACTGTTATGTATATTACACTACCAGTGTTGCATGCGGGTGACTCTGCTGTCACAACTATAAAGACCCTTAATTGTATATTTTGGTATCAGCCAAATGCCACAATGCTTTGGCAACTACCTGTCATGCATGACATATCACATAAATAAAGAAGCGGAGACATACATTGATACAGTACACATGGGTAAATTTATGTCTGCAAATTAGTGCAGATATTTTATTGTGACATTCGCTGATATGCCATCACCTCTCTGGTAAACATCATTGCATTCTTCACAAGCAAACCAGCCAAGTCCGTGTTTACTGTTCATGCAATGTGAACATAACATTTACATGTCTATCACATACAGACTTGTTTGTAAATTATCATAACATGAAATAATCCATGTTCTGTAGTATTACACATGCAAGATTATGAAGCACACATTTACACATATTACACTTTATCAATATAGTAACCATGTACTCATATGCAATTTGAAGTTACCTATATAATACAATAATGAAAGTAATGTTAGGCAAGGCTATATTTAACAATTCATATATGAACAATATAAGTTAAACAATTAGTTCCTACGTATTGTGTAGACATATATATGATTGTTCATAAAAAACAATTATAATTTATGAGCTGTTACTCAACTACAGTATATTATAAATAGGTCTATTTGAAAATTACAATGTTAACATGTCACTACATTGAAATGTAAATACTTCATAACATGAACAGTAATACTGTTTAACATGTATACAATTGTAGTACATTCTATGCACAGAGGAGGAATTACAGTAATATTAAATGTGACAATTTAAGGTACTTAACATGTCACTAGTTGTAACTACAGTTATATTTAAATAATTTACACACACCCTTGAAACATTCAAACACATCGCTTACTTTGGTGCCATATGATGATTTCATCACCACTGCATTATCTAACAAGATAAAGTCCTTAAAGAAAATAAACAAAATATGTTAATAAATATATACAAAGAAATGTTGTTTAAAAAAAAAAACTCAAATCTTGTTGATGAAATGCCAGTGGTTCATAAAAATCAATGAACATAGAAAGAGACATGTGAAAGTTGGCAACTGTTCACTGACGATGAAACAAAGATAGAGATAGGCTTTAGGAAACACTGAAATAATAATGTACTAATTGAATACGTTGAAGGTAAAACCATAATATTATTTGATTGTCCGGTTATGAAATGTTAACTGTCGTATAAAATGCACACAATACTACAAAGATCATTTTAAGTAAGAAATAAGATATATGTAGTGGACTAGGTGATACATTTCAAATGTAGATTCAGACAAAAGAGGTATAATCAGAATGTTAATTGACTTCCTACTTACTCATTATTGTCATCAAACCTTGGGCATCCATCTGGATGTTCATTACATTGAATCATATCCTCTGTTAACATGTTATGTAGAGCACAAGCAGTAGTTATTATGTGAAATATGATAATTAAGTTCACATTGTGAATATCCTTGATTCGTCTTAATTTACACTTGAGTCGACCAAATGCATTCTATGTAATAAAGTGTGCCCGACATATAGCTGAATTTCGTAGAATTTAATCAACAGTCAGTGTTCTGTTATATCTGAGCCAGACCTGGGGCCGAAGTACTCGGTACTCTTGTACTCGAGTACATTTTTTAAGTACTCGTACTCATGATACTTATGGGTCATGGACTCGTACTCATACTCATTGTACTCAGATTTTACGAGTACATTACGAGTACATCTGAGTACTTTCTCAATATGTACAGGGGAAAATAAATATATTTGATTATAAAATGAGATTTTCCTTAAATATTTAAATGTTCAACTATTTTTTAAATACTTTGTTATTTCTGATAGTATACAACCTTACCATCCCTACACATCCCAGTGCATCCTCATTCTCTGATAACAATGACTATGATACCCAAACATGGCAACAGGCAGCACCTTTTCCCAGTCAGAAACACCCTGTTAAGCAAACAATAATTGTAGGCTAGCAGTTCAGGCCATAAACCTGTTTGTTTAATTAAGCCATAAAGAGGCAATTAGCAGTTAACCCACTAGTTAGACAGGAAATGCCTTTGATGTAGTATGGAGACCATGCCACTTGGCACTGGCCGACAGTGCTAACTGCTAAGAACAAGAACTGCCAGTCTTCCTCTGTAGAAGTAAGGTGGCTCAAGTCAGACTGTCTCCTACACTAGTATAATCCCATGCCAGCAGCCTGGCTAAAAAGTCCAAAGGGGATGCTGAGCCTGTTATGTGGACATGTGCTTAACCCTCTCAACAACTAGTAGTCTACGATCAGAAAATATAAATTGCAAACTTATAACATCAGCAGATGAACGTGAGGTGAACGAATACCTCAGTCAGCCATGTACAGATTGAAGAAGAAGAAGGTAAGTTCTTATATAGCGCAGTATCCAGTCCTCAGGACGGCTCAAAGCGCTTAACACTTTACTCCCTGGCAGACCTGTTCAATCGAACACCATCTCGACTTCTCTGGGAAGCATCCAGAGAAGTCGAGTGACCTCACAGTGACCCACTGCAGTTCTGAGTTTTCCAACTCTGGCTCAGTTGGTCCCTCACCATCTCAGCATGCCAGCCTCATCAGCCCCAGTTGAAAGGGTATTTAGCATAGCGGAGAAAGTATTCTGCCCTGAACAGTGCAGCCTGAAAGACTCAACCTGTGAACAACTCATGTTCATTCGGTGCAATGGCAAATAGATGATAAGATCATAGGATGCCACTGAAATGAATGCCAATGAAGTTAATTTCATTGTTGATGAAATAGAGGTTTTTTAGTTTTCCTCATAACAAATTTATCAACTGCCATTACATATTCACTTGTGCTGAGTTATATAAATTAGATTAATTAATAATTTTAAAATACGTTATTATTTATATTTTTTTAATGTACTCGTACTCATGAGAATGTACTCGTACTTGTACTCGTACTCAGCTTTTAGCAATGTACTCGTACTCATCCATCATCAAAGTACTCGTACTTGTACTCATAAAAATGTACTCGGCCCCAGGTCTGATCTGAGCTGTGTAACAATGCAAGGAAAATCATGATAAATATATGTACTGTCGCCAAGGAGTTATCCATTTATCTCCCAGGCGATGCTGTCTGGCACTGTAAATGGGTGACACATGAAACGTTTTGCATCGTGTACTCTACCTGGGGGACCAACAAACACATCAATGAATTTGGGACTTTCATCAAATATACCTTGTAGAAGAACAGAATAATAACCCTTTTGGTTAATATAGTCATCGCCATGGCGTTGCAGACGAGAAATTCTGATGCGGCATCCACCTGTTGCACCAATGGTTTTTGAGATACCACAAGATGAAAATATGTTTGTGCTGTGTTGTTTATGAATACTGTTCGGGTAAAGAATGTGCTGATATGAAAAGTGGGGAATGTCCTGTAGTATCTTTGCTATTATTCGATGTGCTGTGCTCTGTTAGATGTTAAATTAATCCAAAATTTTGCAAAGTGCTTGTGTTTGCCATGTACCACAAGAATACCAGAGCTTTCTTCTCAATGGGTATTCACGGCATTCCTCCATATTCAACGGGTATGTCGTGGTCAGTTTCGAGAAGAAAGTTCACAAAGCGTTTGAACTAGGCATTGTTGAGACACATGTCTGCTGAAGGTGTGTTCATCCATCACAAGTAACAGGTCAGAATGAACCGTCTTCACAACCATCACAGGATGCCGGTCTTCTCGTAGACGTAGAGCAAACAATCTTCTGAAAAAAGGATTTACACACTTAAATTAATAATTCAAATTGTAGTAACACAAGTAATACATTTGTAAAGGGCAACATTAAATTTATTATCAAGGTAAATCAAATGAATCTGATATTAACATATATGTTTTGTATCCTGTGCAATTCAGTGTTAATTTTATTAACACCCATGTAAAACTTACTGCAATTATAATATATACTAATATGAGTTCTAATTAGGGATAATAGTAATATGACAGTAAAATATACAGTTGTAGCTCTGCCTTGGAATTAGGTTGTCGCATAACATAATTAGGATTAGGTAAATAATGGATAGTAGTTAATATGCAGGCAGTAATGCAGTGTGTGTTTTTCTTCAAAATGTCACATAAAATAATGTTTAAGTAAGGGCTCACGCCATGCGTAGACTAATTACATTTACAGTTTATAATTTCGCTAATGTGGGTAATGGTTGCATTGTAAATGAAGCGTCTGAAGAAAAAAGAAGACGCGCAACGTCAATGACGGCGTAAGAACATGTAAGCGGGCGATATTACAGTTTGTTCAATAATAAATGTTTCATACCTCGTTCTCTTGCGCTACCATTCGATTTCGTTAATAATAGCCGTAGCGTATTTCATCTTTGTAAAGATGTGGACATAGTATGCACAGGCTACTGCACAACAACGTTAAAAAATGTCCATGTTTATTTTGGTCAACTATCTCGTACAAAATGTAACTAATATCAACAATACCTGCGCATGCGCACTACGTGCAATCACTGGAACGCGCTGCTGGTGGGCGTGGTGGTGATCACGAGTGGTGAATACGACTTCACGAGGTGATTGGAACGCAGCATTAGTCCTCGAGGAGCGATGCCGATCGCGTTGTCTTGCCCATTGGTCGAGTGTAAAGGCAAGAGTCTCACCTCTGCGCCTGGATGCACACAAGTGTTCGAGCGTGATGACTTCGGCGGCAAAATTGCCGTTATTCCTTGTTTCACACTCACACTGTTTAGTAGACACCGATTTGCTGGGTCCTCAACATCGATCACGTACTCGTCCTCCAACGCCGCGCGTCTACGTAACGATCGCTGTACGATGGATGTACCGAATTTCGTTGTTACTTCGACCAAAATATCAACGCACTTCCTGAGATGACGACAGCTCTAATCACATTATAGTTGTATGTGATTATATTATATATATATATTTATCAGTTATACAGTCATAGGAATGTTGCCAGTAATGGGAGGAAGGGGGGCAACGTATAGAAACTGCAAGAGGATGGCGATCAACGCACTAGTTGAGCAGATGTGTGAAGAAGAGGGGGTGGGATTCACATATTTATGGGGATACTTTGTTGGGAGGGAAGATATGTACATGAGAGATGGCCTCCATCTTAGTGGGAAGGGGGCAGCAGTTTTCTCAGAGAACCTGCTGCGATCTGTTGAGAGTGGGACAGGTTGCATCTATTTAAACTAGATTCGCATGGGGGACTCACAGAAAAGCCTGAAAATGGAGGCATAGATAAAGACAGCACAAATAAATCAGCAAATAACAGTCTGGAAAACTCTTCTGAAGCTGGATATAAATGTGTTTGTTTAAATGCAAGGAGTATAGTAAACAAAAGAAATGAACTAAACATTATGGTAGAAGATATTGACCCTCATATAATATGTATAACCGAATCCTGGACCACCACTGATATATCAGATGCTGAATTGGGACTGACAGGATATGTAATGTTTAGAAAAGATAGAATAGGAAGAAAGGGAGGTCTTCTGTATGGAAAGACTACAGGTTGTGCACCAAAGTACATGTGTTATATTTCAACCAGTTCGAGACACACAGTACTATAGTAGTTGAACCAGTTTAGAGACACGCGGTACTTTTAAAGCGATTCTGTATAAGCTAATATACATTCGAGATATACTGTATGAAAACGTAATAATTTCCCATAAGTACTTTCTCTGCTACTTATGCCTTGCATGTTTATGCATAATTTTGGTGTTATCTGCCTGTACAAAAAGCCGATAAACAACTGTGTTTACGCGAATAATTGTGAGCATGCTGCCACGTGGATGATTAATTATGCCGCCCGAGTATAATGAATATTCATGCATGCGCAGTGAACCACGCAAAGACCACTGACGTCACACACTCAGTCGACATGTTAGATTCCGAGGTGAGTCGATTCAAGCAATGGCATTGTAAATAAGCAATTTGTAGACATATATATGTATATTGACAGCTGTTTTGTTATAAGTGTAGGAAGCGTGTGCATTGTTTATTTATCCTGTTTCCCAATGCCGTCAGCCGAGTAACGTTTCGATTAAGTAGAATTATAACATCCGCCAACGCCGACGACTGCAGTCGGTGTCAGCTGTGACTGGGTCAGTCGAGCCTTTACAACTAGGCAAGCAGCAAGGTCTCGCCTTTCTAGTTAGTAAAAACTGCACTGCCCAGTATTTGACATGCAGTGAACGAAAATGCACAATAAAATATCAGTATATGCAACAATAGCAAGAGGACTAACCTGGTCGTGGATTTATTCGCCAAAGGCTAAATACGGGACTTGGGGGCATATTTCGGATTGGGTCTGAGACTGTGTCAGTGTGTGTCTACGGGTCTTGCCTTTCCAAATTACAGTCAGCCGTTTTTGAAAAGTCCCCGTTTCCCCCACTTATTTGAACCGAAACATGAAAATATTATTCGTACATTAACAGACTGTTTCTGATGCTACAGCTGCGATTGTTAGTAAACCTGGCTGGCAACAGTTTTAGGTTTGTTAAAAGTACACAATACCATGTTGCCACGGAATTTTGCGATGCACGAATTTTGGACACCAGCAGATCTGCACTCTAATATACATAAGTTTCTATCCATGAATATATTTTTTTAAATCGCCAGAACGAGGCTGCAAAGAAAGAGCAGGCTCTGTTGAGGAACAACTTTGCGGCGAAGACAGGCGGCAATGTTGACTTTGTGCGAACGAGGAAGTCGTACAAACCTGGAAATGTGTGCTGTTGTGGGAGATGTCCGGCTCATCAGAAGTCAGTGTACCCTCAAGTGTAAGAAAGTCGGACATTTTGGGGCTGTATGCAGGTCAGCGAGATATGTAGACGTAGTCACTAAGCACGCTGAGAGCTCCCTTTTCTCGGCGAAGTGACGAAGGGCGACGACCAGCCGTGGACGTCCACCATTGTTTTTGAGGCATTGGACACTCGCCTTCGCACAAACGTTTGGTTCAAGTTGGACACTGGGGCCGACGTTACTGTGATCTCTGCTAACGACTGCACGAAAGCAGGTAGTCCGCGACTCGACGGGTCGACTAGAACACTTGTAGGCGCGAACGACGGCGTCCTACAAACCATGGGCAAGTTCTGTGGCAAGCTGTCACGAAACGGTGTGGTCATTCACGAAGACGTATACGTCGGCAGTGGCCAGACGAGGTCACTGCTCAGTCGGAGAGTGTGCGAGTCTCTTGATCTTGTCAGACGTGTTGCTGTTGACTCGGTCGATGCAGCAGACGTCTACATACGCGACAACCCGAAGCTATTTGGAGGCCTAGGGAAGATGAATGGCGAGTACGAAATCAAACTACGGTCTGACGCGAAGCCGTTCGCGTTGACTACACCGAGACGAGTCTCGATGCCGTTGCTTGGGGTCGTCAGGAAGGAACTTCAGATTATGGAAAATCTTGACGTCATCCGTTCGATCGAAAGCCCGACGGACTGGTGTGCTGGCATGGTTGTGGTGACGAAACCGAAGGCTCTCCCTTCTTCGGACGTTGATGGGCAGAGGGAGACACACACAGTTCGCATTTGTGTCGACCTAACGAAGTGGAACGAGAGCGTAAGGAGGGAGAAACACGACCTTCCTTCAGTCGATCAGACACTCGGTAGGCTGGCGGGCGCGAAGGTCTTCACTAAGTTGGACGCCAACTCAGGCTTCTGGCAGATCCCTCTAGCCCAGTCTTCGCAAGAAATGACGACATTCATTACTCCTTTTGGAAGATATTGCTTCAAGAGGCTGCCTTTCGGAATCACTTCGGCTCCTGAGTACTACCAGAAGCGTATGAGTGGTATTCTCGATTATTTACCTGGTGTTCTATGTTTGATGGACGACTTCATCATCTTCGGCAGTTCGGTAGAAGAGCACGACGCGAGTGTGAGGGCTGTCTTCTGTCGTCTCGAGGACAACTGTGTGACTTTGATAAGTGCGACTTTGCTAAGTCGAGCATCTCGTATCTTAGTCACATTGTGTCGGCTGACGGGGTCGTGGAGGATCCTGCGAAGGTGCGAGCCATCATAGAGCAACGTGAGCGACATTCGACGCTTTCTGGGTATGGCTAACCAGCTAGGCAAGTTTTCTGCCAATTTGTCGACTACATCTCAGCCACTACGTGATCTACTTATGAAAGAGAATCTGTGGACATGGGGTGAGAGGCAACAGCGAGCGTTTGATGCCGTGAAGACAGACCTGAGCAACACTCCAGTGCTGGCTCTGTACGACCCACATAGAGCGACGACAGTGTCCGCAGATGCGTCATCATTTGGTCTGGGGGCGGTGCTACTGCAGAGTGACGATAGCGCGATGAGACCCGTGGCGTACGCGTCGAGGGCGATGACGCCAACGGAACAACGCTACTCACAGATTGAGAAGGAGGCTCTGGCGACTACGTGGGCTCTTGAGAGATTTACGGACTACATCTATGGAATGCAGTTCCATGTCGAGACCGCCAATGACCTCTGGTGTCATTTCTTAGCACCAAGAAGAATCTAGATGAACTCTCACCACGCATACAGCGATTTCGTATGCGACTGATGCGGTACGCGTACACGATCAGTCATGTGCCCAGCAAGAACCTCTACACTGCATATGCGTTGTCGCGCGCTCCAATGGTGCGACCACTGACGGTGGCGGAGTCGCGATTCACAGACGAAGTATCAGCGCAGGCGAGCCTGGTGGTGAGTGAGATACCGGCTACCGAGACGCGTCTGGCCGAGATTAGGGCTAGACAGCAAGACGACGAGATGTGTCGCCAGGTGATGCGATATTGTCTAGAGGGTTGGCCAAGCCATACATCATTGCAATCGTCTTTGCGACCGTATTTGCAAGTCCAGAGTGAACTAACAATTCAACACGGTCTGCAACTGAAAGGGGTACGGCTAGTCATACCGGCGTCGATGCGGTTGACTATGTTAGACAAGCTACACGAGGGCCAACAAGGTGTGGTCAAGTGTCGCTCGCGGGCTCAGTCATCGGTCTGGTGGCCCGGACTCAGCAGGCAACTTGAGGAGCTTATCAAAAACTGTACTACGTGTGCGATGGAGCATAGCAAAACAGTCGAGCCGATGATTGCGTCAGACCCGAATCTGCGACATTGGCAGAACGTCGGCACCGACATGTTTTATTTTAAGAAGGCGACATATCTAGTTGTGGTTGACTATTACTCGAGTTTTGTCGAGAAGCGAGGCTAGACGACACGGGCGCGTCTGGTGTGATTCT
The DNA here is from genome assembly GCA_020002185.1 of Paraescarpia echinospica. Lineage (NCBI taxonomy): Eukaryota > Metazoa > Annelida > Polychaeta > Sabellida > Siboglinidae > Paraescarpia > Paraescarpia echinospica. Next base: position 32,457,436 of record CM034534.1, on the reverse strand, counting down.
ACACCTGCGGTCAATTTTCGCTCGGCATGACGTCCCGGAGACGATTGTTTCTGATAACGGCCCGCAGTATGCGGTACACGAGTTTGCGCGTTTCGCGGAGAGAACAGTGTTTGTACACATTACCAGCAGCCCACGTTTCCCGCAGAGTAACGGAAAGTCAGAACGCGCGGTTCAGACGGTAAAGAACTTACTGCGAAAGTCAACGGATCCGTACGGCGCCTTGTTGGCGTATCGTACAACAGCACTTGAATGCGGCTATTCGCCAGCAGAGCTGCTGATGGGTAGGCAGCTACGTACTTCGAGTGTTAGCGTCGACACTGCAACCTCGCTGGTAGGAATCGAGACAGCTACAAGAACGACGAGCGAGTCTAAAACGACGACAGACCGAGGCGTACGATCGTCATCACCGTGCGCGATCTCTGGCTCCCCTACACGTCGGCGATCCAGTGTGGGTGCAGGACACGAGAACGAGGGGTACAGTGGTAGGCCAGGCAGGCTCACCTCGCTCGTGCCTGGTTCAGACGCCGACATCTTGTCTGCATATAAATCGGCGGCATCTTGTGCCGACGCCGAACGAACAACCCGTATGTGCCGAGCGAGCGTCTACGGAGACCGCTGAATCGAGCACGAACGACGACGAGACGCGGCCACGTTCGTCTTCACACGAGAGACAGCAACGTTCGGCATCGCAGCCGAGACAGGCTTCACCAAGCGTGATGCGCACTTCTCCGGGGCGGACATCCGTTCTACCACAGAGACTCGATCTGTGAACTTTAGATCAGTCAGGGGCACGTCTCACTAAAGGGCAGAATAACCCCTTGAGACGTGTTTGTGATAGGTGGTTGTCTACCACATATCATTAGATAGAGTAGACTTGTCTTCGTATCCTTAAAGGACTCGAAAGGAAGATGTAGTGTTATGCTATCGCGCTCCTACCTCTACATCCGGGACTTCGTTGAATACAGCCATTTTCTATCTATACATGTCTTCTTTCTTTGTCTAGTATTCGTGTATTTTTACGTGTTATACTAAATCAGTAGTAACACCACAAATACTATTAATATCAAATGTGCTATTCACATGAAGCAGCGTCACTTGATCTGATCTATTATTATATTTTTAAAAGATAATCATGAATAAACACTCATGTATACTAGAGTGCAGATCTGCTGGTGACCAAAATTCGTGCATCGCAAAATTCCGTGGCAACACGGTATTGTGTACTTTTTAACAAACCTAAAACTTTTACATTGAATGATGACATGCCAGCCAGGTTTACTAACAATCATAGCTGTAGCATTAGAAACAGTCTGTGAACGTACGAGTCTCACATTTTTATATTTCGGTGTGGATATTTCAGTAATTAATTATTAATCATGACATCGCTCTTGTAGCATGTTACATTGGAGATATATCGAGGAATGATGCACCAGAAGTTAAGAACGTCTTATAATGGAAGTAAGAAGTCCCTTACAGTCGGACAGGATCTCATCAAGCCATATATATCTGAAAAATCGAGGATCCTCATTGGCGAGGAACGAGGAAGACAAACCAACTAAATTTCACTTTAGGCCACAACCATAAACACGGAATGTCTGAGATGAGCGAGGTCACTTAAGGATAAGACCGTTTTAGTTGCAGAAATGGTAACATTTAAGAAGTCATCATAGAAAAAGATAGCACGCCGAAAGAAAACATTCAGAATTATGACGTGGTAACTTTCTGACAACAAGCTGGTGGTGAATTCCCAACTCGGTCTGACTGAGCTCTAATATTTCTCATCCCACAGTATTGCTGTGGATGAGCGGCATTTCTGCAAGGATCAACATTAAAACCAAGAAACGAAATATATTGGAACTCACACTGATGACCTGTGGTGTGCTCTACCTGTGCGGCCAGCTCGATCAGAGTTTATCAAAAACATGCAACTTCAACCATACACAGATATTTTCATCTGTAATGTATTGCTTGTTATACGGAGCCAGGCCATACCTAATGCTATCGTAATTATGCGACTATGATTTATATTCTTTTCTTTCCTTTTCTCGAGTTTGGCAGAAAAGGTTAAATACCGCTGTAGTAGAGGCTCAACAGACCCAGCCCCAGCTGGCACCGACTGCAGCCGTCGACGGACGTTATAACTTATAACTCTACTTATTCGAAACGTTACTCGGCTGACGGCATTGGGAAGCAGAATAAATAAACAACGCATATACGCTTCCTACATTTATAAAAAAAAAAGCTGTCAAATAAAAAATGTATATACATCTGTCTACAAATTGCTTATTTACAATACCATTGATTGAATCAACTCACCTCGGAATCTGACATGTTGACTGTGTGTGTGTGTGTGTGTGTGTGTGCGCGCGCGCGCGCGCGGGCGCATGTGTGTGTGTGTCTATCTGTCTGTATGCGTGTGTGACGTCACCAGTCTCTGTGTGTTTCACTGCGCGTGCATGAATATTCATTATACTCGGGCTGCAAAGTTAATCATCCACGTGGCAACATGATTAGCATAACACAATTGTTTACTGGCTTTTTTCGCAGATAACACCCAAATAAACATGCAAGACATAAGTAGTAGAGAAAATACTTATGGGAAAATATCACGTTTTGACACAGTATAACTTCAATGAAGATTAGCTTACAAAGAATCCCTTTAAAAATTCTGAAGGAATTGATGACGCGCCTCCGCAAAATGTCAGCCTCCAGGATATGGGAGTTTTCATTTAGACAGTAGAATGTTTGAGACCACATTCTGAGTAAATCACATTTTCCTAGTTTCCTAGCTGTTTCCAACACTCGGCAACGTTCTATTAACTGATAGTCTGTATATATTGTGGTTACAATGTTATGATTTTATGAGGTCTCATTCAACTAGCCAGCCTTTTTCAGAACATTATCGCCAAGCCGACCTTTCTATGCTGGCACTGAGGGTGGTCACTGCCAGGGTGCTTGTCGTCCTCAGTGGTTCTTTTACGTCCCAAATTGAGAGGGGACCGACATTAACGTGATCTCCGATTCACGAAGGATACACAGTCCCCAATGTTGAGAGCCAGGTTTTTATACCAAATATACCATACCTGCCCGGTCCGGGTATTGAACTCGGGGCGCCGGCATGTCAGGCGGATGTGCTAACCACAACACTATCGCGCGCCGCCTTAATACTTTATACCTACATACTTTAAATGTGTCGAATGAAATTGCAAATGTTTAGTTTGTCTTAACAATTCTAGATGCATAACACAAAAAGTTGAAACGGGCTCGCCATCTAGTGAGAATACCGAGAAAGTAGATTTGCAGTGCCGCCTAGCGAATGTTTTGGATGGTAAACAAATCTGACAGCACGTTTTCGAGGAAATTAATTTTAATTATTCTTTAGACACTGGATGCTATTTCGTAAAAATAAATGAACGCACTTACAACATTAAGAGAAATAAATAATGTAGATTTACAGAATCCCGAAAATATGAAACCCACGATTTTTTTACGGGGACGTGTTGTAATATCGCTCACACAGATAGCATTGCCGAAAATGGCGAAAGTGGCGAAACGTGTATAACTAGCCTCGATCTAAGTTAGAATCTAACTTCTCAGTCTCAGACTTTACGTATAATAATGTTGTTATTTACATCAGTTAAGTAAATTATTGCCTAGTTCATCTTCTTTGATAGAGAAAATAACGCTTTTTCTCTTGAAAGTGTTTTCACTGTAGACACAAGAAAGTGTAGTGACTAGTGTAATGTAGACATGTAGTCTTTAGACAGTGTAGTAGTGTAGTCTAGTGTAGAACCAGCTGTCGACGTTGATATCTCTCGTATCCCACCAGTCACTTGACTAGTGCCAGTGGAATTAAGACGTCATGAAAAATTTGATTCATAATGAGGGAAAAAACTTAATAATCTTAAAGTTAATGTGACAAATTAGTCAAATAGTCCATGATGAGGATCGCCTATGGCTATAGGTTGTACGCTATTTGACCGGATATGGTTGGATAGCACTCTACCATCTAAGGCGCTATTTGGCCAGATACAAACAGATAGCTCATGATTGCAAATATGCTATTTAACTGGATAAATATGCTATGCCAGCTTATATGTGCTGTTTGACCATATAAATAAAAGGTTTTTATGTAAACATGGATTATCTTTGACAAACTTGCACGAAACACTGCTTGTGAACATTCTATGACATATCAGAGCATCTAAATCAGTCTTGATTCAAATGCTTTGGACATATTTGATTGCAGGTGTATGTTATTTTGAAGGATTCCGTGGGTTGCTTACAAAAAACGAAAATGTTTCGTTATCTCTTATGCAATCCAATGTAACTGTGCACTTGTTTGTCAAGTGTCATAAAACTGTGTAGAGTTTCTCTGTTTAAAATTGGTAACAACTTCAGAAAAAGTTTCAAAATCCCCAAACACATGACCAATCGCCACCGCATTCATCTCGGTTGTTCAAATCCTTGTCATACACCAAGCTAAATTTGATCAATGTTGCACAAGACATAACTGTCTATGTATTATTTGTATAAAGCTATCTATTATGCTCGATGCAATTTTAACAGCGATTGTCTGCCGAGGATTCCAAAAATGATGTAGCCACCATGCTAAATTTGATCAACGTTGCACAAGACATACGTAGGATGACATATATCATGTAAAATAATTCGCTGTGAGCAGGATTTGAACCGGCATGGGAAGACACCATTGGATTTCAAGTGCAACGCCTTAGCCACTCAGTCATCATAGCAGTTGTATGACCCAATCTGCTCCTGATAGATACGGACGATTACCGTCAGGTGTGACATAGGCTATTTGTCCAGAAAAAGTCTTCCTGTATCTCATCTATAATAGATGAAATGCACAAAGACTTTGTTTGGACAACTAGCCTATGTTGTGCCCTATGCAATTCATCCGTACCCGGTCAAATAGTCCACCAGGCTGTTCGACTGTATCCGGATGAATAGCCACTCCGTAAAGATTATCATAGTACCATAACATTATTATAAATATTATTGCAGGTTAGCACTCAACAGTGGCGTCTGACATGAAGTTTTACGAGCGTCTGCTCATTGCTCCAATCACAGCGCTGCACTTTGTTCAAGACAACATACTTCTAGCAGGTACTAATGTATTTACATCTTACACTTTGTCTTTGATTCTTTTTTTCAAGAAAACACACTTCTTGAAGGTACTTGTTACTGTGTTTACATCATTCACTTTGACTTTGTTCAAGACAACCCACTTCTAGAAGGTAGTGATCAATGGAGAGACCTCCACAGTAACCTCGGTCCTCACAGGTGTGCCCCAAGATTCTGTGCTGGGCCCTCTGCTGTTCTTAACCTACATAAATGACCTGCCAGATGTGGTGCAGTCATCAACCACCAGACTGTTTGCCAATGACAGCATTGTGTACAGAGCTATCAACAACAATGATGTCTGTTCAGCACTTCAACAAGACATGGACAACCTACAGAAATGGGAAGAGGACTGGCACATGCACTTCCATCCATTAGGGAACTAGAAAGTTCTACAAGTCACGAACAAGACAAGACCTACTGCTGCATCATACAGAATCCACAACCATTTACTGGACACGGTTGACTCAGCTACATACAGTGTACTTGGGCATTACAATTCACAAGAAGCTATCTTGGAAACACACATGTGAATACTAATTGCAAAGAAAGCCAACAGAATGAAAGCATTCCTACAAAGGAATATCTGCACATGCCCAATGAAAATAAGAGCACAAACATACAATGTTAGTCTGTCCCACCCTAGAGTATGCTTCTCCAGTGTGGGATCCTTATACTCATAAAAAGCATCAACAGACTAGAAGCCATGTACATCAACATGGTTCATAAAGTGTGATGACAGCCCTTACAGCAGTGTGACAGCCATGCTGGATGGACAAAACCTACAAACCCTACAGGAGCAGCGTGCACAGGCAAAAGTAACATTCTTCTACCATGTTGCCAACAAGATGGTTAACATTGACCTTAAACATTATCTATCACCACTTTCTACATCAAGAATAGGCCACCATCTTAAATACAATATTCTACATACAAGACCGACATCTTACCAATCATCGTTCTTCCCGGACACCACCGGGCGGTAGAACGTTCTACCTACAGAACTTGTTCTTCTTGACAGTCTTGAATCCTTCAGGTTGGGCCTCCAGAAAATCAAACTCCGATAGAAAAAAGAAAGAAACGAAAAAAGACAATACTGCACTATACATTTAAAAAAATTATTTTTTGCTTCCCTCTGCTGTGAAGCACTCAGTATGTTGGTACTCCAACAGGAAGCCTGTATTTGAAAGGAAGAAGAAGGTACTAATTTGTTTTGTAGATTTTGGACTTTGTTCAAGAAAACACTTGTAGCAGGTACTATTAATGTGTTTACACCCTGTACTTAGGACTAGATGATAACACAGGTTAATGTGTATGTAAACATCCTGCATACATATATGTGTGATTAAAGCCAGATTATTAATTTACTGAGTTAATTATATATGTAACTAGTAATTATAGTTAAATACATTTTACCTATTATTACGAATTTGTGCAACATCAACAGTCAACAGTTGTAATTTTATGCTATATCTAAACTATTTGAAATGTTATTCTTTCTAGAAACAACAGCGAGTTTCGTGAATAAAGTAAGATATATAAAATGTCTGTAATTGTACCATGATTATGCAATAACATGCTAATTTAAAATTAATCCTTTGTTTTTTGCACACATCTTAGGTGAAGGCCCAGTACTTCATGTGTACAATGTCATTTCTGAGAAGGAAGCCAGCTCTGCTAAAGTGTTACAGCATGCATCAATTCATGGATTAAAATCTGGTAAGTTGAAATAGAGGTAGGATACCTTCAGTTGTGTATTTTGTGACAAACATTATATTATATTGGTTATCTATGATACACTAGCTTCCACCCACCCATGAAGCAAACAAAGAAAGGGCAGTAGTTATCACCAGTATATTATTTTGATACTTTTAACACACATTCCCACAGTAATGCCCTCTGGAGGAGAGTGGTTCACTGCTCAGTTCTCTAAGTAGGAGAACAACCCTCTAGGAAAGCAGAGCATATCAAAAACTTGTAAGTAAATAACTCTAAATAAGTATTAATTGTATTTTCCAAAATACATTGTCAGTTTATATATATATACTATATATAATATATGTGTATATACACATATTATATATATATATATATATATCAAAGTCCAGTGATCCAAGAAAACAAAACAAATGAACATAGAATAGTAATACTAATGGATAGTTCTTATATAGTGCAAATCTTTTTAGGCAAAAACTCAGTGTGCTAGAACATATCATTCATACATGCATATGTAACATTGACTAAACAAGTACACACAAAAAGCATGGACCACCTAGACTGGTGGGAACACCTGTCGGAACAGATATGTTTTAAACTAGATTTAAACTTAGAGTAGGGAAATTTGCAAGATTGACAGGTAGTGAATTCCAAAGAGTGGGTGCGATGATGCTGACAGAGTGGTCACCAGGAGTCAGTGGACGTTGATGCCTTGTTGGAGGTGGTTTTGCAATGCTCAAAGGTTAGCACATTAATATATATAGATGAATGTTTTGCCTGGTTCACTATGTTTTGTTGTCAACAATTCTGTATGTGGTAGGGAGATTTGGGACCCTGGCTGAGTTGCTTAGTGAGAGATATACTTGGTTTATGATTTTGTCAGGTCTGTTTTAGATATATTGTTCTCTTCTGATACATACATTACCAATTCTACAATGCTCTGCTACATTATGCTTTAGGATCTTACCTTAAAGTCAGTTTTATACATACAACATATCATGCCCTAACAACATGACTTTTATTATTCTGGAACATTATTTGCAATGTAACAGTTTGATATAAGCAATGCACTAAATTATTATTGCATGGTTGCCTTGTTGCAGAAACCAGGAGAAATGTTAACGATACTAAAGTCTGTGTCTTCGGTTGCAAGTCAGCCCGTGTTATATCACTGGTAGATACAAGACAAAGGTACAAATCTGTTTATATACTCCAAACCAAAGTAGGTCTGTGCCAGTGAAAACAGCTTCCTCAGCTGGTTTAGCTCATCCTGAATCCAGTCCTTTCATGTACAGATGTGTATTATGTGAATTGTTTAAATAATATCTGCAGTTGGTTTAATAAAATATTACATATGTTTGTTTAAATGGTTGAAAGAATTGACTTTGGTCACTACATCTGGTAACTGGCCAAAGTCCCTGGCTGGCCGACATTTATCTTTTAACCTACTGAATTGATCAATCAAATAGAGGGCAAGGAAAGTTCACACATCAACAAAGAAATACGTAATCAAATTGTATCGTGCATTCACATGAAGATTCCAATTTTGAGAATCACTTGAATTCACTCTTGATTAAGAATTAAATATGTTAATAGTTTGTATGATGGTTACGAATAAAAATTGCTGAAATTAGCTAATATGTTGTAGTGGATACAAGCTTAGCTTTTTCACAAAAATTAATTGGAAATGAGATGAGTGAAAACAGTCAAGTTAAGGATGCTCCTTTGTACAGTTTTAGTGGGAGTAGTGACAATGTGGGTATACTATTTTCAAATGTCATATATGTGATTTTAAAACTGGTAGATAACAGCTCAGACTAACAAATGACATAAAACTGGACAAATTTAGAACTATTTTAATAACTCAATTCTTTATTTACAATTGAAAAATAGATGTTATTAATATATATATACATATTATAGATTTCAAAAGTTCAAACGGGATGGGAGAAAGTAGAGATGCATAATGTGCCGTGTTTCTGCAGCATACACTGTGTGACTGATGGGCGGGAGTTTGAGGACTGGATCTGGGATGTGCAGTGGCTGCACGAAGGTACTGAACGAACAAGTGATGAAGACAGCTCCTTGGCTCTTGCCTTGGGTCACAACTCTGTGGCCAAGTGGCAGTGGAGGACAGATGTCATTCTCCATCATATTCACTGTGAGGAGACATGTATTCTGTATCCTTTTACACTAAATGAGTAAATTCTTATATGTATGTATGTTAAGCTTTTCCTCCAAGACGCTTTTCATCTCGTTTTTTTCGAAATTCCCCATTGGTAATTTAGTTTAGCGTTTTTAGTGGTTTTAGGGATGGTACCGAGCTATGTAAGCCATCTGCTGATTAGTTGGGGACACTTTATGTAACTTGCATTGTGAAGAACTGCTCAAATTTACATTTTAACATACATCATTTATGAATACTTTGGAAAACTGTCTTTTTCTGTGTCTGTGCGTATGTAGCATCACCCAGAGGATGACCATTTTTAGTAGTGTTAATAACTGAGAAACAGACACCGTAGTTTAATATAACAGTGTCCTTGCAGTAAAATGTTCACTTAACCTGCACCTGCCAGTTACTGTGCCAAATTCATCGGGTCCTCCTGGCACACTTTGATGTTGGCTGCCGGAACAGTCTTCAACCAGGTGGCACTGTGGTCTGTCGGTGGCCATCTTGCTAAGGGGAAATGCGCCAGAGTTCTACACAGACTGAAGGGACACCAGGTATATTGCATTTACTATCTTTTTGTTACGCACCTCGTTATAACACGCAGTTGGATATAGTATGGTTGATGCGGTATACCTGACATTCACCCAGAAGAAGATATGTACCTAAGGGGGGTAACTGAAATAACAGAACTGCTTAAAGAGAAACAAAGGGCAACTCTTTTTTAATATACACCTAAAAAGGTTAATACAAAAACCATTTGCAACAACAATCAACACTTTCACATCAATGGTTTACTCAGAATGTGGTCTCGAAGCGAAAGATTCCAAAACAAATGTCTAATATCCTGGAAGCTGACATCTTGTTCATGGTGAGAGACTTCCTCAGTAAGCAAGTGCCAAGCTGTGATGTCGGTTATGACGCACCAATTTCCTGGTTTGGCTTAATATGTGTACAAATACGACTGCTCATGTATTGGTTTCTTGTATTCCCTTCAATTCCAAAGCTGAGGTACACTTTTATATGCATGAACAATTATTATAATACCATACTGATGTAACATTTTCCAAGTTACAGCAACAAAGCACAATTGGCGATTTTTTGTGTCGTAAACTACCTGGTCTGCTATACCAGCTGTGAATATAAACATCTTACCATACATACATAATAACAACTTACATAATTAAATTGGCTTAATCAGCTGAGAAAATATTATAAATGGTTGGCCAAAATATATGGTTACTGAGCATCATAAACTAGGCTAGTATTTCCAACTCGGTGATCGGCAAACTAGAAAAAGTAGGGACTTAAAATGGCCCTGTCCATACAATTTATATTCTGTGGCTTCTACAAGATTATTCTAGTAAACTAGTCTTGATTGTAGTAACAAATGGTTAGTTTTTATTAACTCTCAGATGCAAAGGACCAAACAATTGCCTTTTGTTTTCCTTTAAAATTGATGTTGTCAGTTTACAAATGATCGTTTGCAAGAATACTAAATAAACTAGCTTTGAATAAGCTAGCTCATAATTTATTTTTAATGTAATAGCAGAATCCCGTTTTCAGCAGGCCTGATTTTTAGTGATGAAATTTGAAACATCCATGTTTTGAAATCTATGTGGACTTGGGTGATGATATAACTTATTGTGGCTGATAAATATGTGAATTATATTTTTAAATATACACTGTATTTTCATTCATTATATATTTCCAGGGAGTCATATTTGCCATAGATTTTCACCGAGGCCGCATGCAAATCTGCTCTGCATCTGATGACCGCAGTATTCGTCTGTGGCAACTTCATTGCCATGGCGACAGAGGGAGTGTGATGAATTGGAAGGACATAACTTTTGAACAGTTGTGTGTGTTTTATGGTCACTCTGCCCGAGTGTGGGGGGCCAGATTACTGAGTGACCACATTGTCAGCATTGGAGAGGTGAATCTCATCTTAGTTACTGTATGTGACCAGTCACAGTAAAGTGGGTATTAAGTCGCAAGATTGGGAAATGGAATGTTGTACCGTTTTTTAATCCACAGATCAGTAGTTTTGGATTTATTGCTAAAATTTAAGCAAACTTGAAAAGAGCAACATTTTGAGAAACAAGGTAATCTTGACTCATGCTGTGTATTGTTTTGTATGTGAGTTCATAAATGCATGTATTTTATTAATGTTAGATTGTTGAGGTAAACTGGACATTGTAAGATGAGATGATAAAGTATGCATTTCTGTCAAAATCACAAAATGACGTAGACAGCTGTTTTTGCTCATGTGTACAATATGCCTGTGTGACCTAGTACTGAGTTCAGTGTGCAGGTCACAGTGTGCTAGCTTACACTGACTCATGGAGCAACGAACCAAGGACAGTAGTTGTCACAGATACAGTCATTTTAATCTTAATATCATTCCTATGACCAGTTAATATCTGCTGTGGCAATTAAAGCATTGCATTCAGCAGATAATAATTTTTTGATCAGTTAAACACAAACTCACATTGCCACCGCTTAGGAAATGTTTAACCACTAAAATACTTTATACTGTACAGTAAGGACTATTTAGTTATTGATTGTTTAACATTTATTTTAACACTTAAAATATTATACACATCACATACCGAATCTACCGGTACATGTATTTTATTTTTAGCCATTGTGAAGTGATTTTATTGGAAATATTTTTTTTAATGCTGCATGTAATAATGGTGTTATTATTACAAGTTATGAACTACAAAGTTATCCCATGCTGTATGTTGTAGGATGCGACTTGCGTCATTTGGAACTACAATGGGGAGGTTGTACAGAAGTTCAAAGGTCATAAGGTATGTGAAATGACATAGAACAGTACTGGTTGTTGAAGACAGTAACTGAACTTAAGGATAAATCAACATCAGTGATGTAGATTGAGTCATTTAGTAATGATAAGAGATTTTATGGTGCATATATCCTCGGGAATATCAGCTCATAACAACAAGGGACATTTGAACATGTAGAGTGGAAATGTAATTTTAAACAAATAACTTTTAATTTGTTTTTAATGAAACGTGGCTGTAGTTTAAGACATTTATATAGTAATGGGGAGTTCATTCCAGATTATGGTGCAGCTGCAGAGAAAGCTTGCCAATGTTAATCTTAGTTCTAGGAACAAGAAGTTCTGAGAGAGAGATGATCTGAGCAGCTGGGGGATATTTGAGGTGTGTTTCTTCCTGTGATGTTGTTTTCTAGGGCAAGAGTGTCTGGAGTCTGGCAGTGAACCCTTCAGAGACGGCCCTGGTGAGTTGTATTGGTCCAACTCTCTCAAACGTTGACCTTGTAGAGAGTGGTTGCAAAGTGGTTAGAGCAATCGAGAGATTCCGGGTTCACATTGGTTTATGCAACGCCATTATCCACTGGATGTTCAAAGTATACTTAATGTAGGATCTCAGAATGAGACGCGGTTCAACAGCTTGAGAGGACAATGCCCTAATTCAGGAGGATAATGGATTATTCACTGCAGTATGATATGGCTGCAAACCTGTCTGTGGTTTGGGCCGGCTGATATGCAAGACCCACTCAGAAGTGTTTGTTACCAGGCAGCAAGTATCACTGTCTTTGTTGCTAAGCAACTGATTCTAATATGTGTTGCCAGGCAACTGGAGGTGGAGACAGCAGCGTGAGACTGTGGCGCCACCTGAAGGGAACTGATGAACTAAACCAGTACTGTCGACAACAAATACTGAATCTTCCTCAGTGTTCATCATTGTTACCTCAGGTATACGTGCCGCCCTCTAGGAAACATTTCTTGGGAGTTCAGTACAACTGAAGGTTGATATTTGTGGGCAAATATGTTTAAATGTGTTCTTGAGTAGGAAGACAACTTGATAAAAAAAGATAATTAACATTAAAACAATTCAGCAAATATGTTTCTTTAATTATAGTGACAACAAACGATAACATAAATTTTATACACGCTGACAATCTAATAAAATTAATGTACCTATGTATATATATTTACAAATATATACATTATGCATACACACTTACCTAAATGCACATAGTGATATGGCTGCAAATACATGCAGGCATATATATATATATATATAAAAACACAACAACAAACAAACGCACACACACGGATATTCACTAGGATCAAGAGAAAACTAATTAAATTGTTAATACAATGACAAATTTATTGTTCTTGACCATTCACCTTGACCATGTTGCTGTGTGACTCTGAAGCAGCCAGTGTTGGTGGAAGATTTCCCTCGGTCTGTCCACCTTCTCGCTGGTCATTGTCTGCTCATAATGACCAATAACGGGTGAGAACATTTGCACAGCATCTTGCTAAACTATACATTCTGCTAATTGGCTCAAACATTCAATGGTGAACCAATTGTTTCATTCTTGAAAACATTTTCATATTCATTTTAACACATTTTGAGGCTCCTCTCCAGTGCATGAACTATCTGGCACTTTTAAAAGAGATCTTCTTTTTTAAGGAGTTTTGTATCTTTTTGAATTCTACATTCCTTGTTTGTTTATTTATTGCTAAAATTGAAGCAAACTTTCAAGAATTTTTTATAAACAACATAATTTTGACTCGTATTGTCTATTCTTTTTTAATGTGTGGGTTCATAAATAAATGTATTTAACTAGTTTTGGATTATTTATCGAGGATAAAATATGCCTGTGTCACTTAATAACCATTTCACTGTGATTAGTCACGTGTTTCTACTCTGTGTGCTTCAGCTGTCTGTGGCTGCACTGTCTGACCACTGGCCAGTCAACCCAGCTACTGGTGGACGCCAGGTTTGCATCATACAGTGTCCTGGCTCCGGCCCCAGATGGACGTTGTATCTTACTTGGAAGTATGACTGGCTGGCTGAAGATACTGACCAGTCCAGGGCAGGAGTTCTGTAGCATGGGTGGGTACTTCTAAAGCAGGGTCATGATGGGGTGGTGACAATAGTTGTCATTGATGTGTAGTCAGTAGGAAGGAATGATGAGAATACTGTAGTGGTGACAATAGTTGTCATTGATGTGTAGTCGGTAGGAATGAGTGATGAGAATACTGTAGTGGTGACAATAGTTGTCACTGATGTGTAGTCAGTAGGAATGAATGATGAGAATACTGTAGTGGTGACAATAGTCGTCATTGATGTGTAGTAGTAGGAATGAATGATGAGAATACTGTAGTGGTGACAGTAGTTGTCATTGATGTGTAGTCAGTAGGAATGAATGATGAGAATACTGTAGTGGTGACAATAGTTGTCATTGATGTGTCATCGGTAGGAATGAGTGATGAGAATACTGCAGTGGTGACAATACTTGTCATTGATGTGTAGTCAGTAGGAATGAGTGATGAGAATATTGTAGTGGTGACAATAGTCGTCATTGATGTGTAGTCAGTAGGAATGAATGATGAGAATATTGTAGTGGTGACAATAGTTGTCATTGATGTGTAGTCGGTAGGAATGAGTGATGAGAATACTGTAGTTGTGACAATAGTCGTCATTGATGTGTAGTCGGTAGGAATGAGTGATGAGAATACTGTAGAGGTGACAATAGTCGTCATTGATGTGTAGTCGGTAGGAATGAGTGATGAGAATACTGTAGTTGTGACAATAGTCGTCATTGATGTGTAGTCGGTAGGAATGAGTGATGAGAATACTGTAGAGGTGACAATAGTCGTCATTGATGTGTAGTCGGTAGGAATGAGTGATGAGAATACTGTAGTGGTGACAATAGTCGTCATTGATGTGTAGTCAGTAGGAATGAGTGATGAGAATACTGTAGTGGTGACAATAGTCGTCATTGATGTGTAGTCAGTAGGAATGAGTGATGAGAATAATATTGTGGTGACAATAGTTGTCACTGATGTGTAGTCGGTAGGAATGAATGATAAGAATACTGTAGTGGTGACAATAGTTGTCATTGATGTGTAGTCGGTAGGAATGAATGATGAGAATACTGTAGAGGTGACAATAGTTGTCATTGATGTGTCATCGGTAGGAATGAGTGATGAGAATACTGCAGTGGTGACAATACTTGTCATTGATGTGTAGTCAGTAGGAATGAGTGATGAGAATACTGCAGTGGTGACAATAGATGTCATTGATGTGTAGTCGGTAGGAATGAATGATGAGAATATTGTAGTGGTGACAATAGTTGTCATTGATGTGTAGTTGGTAGGAATGAGTGATGAGAATACAGTAGTGGTGACAATAGTTGTCATTGATGTGTAGTCGGTAGGAATGAATGATGAGAATATTGTAGTGGTGACAATAGTTGTCACTGATGTGTAGTCGGTAGGAATGAGTGATGAGAATACAGTAGTGGTGACAATAGTTGTCACTGATGTGTAGTCGGTAGGAATGAGTGATGAGAATACAGTAGTGGTGACAATAGTTGTCACTGATGTGTAGTCGGTAGGAATGAGTGATGAGAATACTGTAGTGATGACAATAGTTGTCATTGATGTGTAGACGGTAGGAATGAATGATGAGAATACTGTAGTGGTGACAATAGTTGTCACTGATGTGTAGTAGGTAGGAATTAGTGATGAGAATACCGTAGTGGTGACAATAGTTGTCATTGATGTGTAGTCAGTAGGAATGAGTGATGAGAATACTGTAGTAGTGATAATAGTTGTCACTGATGTGTAGTCAGTAGGAATGAGTGATGAGAATACTGCAGTGGTGACAATAGTTGTCACTGATGTGTAGTCAGTAGGAATGAATGATGAGAATACTGTAGTGGTGACAATAGTTGTCATTGATGTGTAGTCGGTAGGAATGAATGATGAGAATATTGTAGTGGTGACAATAGTTGTCACTGATGTGTAGTCGGTAGGAATGAGTGATGAGAATACAGTAGTGGTGACAATAGTTGTCACTGATGTGTAGTCGGTAGGAATGAGTGATGAGAATACAGTAGTGGTGACAATAGTTGTCACTGATGTGTAGTCGGTAGGAATGAGTGATGAGAATACTGTAGTGATGACAATAATTGTCATTGATGTGTAGACGGTAGGAATGAATGATGAGAATACTGTAGTGGTGACAATAGTTGTCACTGATGTGTAGTAGGTAGGAATTAGTGATGAGAATACCGTAGTGGTGACAATAGTTGTCATTGATGTGTAGTCAGTAGGAATGAGTGATGAGAATACTGTAGTAGTGATAATAGTTGTCACTGATGTGTAGTCAGTAGGAATGAGTGATGAGAATACTGCAGTGGTGACAATAGTTGTCACTGATGTGTAGTCAGTAGGAATGAATGATGAGAATACTGTAGTGGTGACAATAGTTGTCACTGATGTGTAGTCAGTAGGAATGAATGATGAGAATACTGTAGTGGTGACAATAGTTGTCACTGATGTGTAGTCAGTAGGAATGAATGATGAGAATATTGTAGTGGTGACAATAGTTGTCACTGATGTGTCATCAGTAGGAATGAGTGATGAGAATACTGTAGTGGTGACAATAGTTGTCATTGATGTGTAGTCAGTAGGAAGGAATGATGAGAATACTGTAGAGGTGACAATAGTTGTCATTGATGTGTAGTCAGTAGGAATGAGTGATGAGAATACTGTAGTGGTGACAATAGTTGTCACTGATGTGTAGTCGGTAGGAATGAGTGATGAGAATACTGTAGTGGTGACAATAGTTGTCATTGATGTGTAGTCAGTAGGAATGAGTGATGAGAATACTGTAGTGGTGACAATAGTTGTCACTGATGTGTAGTCGGTAGGAATGAGTGATGAGAATACTGTAGTGGTGACAATAGTTGTCATTGATGTGTAGTCAGTAGGAATGAGTGATGAGAATACTGTAGTGGTGACAATAGTTGTCACTGATGTGTAGTCGGTAGGAATGAGTGATACTGTAGTGGTGAATAGTTGTCATTGATGTGTAGTCAGTAGGAATGACAGAATACTGTTGTCATTGATGTGTAGTCAGTGGTGACAATAGTTGTCAATGTGTAGTCGATAGGAGAGTGATACTGTAGTGGTGACAATAGTTGTCATTGATGTGTAGTCAGTAGGAATGAGTGATGAGAATACTGTAGTGGTGACAATAGTTGTCGTTGATGTGTAGTCGGTAGGAATGAGTGATAAGAATACTGTAGTGGTGACAATAGTTGTCATTGATGTGTAGTCGGTAGGAATGAGTGATGAGAATACTGTAGTGGTGACAATAATTGTCATTGATGTGTAGTCGGTAGGAATGAGTGATGAGAATACTGTAGTGGTGATAATAGTTGTCACTGATGTGTCGTCGGTAGGAATGAGTGATGAGAATACTGTATGAAAATAGACTGGTGAAAAAACCTAATCAAAACCCGTATATTCTATTTCCACTGTGTAAATCACTCTTTGTCCAGACCGTGTCATGTGAGTCAGTACGAGATCAGACAGTGTATTAAAGTCAGCTAACAGCATTAGAACACAAGTTGTGAGTATAATACACTGATAACAGTGACAACAGTTATCAGTGTTAGTTCATTGCTCCTTGAGTGGATATAAACTTGTACCCCATTAACATGTAAGTTAAGCTCATTTTTTGGAGCTTGTGTACAAATTGTGCAGACGAACTATACGTAACGTTGAGACTGGTATTCCCTCTAGTGGCGAGCAGCGGAAACTACGAGGAACAGATCTATGAAGACGGCAAGATCTATGCCATCAACTGGCTGATGACTAATGCAGATACAGACGGGTATCAGTTCCTCACAACTGGACCAGGGGGTGCTCTGGTATGTATGTTACTGCGGATTGTTCAGTAACAGAAAGCGTGGTAGTGCAGTTGTTAGCACATCCACCTGGCATGCCAGTGCTCTGAGTTCAGTACCCAGACTGAGCAATGAAGGTGAACAAATCTGGCTCTTAACATTAGGGACTGTGTATCCCTCGTCACTCGAAGATCACATTAATGTCAGTCCCGTCTCGATTTGGGTCGTAAGAACCACTGAGGATGACAAACACCCTGGCAGTGACCACCCTCAGTGCTAGCATAGAAAGGACGGCTTGGCGATAATGTTCTGAAAAAGGTTGAGTAGTTGAATGAGACCAGATATTTAAATCATAAGTTATTATCAAAAAAAATTTAAACTTTTACCAAAAATACAATACGATGACATTAATACACGAGCATACCTCCTGATTATTACAATATCTGAATCCCCATTACACAGAGGTACCTCAACAGTAAAATGAAATTAACAGTAGACAAACTGGCCTCCTAGTTATTAAGAGAATTTAACAAAACCTGTTTAACTAGTCTTTTCAATTGATTCTTGTTCGGAGCACCTTGAATAACAACTGATGTTTAGCTATCACAGCATTATCATAATGTTTAGCTATCACAGCATTATCATAATGTTTAGCTATCACAACATTATCATAATGTTTAGCTATCACAGCATTATCATAATGTTTAGCTATCACAACATTATCATAATGTTTAGCTATCATAGCATTATCATAATGTTCAGCTATCACAACATTATCATAATGTTTAGCTATCACAGCATTATCGTAATGTTTAGCTATCACAGCATTATCATAATGTTTAGCTATCACAGCATTATCATGGGTCAACGAGCATGTAATATTTATTTTTGTAAGGCCACATAGTAAATAACTTATATATTATGATTATGTTTTTGACATCTAATGTTATCTATAGGTTCTATTCTGATTCTTATCTACACAAAGCGAGTTATTCTATTTGTCACTGAGACATAACCTTCATATGACAGAAGTTGATGTAGTTTTGTACCATTGTTCACAGCACTCTTCTTGTCTTCTATGATTGTACTGAGTTACGTTTTAATTTGATACATTCTGTGTCAAGCCAGAAGACTCTAAGAGCACATGGGTCACAGCACCGGTTTTCATGCATGCCTAGTTTATTAATGATTTCGTTAGGAATCATCTCAGAATGTCAGTGTCTGATATCAAACGGAATTACTTTCATCTGGCCTCAGCCCCCCACCCCCTCAGATGAATGTGTGTAAACATTGATATGATGACATCAATATATTAACAATATCGGTCAGAAGCATAAAATATCGACGTCCAATGCCAGACAAAACTGCCTCTGACTCTCCTCGCCAAAGTAAGTTCATCTGATATCGAACATCAACATTCTGAGATGATCCCATAGAATTTTTGAATAATGGTTCCATTTACCTTTGATCCTTACATAATTTTGTTGCAGATTGTATGGCGTCTGACCTCTGACCTTTTGACCAGGGGTCATCCAGCGGTCAGTGTACAGCGGCTCTACCAGTTTCTGCTGCCTTACACAAAACAGCGCTGGGTGACTGCAGCACTCCTATTGGCCAGCAATGACATACTCATGTGTGGAGACCGTGGCGGAACGGTGCACACGTTCCGCTTGAATGAACAGGTATGTCAGTAGTGTTTGTCATGACTAGCATAACTGCCCATCCATCCAGATGGCACTACACACACACACACACATGCTTGGATGACACTTTCCTGACATTTGCTATGATGTAAATGTCGTCAGCTTTTAAGTTACATAAAATATGCCCAACTGATTGCCAGACTTGGGAACAATTGCAGAACACATGTGTAATGTTATGAACAATCAATTTACATCATCTAACATCCAGTACAACTGACACAACTGGTGGTACCAGTGGTTAGTCATGTGATGTGGTGGTGGTGCATGTGGTACATGTAGTGGTGCATGTAGTGGTGCATGTGGTGGTGCATGTAGTGGTGCATGTGGTGGTGCATGTGGTGGTGCATGTAGTGGTGCATGTAGTGGTGCATGTAGTGGTGCATGTGGTGTTGCATGTGGTGGTGCATGTGGTGGTGCATGTAGTAGTGCATGTGGTGGTGCATGTGATGGTGCATGTAGTGGTGCATGTGGTGGTGCATGTGATGGTGCATGTGGTGGTGCATGTAGTGGTGCATGTGGTGATGCATGTGGTGATGCATATGGTGGTGGTGCATGTAGTGGTGCATGTGGTGGTGCATGTAGTGGTGCATATGGTGGTGCCAAAATGATGTGAGACGACAAAAATTATGTTGCATCATTATCTATAAATGTTGCTACAGCAGAATCCGCAGCAGTCACTCCACAAGATCCACGGAAAAGCAGGTGTTACTGACATCCATTACCATGAAGACTACGTGTACAGTTGCGGTCGAGATGGTCAGTTTCGGAAGTACACAACCGATGGGAATGGTTTACACCTACTGTCTAGCAACAAGGTATCTCACACACTTGGCCTGTGGTCACTGTGAATAAGGAACAGGTTATTTTGGATTATCATAGAGTATGTTGCATTGCATAACTTGTGTTGATTATTAAATTTTAGTGTCTTGAAAACAAATTTAAATAATTTGAGACTGCACACAATATACACTGCATCTTTGTGAGAAGGAGCTGACTTGTATACATTAAACCTTGCACATTCAAATAACCAACACATTAGCAAGATATGACCACATGTGAAGGTCTTCACAGATTGTGGTATCATTTAATAGGTTCAGAGATTTGACATTTCACTTCTTTCTTTGTTCATCACCTCCCAGGCACAGAGGGTCACTCATTTCTTTCTTTGTTTATCTCCTCCCAAGCACTGAGGGTCACTCACTTCTTTCTTTGTTCATCTCCTCCCAGGCACTGAGGGTCACTCATTTTTTTCTTTGTTCATCTCCCAGGCACAGAGGGTCACTCACTTCTTTCTTTGTTCATCTCCTCCCAGGCACCAAGGGTCACTCACTGCTTTCTTTGTTCATCTCCCAAGCACCAAGGGTCACTCACTTCTTTCTTTGTTCATCTCCTCCCAGGCACCGAGGGTCACTCACTTTCTTTGTTCATCTCCTCCCAGGCACCGAGAGTCACTCACTCTTTCTTTGTTCATCTCCTCCCAGGCACCGAGGGTCACTCACTTCTTTCCTTCTTCATTTCCTCCCAGGCACCGAGGGTCACTCACTTCTTTCTTTGTTCATCTCCTCCCAGGCACCGATGGTCACTCACTTCTTTCTTTGTTTATTCACTTGTTTGGACCATTAGCCTTTGCTCTACCAATTGGTAATGTCATTCAGAGTTATTTACTTACATGTTTTTGAAATGCACTGCTTTTCTAAAGGGCCTTTCTCATATATATTACAGAATTGTATAGTGCTTTTCAGATGACGCTACCGTAATGGTGACAGTTGATACCCTTGGTTTGTTGTGCCATCAGTGGATGAATGCTAGTGATTGTGAGTTTAAAGTCGGCCACAAGGTATTATTTCAAGTTTTGTTTCAGGTATTCAAAGGATTTGACTGGATTTCAAGACTACTCTTTCATGAGGATGACCTGCTTGTAATGGGCTTCCACACGGTTAGTCACGGTTAGTCACACCCTTTTTATAGGTGGTCAGGTAACTTTGCAAAGTTCCAGGCTATGTTAAACGTTACGTAGTTTAGTCGTCACAACATACTGTGGGGTAAATAAATGGCTACAGAGGCACCATCTAGCGAATGAAACATATTAATTCAAATTGACTCTAGTAGCAAGTTTGCATAGTAAAATCACAAGTTCCACACCATGTATAGGTGGGGGGAGTTAACCAATGCTAAATACATAACATGTTTGTGACTAACCGTAACCTTAACTTATGAGACAATCTCTCACTCTTTCACTCATCAAGATGTGATTACAATTTCTGTTCATGTTCGTCTTGGGGTTTCATTGCATTAATTAGAACAACATCTGTAATGCTCCGATATATCAATGATATTTTGTCAGCTAACAAATATAATATGACATTGATGTATGTATTTTCCAAATTGACATTCAAAATATTGTAGATTGTTTTAGGAGAGGTAGACCGTTTAGGAGGAAAACATACCACATATGCACGCATGCATGCATGTACCACGCGCGCGCGCACACACACACACACACACACACACACACTAGCTTGATTAAAATTGTGCTGGGTTGCATGCAAAAAATGTTACAGTACTAGAAAGCATCCGTAAATGATGATGATGGTAATTCGGACCATGTTTTCCCGCAGGATCAGTTTATTGTGTATAGCGTCGGACGCAACCAGCGGATGTTGACTGTGTCATGTGGCGGGGGACATAGGGTCTGGGACTTCACATTGTCCCCTGGCAGTGAAGGACGATTCGTCTTCATCAAGAACAAGACCATAGTTGTGTGTGATGCCAGCTTCCTTCCCAATCAGACTATTCTCAAGGTCAGCCAAGGTCATTCACCTGAATTGTGTTGAATTTAGTAGTTCTGCAAAAGGTTTACCTGTTGGTTGTTGTCAAATGCGAATGAAGAATCTAGGTAGTTGTAGGTGTTTTGAAGCTGCTTCCTCAACTGGTTTAGCCCATTGCAAATATGTGTGAATAGTTTCAATAATATCCGTAGTCAGTTTAGTAAAAAATTGCATACATTTGTTTAAATGATTGAAAGACTTTGGTTCTTATGTCTGCTAACTTGCTAAAGCCAACTTCACATTTAGCGTTCAACCGACTGAATTTGTTGGTGACTTGGACTTTGAGAGACCAAGGAAAGTCAACAACATCAACACAGAAACTAAATTGGACTAAGATTAAATAAGTTACTATAGTGTAGTTTGTCTGGTGATTTTATCAATATGGTCAAAAATGGTCAGTGGGAACGAGTTTAAACTAAAAAGTATGTAATGGGTCATTACTCCATGAACAGGTGTCAGCTAGTATAGTGTGCAACACGCTTATAACGAACACGGATATAACGAATTGACGGATATAACGAAACAATTTCTTACGTACTATCTTTTCCATTATAAGCATTCATGCATATTACGAACACAGATAT
Source organism: Paraescarpia echinospica (assembly GCA_020002185.1). NCBI lineage: Eukaryota > Metazoa > Annelida > Polychaeta > Sabellida > Siboglinidae > Paraescarpia > Paraescarpia echinospica. The sequence goes on along the minus strand of CM034534.1, from coordinate 32,434,590 downwards.
AACGAATTCACGGTTATTACGAACACCTTTTCCCGAACAAATTTCGCAGTATAACGAATTTCTGTCCAACTGAAAATCACCAGTTGTTCGCAAATACTTCCCGCCCGTGACCTGGAAGCCATGCCGTGGCCAAGCAGAGCCCCTGTGCCAAAGTAATTAGGTCAATGAGGGAAATCATTCCTAACGGGGCTATGCAGTCAGATGTTTGTCTGGTGCCCTAGCCAACAGCAAACAAACGACAATGTAGGACTTCTTCAAAGCAGATTAACTGGTATCATTCTGTGTGTATTGTACAAAACGTAGTAGTTACCGTGGCTCCATCCTGCCACACTTCGTGTTTTAATGTGCTTGGACGCGGCGTGCTCGGCATGTGTTTACGTCATACTGTATTTTGTTACTTTTTCACAGACAGTGGACTGCGATCTTACGCTATAACTACACTTCATAATAACATTTGTAACTCTTATGTGTCATCTAAATAAATGTTACACAACAGAATATCCTTGCATTTGATAGACACCGGGTGAATAGTTTTTTTAAATGTCACATACAACACTGCCATCTAGTGGGTAAAAGCGTACATGCATATAACGAATTCACGGATATAACAAATTAGTTAGCTACCCACAAAGTAGTTCGTTATAAGCATGCTGCACTGTAATATACAAATGTAAGAGTTGCTATGTCTGACACTGCCTTCACTTGTCTACAGTCCAGTGTACACGGCCGTGAAATGACAGACGTCAAGTATCTGTTCTCAAGCATAGACAGTAAGTAAGCAGACACACGTCCATCATCGTAGTAACAGTAGCCTGTAATGACCTGGAATCAGTGAGGTGGTAGTTAGTAAGAGTAGCCTGTTCCATTACCTGGAATCAGTGAGGTGGTAGTTAGTAAGAGTAGCCTGTTCCATTACCTGGAATCGGTGAGGTGGTAGTTAGTAAGAGTAGCCCGTTCCAGTACCTGGAATCAGTGAGGTGGTAGTTAGTAAGCGTAGCCCATTCCATTACCTGGAATAAGTGAGGTGGTAGTTAGTAATAGTAGCCTGTTCCATTACCTGGAATCGTGAGGTGGTAGTTAGTAAGAGTAGCCTTAGGGTGGTTCTTACGACAGCGACTATAATTAGTCTTAGTAGGAGTCTCCCGTCCTTTATATAACATAATCCTTTATTTCCCTATCATACATTATATACTTACTACTTTGTTTTATTTTTACTCATGTTGATTCGACAGCAATGTATTGTATGGTCATTTGTTTTTTATAACGATTATTTTGTTGTATTATGTATTTGGGACAAATAAACATTTCCTGTTCCTGTTCCTGTTCCATTACCTGGAATCAGTGCGGTGGTAGTTAGTAACATGCAGTTCTCTAAATTAGGTGTCTTGAATGTTGGAAATTCCCATGGGAATTTAAAAAAATGAAAGTTAGTTTTCTTCCAAGGGATCGTAGATTAACCCGTGACTGCATGAAACATCAAAGAGCTTTGTTGTTAAACCAAATGGCATCCATTAAATGTATATGTTAAACATTACGTCATGAATGTTTAGACGTTGATATATGTATAAAGTGTTTCTTGTGTCATTTATGATACTGGCTTCCTGTATATTATTACAATCCTTTTCTTATTGTTGACAGTATAAAACTCCATTTATTTATGCATTCGTTCTACTATAACTGAGCTGCATGTGTGTGTGTCCATGTATGTATGTGTGTGAAAGGATGTTATGCTACTCCTCTTAGACAATTTGCATCTCACATGCCAAACTCTCTGGGGTTTACCTAGGATCCCATGTTGGATTTAAATTCCTGTGATTTAAGCAACGAACAAGTTGAATTGTGTGTAAGTAGCCCCTTCTGACACAACATATCACAAATAACATATGTAACATATTGTCAACCCATCTGGAGGATGGGTGTTTTTGCTAATGCTATCATTTGAGCCGTTTACTGAATTTCTTTCAGACAGCAGTTTTTTTCTGGCAACAGCCAGTGAAGATACGACTGTCAACATTCTTCAAGTCACCAAGTGTTGTATCCTTCCTGTGTTAGCCTGGTTCTCAGGCCTAATGCCAGTGTGGTTATTAGACCTGTCATTGGCTAAATAATGGCTAAATAAATGTGTTTAAATTGACATGTGAAAGTAAGAAATGTGTATCTTTTTGTTCTTTCTTTCCGCTTTGTTTAATAAAAAACAGTGAAAGTTGCAAATTACAAGATTTTTTACAACTGTCAACTAATATTGTAAGTGTATATAAATTGATTCGTTTTATTGAAATCACAGCTGAAAATCAAATAGGTAATTTTCAAATTACATTCACATATAATGAAAGAAAGTTTTGTTCACAGTTGTCATTGTTATTTCACCTGCAAAAGATCAACTCTCATTGTCAATAGACACCAGTTGTATTTACTAGTGTTGATCTCATTCATCCGTCTTGTCAATGTTTGGTTGATTCATGCTTCTGATTAATTCATTTATTACAATCATGTGTGATCAATGATCATTTCAATTATATATAAAACATTGAGTGAATTATGTACGATTACCGAATTACACAAACCTGTTTTGATTTTGTGAAAAAAATGCCACTGTGGCACTGACAGTGACATTGTTCAACACTGCTGCGCTTACGGAGTTTTCGGAAATCTTGTACGTTGCAAAGCATTAAATAAAAACAAATTGCAGGGCTGTTTGGTACGTTTCCTAGGGCAATTACAACAAACAGGTGCATCATTTTCATCAACTTTGTTATAAGTTTATTACGTCAACTGCAAAGTCATATATTTATGTCAACTGTCACTGATGGGTCACACTGATACTGCTACCTACCAATCAAACTTTCTTAGAATGGCCGTCTACAAACCATTAATTTTATACAATCGACCAGCTTGGTCAAACTGATGGTTGATTATGAAAATCAAACTGATTCCCAACACTGGTATTTACACAGCAGGCAAATTGTTTATTAAACCTCAGTAATGTATTTTTGAGGCAAAACTAAAAGGCAGCCAATTTATGACTCCTTTACCCAGCATGCACAGCAATGAGAGATGGTGAGCACCGAGATATGTACCATGTGCTTGCATCGATGCAGGCACATATTTCTAGTGTGAGGGCACTGTGTGTCTCTGCCTTAAAGCATCGTACTGAGTCTGGGGATGGTCTTCTGTTCTCTGCTGGGGGGCGGGCCCAGCTGAATGCCTGGAGGGTTCATTTCCAGGAGGGCAGTGGAGGAAATGGCACAGAGGTGAGTCAACGTGGAAATGTCAACAGAATTGGTGACAACATGCCTTTGGGGACAGGTGACAACACTCCTTGTCCTTTGCCTGAAGACGGGACAGGTGACAATGTGCCCGGATGTGACACTCAAGTCACAGGGACATCGTCAAGTCACAGAGCCATCCTCACTACACCTCCAGACAGCCACCATGATCGAATCACACACCAACCAGTAGGTGGCAGCACTGAGGTGACAGGAGGCGCCATCTGCTGGCACAGACATCTCGCTAGTCACATGTTGCTGCAGCGTGGCCACCGCCGTCGGAAGTCATGGAAGACAGCGACGTGTGACGCAGGGCCAGAGACTCGGTATATGGCCGTGTGTGCGGTCAGTCTGAGAGACCTTGACCATAGGCTCTGTCCACTGGTACATGTACTGACCACTGCCTGCTCTGACGGCTACGTCAGGTAAGAACAGTTTTTAATAGTTTTAATATAACTAACTTAATTTGTTCTACATTTTATCTTAAGTTTCTTTTTTGCACTTTTTAATGATACATTGAATTGCTGGTACTTTTGCAGTTTAGGTCCACACCTCGAGAAAACCATGATAATAGTCACCTACAGTCACCAAACTTCACATCATATATCTACAACACTTATTCTACACATATACATTTGTCACGTGATCAAACAATTAAATTTACTGTCTTATTGATCAAAATATTCGCTTGTTTTTGAGTGTATTCATTAGTTCCACCGTAAACTGCGGCAGGTGGCGACACTTTATGGTTGCCTTCAGCCTATCCCCATGTCTGAAGTCAACCATAAAGTGACGCCACCTACCGAAGTTTCCGGTGGAAGTAATGAATACACGCAAAAACGAGTGAATTTTTTGTACATTTTGATCGATAAAAGACAGTAAATTTAACTTTTTTATCACGTAATAATTATGTATGTGTAGAATACGTATTGTAGATATATGATGTGAAGTTTGGTGACTGTAGGTGAGCGTTTTCATGTTTTTTTCGAGGTGCGGGCCTAAACTGCAAAAGTACCGAATTGCTTGATTGAATTTTGATTGTACAGGGCTTTGAGCATATTATGGATATATACAGCCCTATGGATATTGGACTGTATAAATATTTAATATTATTATTAATAACAGCAACGGGAATGAATTAAAACCTCAGTTCACCAGCCTGAGTTCTTGTTATTAAAGTGATGCAGTCTTTTCCTCATTTGTTATAATTATTATGATGTTCTTAATACAAGCGTAAATATGTTGAAGGTATATGACCCACCAAATTGCATGTAATAAGCTTGAAACAGGGTTTGCAGTTAAAATATTTTGACAATGAAATTGTAAACAAAACATTCCAGTTATAAACACCTATATTGGCAATGTACCAGACATTGGCTCTTTCATGTTCAACAAGTTTGATGTTTCCCATATTGAAGACATTCAGTTCACTTATTCAGTGAACTTCCTGCCGATGATTACCACCCAACAACCTGTTTTAAATATTGGTTGATATTTTACTTTCTGGTGAAATAACCTGTGTCCTATCTTTCTACAGTTTTATATTCACATTACGAATAATTAGTGTCCGATTACATAAGAACAAATAAATATTATATTTATAGAGGTGTCCAAAAACATAGCATACTCAAAAATAATTATTATTGTGGATTTTTAGTCCGAAACTCCACTTTCAGTGCAATATATGTACATGTTTGTTCCAGAATCTTCCGTTTTGATGAGTCAGATGGATCATTCTGCCTGATAGCCCAGTCTGACTTCCATGACCACTGTGTGCTTATAGTGAAACATTTCATCATCACTACTTCAACCAATCAGAGACGAGCACACATCCTCTCTGCGGGCACTGATGGAAGAATAGCATTCTGGGATATAACAGACATCGCCAAGAAATGTGTGTTTTCAGAAGAGAAATATTCTTCAGTGGCCACAAATGAGGAATTAGAACATGATCCCCACGAATTAAAACAGTCATCCATGAAAACTGGAGTTTCCGGTTCACATGCTTTGACAGCGGAAGAACTACCAGAGATGAGAGTTGATATGTCAGACTCCCACTATAACATGCCAGCAGCACCGTCTGAAGGCTACACAGAAACTGAAAAAGACTTTCCACATGACAGCTGTGACCAGCGTGATGGGGACGGTAATGACAGGACGTTTGAGAAAGAGTTTCCTTCAGAGCTGGAGCCCGTGTTTGTGTTGGAGGCCCATCAGTCTGGGGTCAACGCTGTCGACATAAGGACTCTCAAAGGTTTGTATGATGTATATTATTTATTAAGTTATTAATGTCAGGCCTATAATATGGTTGATTTTTAGGGGTGCACATTTTTTGACCTGCGATTACTAGCTCCCAAAATACCTCCAACTGCACCCCCCCCCCTAGAGACCTCGTGCTGAACTGTTTTCCCCCAAGCAGAACTCTTCCATCTCAGTAGAGGGTGCATATGCACCCATCTCAATCCCCCTCCCCGCCTATGGGCCTGAATAACGCTTACACCCACGCATGGCGCAACACTCAGCTTCATTGGCGCCATCTGGTGCATTGATCACCACTCGTTTCTCTCGGCTAAAATGAACACATACTGTAGGAGCAAATATCCATATAACTAAGGTAATAATTGATCAATTGAGATTAGCATTCACTTTTGGTTATAAGAGTCTAATCAGTCGGGGAGTGTGCATGTGATTCAGTGTAGTGTTGGTTTCAGAGGGTTCTTGTTCACGGTACATCGTGGCCAGCGGGGGTGATGACAATGCCCTTCATGTAGCCATCCTCGAGACAACTAAGACAGACCAAGACAAGACACCAGTTCTAGTTCTACACGATACAACCAACATCCCTGCAGCGCATTCAGCACAAATCACAGGTACTATGTTACACCCAGCCATGGAGCAACAAGCCAAGGGTGGCTGTTATCACCATTACAGCATTTTGAATGGCTAAAACATTCCCACAATGGCACCCTCTAGAGGAGAGTGGTTCATCATTCATTTGTCTTTGGTAGGAGAAAAACCCTCTCGAAAGAGTATAATTACTGACCTTTAACCCATCAATGGGAATTTTAAAAAGAAAGTTACTTTTCTTCCAAGAGATCATAGATTAATTCTAGACGTTTGGCAAGATACAAAACATCTAGAAGGAAAACATTAACATACATGCATAGAAGCACACACATACTGTATACACACTAGTTCGATTATAAGAATGAAGAGCTTCATCAAACTGGATGCAGTTAATTTACCTTTTTTCCTGTAATGTTTTAATTGCTCTCAGTGAACTTGTTCACACAACTGCTGCTAGATGGTGACACTAATCATTGTGTGCAGTGCCTTTCTCCCATGCCGAGGGCCCACAGTGAATGACAACACTGCCCTGAATTACTACCTTGTTGCCCTCTAATGGTAGTTGTTTGAAGTTCGTGGATAGCGATTGAATTAGCTAGTTTATAGTTAGATAATACGAATATCAACTATTTTATGCAAGCATGAATAATTATACTAAGGTGATACTTACATGTTTTATGTTGACTTTCAGGCGTGAGGATCCTGGATGACAACACTATATTGACATCATCAATAGACCAAAGAGTGATAGTGTGGACCTTGGTAACACAGCCAAAACTACAGGTGATACTTGCATAGATGTTATGTGACAATTGTTGCTCCAATGTCACATTAAGAATAAGTTTCATTATCATATTTATAAGTGGCAGCTCATCATTAATTGTGTTGCAAGGAAAGTTTCTATGTAATAATTGTTATAGTAACACCAGCTTTGTTCCTGCTCATATCCAATTTTGTTTAATTCTTGCTTTCGTTAGATAAGTAAATCATATGGAACTATTGGTAATATTTACGTATAAACTAACATAATAGATCTTAATTTGTTTCACTGTTTGTAACCCCAATGGAGTACTGGTTGTTCTGTGTGGGTAATGAATCCATGTCATATTAGTACCACAGAAAATGTTTTAAGCAATGCGCTTCTGCTTTCTGTCTTTCCATTTGAAATTTATAATATGTTGTATGCCTCTACACTGTATCTTCAATTGGAGATGACTAATTGAATATAGATATGGATTTGTAAATTATATTGATTATAAGATTGTGTTTGTATCATATATAACTATACTGGTTGGAGGTGAACCATAGATAAGTTGCACACTTCTGTTCACCCCCTTTCCATCAACTTTGTATTTATTTTATTCTTTTATATGTTGGATATGTAATGATAGAATTTGTGCTGTTGTTTTTGAAAATAAATTAGTAATTGATTTGACTAATTGAATACATTTTATAGGATCCATAATGCAACATTCTAATTATGCATTCTTTTTCCAGCTGCAGATGCAAGTGTGTCATTGTATAAGTGTTTCTGATGCTGTTGGTCTTGACGTCTTCACAGATCAGTGAGTTGGTTTAATACTGGATAACCAGGTAGGCTAAAAACTCTTGAATTAAAGGGGCACTATAGATTGTGCTATTCCACAGCAGAATATTTTGTCGGCCGACGCTTGGCGTCTGCAGCTATTTATAGAACAGTGTGACGCAGGCGATAATATGTTTGCCGTCGTTAGTTCTCGGGAACACAAGACAAGCGTGCGCTGCATCTATTGATTGCAACAGCATATATCATAAATAAATCCTTATCACCCCCGAAGCGTGAGAAGTATTATGACGTGGTGTGACATTACGCACTACTTAACTATTGTGATAATGTAATAAATATATATATTCTTTTACAGTAAGTAATTTGTTGTCTCTGTTACTGCAGGAATGGGCTGCATCACCTTGCCGTTTGTGGTGTTGGACTACAGTGTCTAGAGATAATGTGACATAACAGTGTCAACGCAATGTCAACTGGCTGTTTGCTGTGTTGGGCTATGTACAATTTCTCGAGATGACATCACAGTGGCACACACGTTGGGACCTACAAGAATGCAGTGTCTTCGGCTAATGTGACAGTGTCAACACAGTGTCACCTGGCATTCATTCTGTCACATCTTAATGTCACCAGAATACCATACTTGTCAATCATATATAACATAATCATAAATACTGGACATAACAAACATCACTAGAGAGTAGAGACATGCAATGTTTGTGGATAAGAACGGACTTGTGGTGTTAAGACTTGAGTTGGTCTTCAACACATCATACAACCTGTTAATCCATTATTTAGGAGCAGTGACTTTATTTGTAAATACAATCAGTAATTACAACAAAACAACAGGACATGTGTTTGCTCTAAAATTGTGAATACATTATGCCTGGCTTCAGTAAATGTAAACCCTTCAGACCCTGTGACAATTTAATGAAATACACCCTCTGTATCCCCACAGCGCTCGTACACATTCAACAAGGTAGGTTTTAAAATGGTGCTAGCTCAAAAACTTCAATTTATGAAGCCACACAATAAATAGCCCTAATGTGTAGTAAATAGACTGAGCTTTAAAATTACATACCACAAATTATGTAGTAGATGGCACAACATACATGAGGCATTAAAGTGCGGCTTATATGCGAGCAGTTTCAGAAGGATGGGGATATATCGGCTGGTTGTGGGCAGTTGGAGTCTAAGAGGTTTAATGACAACTTTATGAAGTTGTCATACAAATATGACTAGAAATATGCATACAGCTAACTGAACAGCAGTTGGCTGAAAGGTAACCGTATTCTTGTCAGAAACCTTGGAATGCACCCATCATTTGCATAGTATACAATTAATACCAGGTAATATCAATAACATGTTTCTAGCAAGAAAATAGTACTAAGTACTTAAATAAAAACCCTAAGCAAGATTTTTGCAACAGTTGTATAAAATCTGCAAATATACCTGTGAAAATAAGTTACAACTATAGTTTAATAATCTTAAACTTGTTCCCGTCTGCTGTCACCAATTATGGCAATGCTTGCAGGCAATAAAAATTTCCTGGGAGCATTGGTGGCCCAGGAAATTGAACATAACACCACCATTGCGCCCTCTGGGGAATGTCTCGCCATTCATAATGGTAAATAATGCTTCACAATACCCTTTGTGTTTCATTAAATACATCACCAATTGGTAGATCAGAGGCCACATGCTTTCCCAAACCAACACAACAATGTTCTTGTAGTTGCGTGTTGATCGAACATCAATAATTTCCAATTCTACAAAGCTAAACATTAACTTGGAATACGAATAACAAAGATCAAGTTGAAACAAGAAATATAAGTATCATACCTCTAATCATCCCATTTCCAACACACTACCAAGTATTGTATATTTATACTTACATTTTACAAGTTGTAACTGGAGCTGAATTTTGTAATAACTGCCATTCATACTATTTGTTGTTGGAAATAAACTGCTGATGCTAAGTGAGGTTATGTTATAAGTCATTGTCTTACAAACTAGGTATAGATGCGGTTTTGTAGTGTTTGGCACATCTGCCTTGCATGCCAGAAATCTCGGTTCAAAACATGGACCAATTGGTGGAAAAAACTGCTTTCACCATTGGGGACTCATGACTCAAATGCTTATTGAATGGTCAGATCTTCATAATTATATACCGTATTCATTCTGATAAATGAACAGTATGCTCAAAAGATATTTGGGATGCAAAAATATGTCAAAGTATTCACGCGTACCCCTGTTTTTACTGTTTCCCAAAACGAATTCGCTGTTTCATGCTAGATAGTGATATTTTAATTCACCAAGAAACATGATCTCCAGTGTTGGTGCTAGCATGGTCTAAGTTGGATATTCACTTTTGATCAAATCTTTATGACTACCAAGAATTTAAAACAAGTTATGAGAGTCAAACATCGGAGATAACATCAATAGTGAAGGAAGCAAGCAAATGTATTGTGTGCATTCTACTATATGGTTGACACATGCTGGCTGGTTGATTGCGTATACTGGGTACAGCCATCTTACCAGACGAGACTTGCAAGTGATTTATGCAATCACATATAAGCAAAAGGATATCAGAACATTGTAAAGTCTGATAATTTAGGTGGAACGTTTGCTCTTTTATCATCACTCGGCTTTGAATCTAGTGTGAGTCGGAAACGTTGGTAGAAATTAAAATACTATTGTCAAGATTAGTCTTGGAGATCGCATAGTGTCAGATGCTGCTAAAAGGGAGTCGTACACTAAACAAATATATATATAATTATATATATATAAACAAATTGCAGCAATGAAATGTATCCTATGATATATAGGTCATGCCAACATCAACTATGTCACATGACTTCAACATGTGACAATGATCATGTGACAAAGGTCATGTGATGACAGTAGTCAACTGTCTGTTGTCCCTCGTCCAGTTCTCTGGTGTTCATGACATTTATTTACCGCAGTTGAATTCAACGCTTGTTTGTTCTTGTGGTTGGTTTGAGCTGCTTCTCCAACTGGTCCAGTTTGACCTGAAGGTCGTCAATACGTACGTCCTTCAAGTGCACAAGATGCTCCAGTCGCCTCACCTTCGCTTGCAGGATCTGCAACCGCATCAGTGAAGTCACATTCACCCACCACATCAGTGAAGTCACACTCACCCGCCACATCAATGAAGTCACACTCACTCGCCACATCAGTGAAGTCACACTCACTCGCCACATCAGTGAAGTCATATTCACCCACCATGTCAGTGAAGTCATATTCACCCACCATGTCAGTGAAGTCATATTCATCCACCATGTCAGTGAAGTCATATTCACCCACCATGCCAGTAAAGTCATATTCACCTACCACATCAGTGAAGTCACATTCACCCACCACGTCAGTGAAGTCGCACTCACTCAACAAGGCAATGAAGTCGCATTCGTTCACCATGTCAATGTAGTCACGTTCACTCTCCTTGTCGGTTAAGTTGCATTCACTCACCATGGCAGTGATGTCACACTCTCTCACTCACCATGGCAGTGAAGTCACATTCAGTCAGTGAAGCCACATGCATTCACCACGCACACATTCACACTTTCTAGATAGACACATTTTAAATGCAAAAATGGGCCAAGTGGCCCTGAAGTCCTTTGGACTAATACGTCTATATGTGACCCCGGCTGACCAAATGAGTGATAAGTCGGAAAAATTGTAACATTGTTTTCTTACATCCTTGTAAAGGTTTGGTAGGGTGCTTTACACGGTTTCAAAAAATATGACTGCTACAAAAATTGGCAAAGTTATGGAGCATTGAACATGGTAGGGATCAAAAAGTGAAAATGAAGAAAACGGCTGTTGAAGTTTTACATTATATATGCAAATGGATTGCATGGAAATATTACATGCACAACATTCAAATGTGGCACACAGTATGTAATATGTATGTTATGTTGCAATGATACACTGGAAGTACAAATGTGCTGCTACAAAGACTTATCAAGTTATGCCAGATTATGTCTTCATGTGTAAAACTAAGAGGACAGATTATCTGAGAGCAAAAGGTAGACTCACTGTTTGACACAGTTTAAAACCTACAGGCAACTGTCCAGTTTAACAGGGGTCTAGTGGCTTAATGCTGTCTGTTGACACAAGCTACTGCCAGTGACCAATTACAGATTAGTCACAGCTTCCATCAAACAATAGCAGGCAGAGAATCTTAGCTCCACAGCTGGGTGTAATACACAACCAGAGCCACCACTGATTCATGGTTAAGTAGATTAGCTCAATGCACCAACTAAGACAATACACAACACTGTGAGTGACAGTGTCCAGAGTGAGGCCTAAGCAGTGTCCTCATTGCTGAATAGATCAATTAAACCTGCCAAGTGGGTGACATTCTGCACAAGTGTTCATTAATCCTTAGTGATTGTTCAGAACACCAGACTGACCACATACCTAAACAAAGCGAATGTAATAGGTGAAGAACAGGCAGTGTTCAGATAGGGGTATTGGTTGAATTGTATTTGTCTCGACTCAAAAGGCTTTATTGTGTCTTCACCGATTATAAGAAAGCATTTGATTTAGTAGACCGGTCCTCCCTGTGGTCTAAGATAATTTCATGCATACCGCATGAAATTATGGTATTGTGTTGAAAGTTGTATACAACATGTACAAAAATGCTAAATCATGTATAAATCAGGGCCAGGCTGTGTCAGCCTTCTTCTCATGTGTAGAGGTATGGCAAGGAGAAAACTTGTGTCCTTTGTTATTTGATATTTACCTGAATAATTTTGAACACTGTTAGTCACAATTATAACGGACTTGACATGGCAGCTGGTTAAATTTACATATATAGTGTATAGCGGAACTATGTCAACTCTTCTAATGGTTGACATTTGGTTGTTTCAGGTGTCAACTATATTGTGAATCTGTAATTATTAGTCTATATTGATACAATTGATTTACACAGTACCATTTCTACACAAGGCATGGCAAGCGTAAACAGAACAGTAGAATGCATTTGATATAAATAAAGTGTAGGACATTTCACTCTATAGTTGTCCAGAATATTAATTTTCTATGTTTGTCACCTACAGGTTTCTACAGACAATACATCTAACCAATAGACACCACAGTCACACCATTTTATAATAATTAAATGAACATAAAAATAAACACAACTTGCAATTATAGAAAATCAATAGTTTTGAAGATACAGTTTAAAAGTGTTAGGCAACTGTTCAGTCTTACAGGGGTCAAGTGTGTCTACTCTGCCTGGGTGATGTGACCAATTAAAGCTTAGTCAAGGTCTCAATGGCCTAGGCTGTAGAAATTAGTCACAGCTTTTGATTTTCTGGCATACTACACAACATCTACTGTTGGGGGTGATCTCAAGGGCCCTTCTCAAAACCACATCACTAGATAATGTAAACCTTTTGCACTTTGGGGGCCCCTTAGGTGTCCTTAGAATGATTCAATCAAATACAGATTTCTTGTATATAGTGGCAGCACCCTAAGATACATCTATGCAAAATTAGAAAAAAAGTTGCTGAACAGTTTTTGAAAAAATAGGCCAAATGTTACATTTTTACCAGTTTTGGGGTCCTTGGAGGCCCTAGGGAGCCCTTAAAATGATTCAATCAAATACAGATTTCTCGTGCATAGTGGCAGTGCCCTAAGATATGTCTATGCAAAATTAGAGAAAAAGTTGCTGAACGGTTTCTGAGATACGGCAGACGGCGGACACAGAGTGATGGCAATAGTCCCTTGGACCTTCGGCCAAAGGACTAAAAATGCTAGAACTAAATATAAAATCTTGCAGACTGAAAACAGCCTAAGGTCACATCTGTTTTAATAAATCTACATAATTATACAAAAGTTCTTTTTAGTTTAATTAGTCCTACAAACCCTTCTCTTACAGAGTCACAGTAGCACAGTAAACAGAATGTAGTAGTCGACACTCTCAATCAAGAAGTCAACTTGAAATCCACATGTTGCAATTTTTATTACTACTGCTAGTTTAGTCACCCCACATTGCAGACCTGTCCACCGTCCATATTTTTCTGTATTTGACACGGATTCTAATGACACGTAAATATGCATGCTGTCAGTATGTTATGGAATAGCACATACGAATATACAGAAACGTTTCATTTGAGAAACCCATACTGCCACCTATTGGGATTTGTTAAAACAAATATCAGAAACATGACTTCTGCACACTTCGGTAGTGACCGATAGACACTTACAGACACACAAGGGTCATGTCACACAAGCACACAGATGGTTGGGTCATCCAATGTTGTTTTGGATACCCTGGTGCATAACAACCAAAATGTAAAGCAGGGTCAGTTTTTATATAGCATGGTATCTAGTAATTGACGCTGCTCAAAGTGTTTTATCCCTTACTGGCAGACCTGTTCAATGAACTGCCATCTGGGAACCATTCAGCCATGCTACAATTACTGCACAGACTATTCATACACAAATATCCACGTACTCGTACTATGGAGCAACGTAGAGCGAACGAACTTGCCCAAGGTTCAATACTACAGCAATAGTATTTGAACTATACACTGAGAGTTTGATACTCAGAGCACTGTGCCACCGCAATCCACACCAAGTAGCCTATGTACCCCAACTAGTGCACCCACCTGAATGGTTTCTTCCTTCACAAGGAGCTCCTGCTCTTTCTCCTCCACAAGCACCTTGGGTACCAGAACTCCCTTGAGGGCCGTCTGGGAAGTACTCTCTCCCAGCTTGTCAGTGTCACCACTTGCGTGTTTCCTGCATCACAAGGCAGGACATCACATTAGGCAATGACAACAACAATGTAGAACACATGTTCAAGACTAAGGGGCGGTCTCATAAGTTGGCAATGCCCAAAAAGGTTATGCATTTAGGTTCAAACCCTCTACATGAAAACATGGCGTGGGACTTCTTACTTGTTAAGTGGCGCCAGTATAATAATTTGTTTTCACCATGATTTGTGGAGACAACCAAATCACCCTTCCCCACATAATGCTTAACGCATTTTGGTACAATAGAACCGTGCTTTACAGTCACCTCAGTAAAACAGCGACCTCGCAATTAAGGTCACCCTCGGACAGTCCCAAATTAGTTTTGTAACAGTATAGTATAAGAAATTAGCCCTGCTAATACGGTCACCTAACTATTGAGGTCACTTTTGTCTGGTCCCGAAGGTGACCTTAATAGTGAGGTGCCACTGTACTTTACAAACTTAAAAAGACCAGCCCTAATAGTCTTTGTGTAGGCATTTGTTTTAATAAGGTCTGATGTCCATTTATGATTAAAAAACACTTTTTATATATCTTGTTCTTCCTCATTGTCCCTGGTGTACCTGGCTGAGGGTCAGGTGCAATATTGTTCTTCCTCCTTGTCCCTGGTGTACATGGCTGAGGGTCAGGTATAGTATTGTTCTTCCTCCTTGTCCATGCTGTACATGGGTGAGGGTCAGGTACAGTTTTTGTTCTTCCTCCTTGTCCATGCTGTACATGGCTGAGGGTCAGGTACAATATTGTTCTTCCTCCTTGTCCCTGGTGTACCTGACTGAGGGTCAGGTACAATATTGTTCTTCCTCCTTGTCCGTGCTGTACATGGGTGAGGGTCAGGTACAGTATTGTTCTTCCTCCTTGTCCATGCTGTACATGGCTGAGGGTCAGGTACAATATTGTTCTTCCTCCTTGTCCCTGGTGTACCTGACTGAGGGTCAGGTACAATATTGTTCTTCCTCCTTGTCCCTGGTGTACATGGGTGAGGGTCAGGTACAATATTGTTTTTCCTCCTTGTCCATGCTGTACATGGGTGAGGATCAGGTACAATATTGTTCTTCCTCCTTGTCCTGGTGTACATGGCTGAGGGTCAGGTACAGTATTGTTCTTCCTCCTTGTCCCTGGTGTACATGACTGAGGGTCAGATACAGTATTGTTCTTCCTCCTTGTCCCTGGTGTATATGGGTGAGGGTCAAGTACAATATTGTTGAACCATTCTTTCTGTTCTTTCTTTCCACAGTTTCCTATCAGCAGCCCCCTCTCCATTTTTCATCCACCACCTCATATCCCTCCTCATGCAGTCCTGTCATCTCAGCTGTAGCCTTCTCCTTTTTTCCATCCTTGATATTTTTCAACCTCTGCTCTCTTTGCTAGTTAGCTAATAAGCTAACGTCTGCTATAACAACATCAATAAGCTAACTGACTGGGGATCAGCTCTTCAGCTCTCCTAACTTTTTGTTTGTTGCAAACACATATGAAGGATGTTTACACTTTGTATATGTACAAATGTGTGCATTCATGTGTGAAACTGGTTGTATGCACACATGCATGGCATAAAAGGTTGCATGTGTGTTCTTTCTAAGACCCACCTATAATGATGCTGTTCGTTTGTGTCTTTTTCCAGTTTCTTTGGTGAGCCTGGAGAAAAACAATTCAATGTTGACTCCACCTGTATTTATCATTTTGTGTTTAATGCAAAATGTATTTGTATTATTATTATTAATATAAGAAAGCAACATGTAATTGTGATCACTCTACTACAGTATACAGTATGACTTTACCACTTTGATACTGCTGAAAATCTATTTTGAGTCTACTTTTGAGGATAATCAAAGTAGTGCTATAACCCGAATAAATATTTCTGTCACGCATTACCAGTTCCAGAGGACCAACTTGTGGTATTGTAACATTGCATGGTCTTCAAACTGCATGAAATTATATTAATTAATGTCTACAACCACATGGTCTACATGTAATTTTTTCTAAACTTTTTTCTTAATTTCACTACCTTCACAAAAGACAATCTAACCTTTGGCATCTTGGTCAACCTCGGGTCTGTCACTGTTTTTTGTAGCGTCTTGTGGCCGGTGTTTTGTCCGCTTCTGCTCGAACACATATCGATCAATTTTTCGATGTAACATCATAAGGAAATGTTCTACAGCCCATTGGCGAGACTCCACAATGTTTTTGATGACATCATCAGCAATCTCAAATTCCAGTTTTCTGAACACTTTTCTGAAAGAGAAACTACAATATATGTTACCCATCATTCCAAAAGGAGATGTTTCTCGCTGATGCTCATTATGAGCTATGAGCCAAAACACAACTGCACCAAAATATTTTTGAAAATGAGTTTTCATCATAAAATGATCCACAATAGACTAATATTTCATGTGCTAGTTGTATAAATTATATAAATATTACCCAAATGTGTTTATTTTGATGTTTTGTGACACCTATCAAATTTTATTTTAATTGCTGGCAATGTTTCAAACGACAGCCGAACATGTAAAAACCAGAGCCAACAGTGAACTTCACAGCTTACAGAGTAAAAACCACAGCTGAAAGAGTGAAAATCCATAGTGAATATTATGAACCAGTTGACAGTGTGGAAACCACAGCCGACTGAATGAAACCTTTGAAGCTGTTTTTCTCGAAACCATAATTTTAGCATTCTCAAAATTCAAATTGCTGTGTATTTTGGCTTGGTGGATCACACATGTGCATTTGCAAAAGTGTGTAAATATGTTATTAAAGTTTTCACTTGTATTTTAAACTGTTTTGCTCTCGGATTATGCAAGTTACATGGTTTCTATTAAGCATCATTTACTTAGTACTAAAATAACTTATGCTGATGAAATATGTTTTTGTGCGTGATGACTTCACAAAATTGATTTTTTTTAGAAAGATTGATGGAAACCATAACTTACGCAATTTCAAACTATGTTAATTATCCATATCAATGAGTAAAAAATATAATTTCCTATTGTTTCAAGTTCTAACATTCATAGCTTCCTTATCAACGTGACCATGCATTGGCCCTAGTGTTATCTTGTTTGTATGTGCATTCATGTATAATTGTGTAAGTTACAATGAAACCATAAAGATTTTGCCCAGTTTTGAAGAAATGCACATAATACAAAACAGGCATTACGACCTATATATAATATGTGGACCACATTATTTTTTTAAGGGAGCAGGCAGTTTTACATATTGCATTTTCATTACTTAATAAATATATACATGTACATTTATTTTGGTCATTCATATTGGTAGTAGTTGAATCCATGTTTGTTGTATCTCTATTAGTTCTCGTCTTTCATTAAAATACAAAGGGCATAAGAAAAACCTACAAGTCTGTGAAAATCTCACAAGTTGGTATTACAACTAACGGCTTGTTTTAAAACATGCACTATTTGTGTCCTGATTGGTTGGGCAACACCATGGTTAGACACTGCAAGTGCAACCTATTGACCCATGCCAATCTTAACTTTAGATTTGATGAAGGGTCATAATGGTGCTGATTTCCCACTGCTTTAAGTTACTTTATGTCAAATAAATTTGACCAACACTATCACCTTCACTGGGAAATGGAAAACATCTACAATGAAGGTGTGGACACAGGATGTGGAGGGCTCTTGAAATAATAATCAGTCTTAGGTAAGGTAAGTACTCCATCAGACATCGGCATTAATTCCTACCTATTCAACAGTTGCCAGTTGATGAGCTTCTGATCCATGCGACTGGTGAGGATATAGTTATGCAACTCCACCAATCTAGGTGCATAATGTTGCACAATCTCCGCTACCATGACTGGCGCCACATTGGAAAACGGAGCCAATTCAGTAACAATACCAACCCCCTCCGTTAGTACAGTTAGGGACACACAAAGTCAGTATTGTGGGTGTACATTTTGGAGGCAGTCGCATTTTGTAGTGTTTTCCATGGTATCTGAGTAGTCTAGCTTACTGTCAACCTTGAATTTCTTCAATATGAAAAAAACTAGCAGAGAAAAAACAAAAGCTACAAGAAGGGTTGGAGGAATGGAATGGTGTGTTCGAGAAGCATGGACTGATAATAAGCCTGGAAAAGAGAGAAGTGATGTGAGAGGGCCACCAGAGAGAGGAGTTAAACATCAGGTTGGACGGCAAGAAAATCAAGCAAGGAAGGTTCTGTGTACATTGGAGGAATGGTTACGGATAACAGTAAGTTCTTGTCTTGTGCAGTATCCAGTCTTTAGGACCGCTCAAAGCACTTTACTCCCTGGTAGAACTGTTCAAACGAACACCACCTTGACTTCTCTGGGAAGCATTCAGCCACAGATGATGGGCATACAGAGGTAGAGGTGCCACATCGAATACAAGCAGAAGCAAATGCTTGGAGAAAGGTAGAGAGAGTCATGGTGGACTGAACAATTTTGAATATGCTAAAAGGGAAAGTCCTAAGAGCATGTATTACACTGGCATGCATATGTATAGTCTAGAGAAAGTGGTGTTGACAGAAAAACAACATAAGCTGCAAGTTTGACAACTGGGTCTGAAGAATGACAAGAACAAAGAGGGTGCACAGAAGAAGAATGACCGACCTAGGGAAAGAGGTTGGGATGGAACGCAGCCTAATAGGAAGACTGGTGAGAAGCCAGATGAGACTTGGCAAAAAGTGCAGAGATGGAAAAACACCAAGGGCACAGGAGAAAGCCACAATTGAGACGAGAGGACTGCTTGAGGAGGGACATGAGACAATCAGCCTAGGATGAAAGACAGAAAGAACAGAACAACTTGGTTTGACAATACTATACCCAAACCTGTACAGAGAACAAGGAGAAAAAACAGATGAGAAAACTTATTTCCTGTAGTTTTACAGCTAGAGATTGAGTCAGGTAGCAAAGATTTGTGCTTGGACATATATGAGGTCCCAAATAAATGATATATTTTCCTTGTAAGAAGAACTTGTTGTGTCGGATACATTTAACAGGGTCAGTCAAGTAATCGGAAACATAAATGGTATTCTGCCAGGTCTATTTGGTGTTAGCTGATTACCTGTTAAGTAAACTCCAGTTCCTCAGTTTATTGTCCATGCAGTTAGCAGGTGAGTAGTTGTGTAGTTCAACTAGACGGGGACAGAAGTGTTTCACCACTTCTGCCACTAACACTGTAACACATACAAGAGATCACACTAGCACATGAATGCCACATATGACTCTGCAACACAGATGACTGTTCACGCTTACACATATGACATGTTAGTTTAACACTGCAAGACAGATAACAGTTCACGCTTACACATATGACATGTTAGTTTAACACTGCAACACAGATGACACTTCACGCTTACACATATAACATGTTAGGTTAACACTGCAACACACTTGACAGATCACACTTACACATAGAATGTGTTATGTTAACAATGTAACACAGCTGACAGATCACACTAACACATATGACAAGTCGGGTTAGAAGTGTAACACTGTTGACAGGTCACACTGACAACTAATATTAGAATGTGGTTGTCTTTAAATTAAAAATGGCATGTCATCTCATGTGTATCATGACAATTGTGACTGGCACTGAAACATTGAACACTGCAAGAGTCTGCAACACAGATGACACATCTCGATGATAACAAACCAATGATCAATTATACTAACATTGGACAATGTAGTACAACAAGGTACCATAATTCTGCAATATTTTCATTCTACCTTGAACATTTAAAATATTAGTAAGTACTATAGGTTGCATATACACACACACACACACACACACACACAAATGCACCCACACACCCACGCATGCATGCACACACACACAGTCACACAACACACACGCACATATTAGGACAGCAAGACTTCCAGAATGTTTGACAAAGAAATAAACACTACAACTTATAAAATATATAGGTAGGCACTATAATAAGCCAGTAGCTAAAGTACAACTTGAATACCAAAAAAAACCCGCAAACATTTCATCATCAGTTTTTGTCTGTCAAACTTTTGTCATGATCACATTAAAAATGTTATGCAGGTTGCACATGCTTGGTCCAGCATTTGGTTAGTTCAGGGCCTGAATTTGCATGCAGGCTTCACATCCAGATATTTTATTGCTGTGATCAACATGTATAAAAAATATGTCGATGAGGAATGTGTTTTGGTGTTTTTCAGCTACATCACTAATCCTATGTGCATACAACAAAATAGTATTACCGTCTATACCGCATGCAAATTATCTGATACATTTGATAAGGTAAGCTAAAACTAACACACAAAAGAATAATAAAAACATACATGGCAAATATTACATTCCATGTGTGTCACAGGTTAAATTTTACGGGTGTAAATTCGTACATTTGGAACAAAAGCCACTCCAGACAAAAGCTCCCCAGACATAAGCCCCTCTGAACAAAGCCCCTCCTGGACATATGCCCCTAAAAAAAAAGTCCCTCAATCTATACAGACTGATAAATAAACAATATCCAATTTGTTATTTCTGTTACGGATAACTCATGGTGTTATCTTTCTGGAAAGACAACTTAAGCAAGTTTCATAAATATTTCCTTCTTTTGTTGTAGCTATTTGAAGAGCTAAAAATTGAGGTATTTTTGCATAAAAAGGTAAACACTTTTGACAACAGCATTTCAAAGGTGAAACCAAAAATGACAGGAACACAGGTACTCCTTGTATTGTTTACTGAATATACTGTATATACCCCAAGGTATATTTGGGTGAAAAAAATAATTGTCTACTCCCACCCCTTTGGCTGAGTTATTGAGGTGATAACCTGACATTGTTTTTCAAAAGACTATCTACAAGTACTAGTCTATCTAAAAAATCACAACTAAAGTCACAATTTTTGTTTAGGAAAATAAGGCACAGGAAATGATGTCACAACGTAATGTTATTCAATTATTGGGTTTTGCAATTATTCACCCAAATTTATATTGTAAATATATAAATGTATATAGATTGAGGGGCTTTTGTCCAAGGGGCTTATGTCTGGAGAGGCTTATGTTCAAGAGGATTTTGTCCAAGAGGTTTTTGTTCGAGGGGCCTTTGTCCAGATGGGGCTTTTGTCCATGCACCATACATTCTTTATTCAGTCAACAGAGTAATTGCAAACCAACAGAGGCATAGTAAGCTTATAGTCATACAACACACCACATACTTGCCAATAAAAACCATAAAACAGGTAATGAACTAGCTGGTTTGTATGCCTCAAATCAACTTAGAATCCTTCTGACTAATCTCTGAATCAGAGGCAAACTTTCATAGACTTGGAATCATACCCATTTGAGCCAACTTTACAGGTAATCAAATAAGCCATTTGGGCTACAATTCTTCTTGTTCACTGTGGCAACCAGACCTGGGTTCAATTCACGTATATCCATTCCAGTTCAATTCCAATTCATGTGTATTTACCAAGGATAAATTCTAATTCAATTCAATATACTCACAAAAAAGGATCAATTCAAATTAAATTAAATTAATGTGTATTCTATTCTAATTCAAATCGGCAATATTAGCTGTTTTATTGTGACTAATTAATTAAGTTTCTGTATATTGATGGGCAATGAAGCCTCAATGAAGATCTGCTGAAGCAAACAATAGCCCTTTAATTTGTTTAATTAAGCATATGCCAGGAAGTCCATAATAAAATGCCTGCTTTGTTCTCAGAAGAGACAGGTGCTAAGCAGGCCTTGTGCAACTGCAGCCTGAGTGTTCTGAAGGGTTATTTTGACTCAAATCAACAACCTTCACCAGTATAGTATGGCACCATCTTGCAGCTTGGCTAAAGAACAAAGGGGATGCTGAACTCTGGACATTGGCAAATGCTAATTCACCCCCTCTGCAAACAGTAATGTTAGTCTCTGTTGGTCAATTAGTAGTTATTCCAATTAGCACTTAGCAGCTTTATTATGTGGTGCTAATAAAACTGGGATACATTGGGACTGAGAGAGAGCAGAGAACTGACTGCTAGACAAAGAATTGCAGCCTATATTTAGTTTGGTGACAAATCCTTTCATTCATATAATACTGGAGGTTCTGCTGCTGGTCTTTGACCAAAGACACATCCGAAAATGTTACAAATTAACATATATATTTTGTAGTTTAGCCCAACAGTAATTTGCCCAGCTCTCAAGTTGGAAAAGGGTCATTTGCCCAGTTTTAAAAAATATTGTAATAAATGAAATGAAAGTTGCAAACATGTTCTATTATTTATTTGGTAACATAATATTTACAAACAAACCACAATTGTTATTGCTAAAACTGGGGAAAAAAGTTAGATTGTGTCAGTCACTAATGTTCAGCATACAATGCAACTGCCAACTTAAGTAACTGAGTACAGATCACGTAGATCCTAGGGGTACAATGGATGGAAATTAAGTCACAGAAAAGTCACAAAAATAAAGTCAGTGTTGGCTAAGAAAACAGTAATAGGAAATAATGTCACAGCATAATTTTATAAAAACTATATGCTAAATACAAAGTTTTGCAATGTTTCACTGATAATTCAACAAAATAAAATTTGGTGAATATGATGAATATTCTTATGAAACTCAGTTTTGCACATTTACATTGACATTTTATCACATATTAGATTCATAAGTGTTTGTTATCAAACTTATGGACTTAATTTTGTGTTATATTAAGTTAACTTTGATTATTAAATTTTCACTCAAATTTATTTAATAATTATTTATTTTTCACAACTGGGCGAATGACCCCCTTTTCCAACTTGAGTGGTGGGCAAATGACCGTTGCCATTGGGCAAATGACCATACGCCATTCATCTTACTTTGCAGGACTCAATTCCAATTCAAATTCACACATTTTGTTGATCAGTTCAATTCAATTCCAATTCAATTATGAATTGAACCCAGTTCTGGTGGCAACTTGGGCTTATTGTACCATGGAATACAACAAAATGGGCTCCCAAAAAACTAAGTGATACAGGCAATCAAAACGGTAACAACATTAATTGTGACAAAGAAACATGTCGCACCTATTCTCCAACTAAGGCACTGCATGGTATGAATCAAGTACACATGGACCTACGTCCATTGTTGGGGGAGATGTCCTGTAAATAATGTCCCAAGTGGAACAATGGACTACACCTAGGTGGATTGGACCATGCTCTCAGGTGTCCATATGTGCTGATATAGCTCTCTGACGCTGCAAGAAATATTCAACCTAAAAATTTGTAATTGAGTCACCACGTAGCTGCTTCATACTGCATTGACATAAATTGTTTTATGACAAAAACTGACACTGATGCCATTACAATGCCATGACGCATGCCCGTGGGCATGGTAAAACTTTTCATCAAACTAGTCTACAACAAACTTACAAAGTCAAAATTGTTCTTTCAACCAAGCATATAGCCTAATACAATTTTGGCAATTTTTTTACTTAAGTGGCCAAAATTAATATATAATATACTGATTTACCAAAGCCTGCAAAGGTACTTACCCCCATCGGCAAAATCTCTTTTAAGATCTCTCTTTGGTCTAGATAGTGGTATTGTGTCTACCCAGCTGTACAAATCTTCCAACAAATCTTCTCCAATATCGCCCATTTTGAATTGACGATTCTATAATTAAAAATTATGCTGCTAAAACTATATTAATAAAAATGAAATAACACAGTGATTAATTCCAATATATTAACCTAAATATTCACGTAACAAAGAATGCCGTCCAGATCGATGTAACGTACATAACCGTGAATCGTGATAACGCCACAAGTTAACTACCTTTAGTAATAAAGGCTAGCCGCACACGATTCGACTCATGCAGTTCACGACACTCGGCAGTTGACAATTTTTTTACGAATTAGCACACAATCTACGTTGTGGATAATTTGTCAATGAGATGAAGACTTGCTAATGTTTCCCTTCCAAATGTAGTAACTTTTGATTACCTATAATTTGATGTGGTAAGTTAATGTAAGCTCTGTTATTGTATTATTTGTGTTTTAGTTGTCAATAGCAACATGATGTTGGTGACCGTCCCTCTAGCGGATCAGGCACCGATTTAGTTCGCAATTATTCCGACAGGCGGCGAAAGAAGGGCACAGAGCACAGTCATTGAGTTTGGCCAATTGAAAATATGGGCGCCATTTTCGGTCCAGTTGCAGCGCAGTGATTCAGTGCACAGCTGATAATGTTACATATGCATCACATGTTATGTCTAATTATTACTACACACATGTCTATGCATGCATGGATGACTGATTAATATTAGTTATGCTACTTTTATTAAATGTTTTCATACGTATTCTCTATTATAGCAGTTTAATGAGTATTTATTTATATACTGGTGTGGTGGGAGCATAAATCGTGCATCCTAATATTTTAGGTCGTTTTAACAATAAATCTGATCACAAAAAAGCTAAGAGGGTCAGGAATGGTGAGATTTCAGGGATGGTTTTTGACCTGGTACAAATTTCCCAGTCATGAGTATAATTAATAATTTGTATACGCACAATGCATGAAAATAAAAGTGGATTATATATATATATATACATGCACACATTAAAAGGGTCTACATGTCATACATTAAAATTAGAAATAAATATATTTCTTAATATAACAATATAATATATGTTTAAATATTTTAAAGATATTTTGTGGATCACTTTGAAGGGGTGGAGAGTTGGTGTATAAGTCTTACAACTTATTAATGGGATGATGTCTTTGTGAACATTGCATAAAGATTGAGAAAGTTTGCTCCTCTGTTAAACGAATATGAATCTAGGACATTGTTATGGTATTGGTTATTATTATACAGACCAGTAGGCAACATATTAATATACAGTAGTAGCACTCAGCATGAATGTGTCTCTATGGGACCTCGTTTAAATATATACAGTGCGCTTCAGATAACTCGAACTGTCATTTTAGTTTACTTTTGCTTATGTCGATCTTTCTTTTCAGTCCCAGCCATATAAGGCCATAAAACAGATCTTGATTAGTGGAGTTTCTAATAACTAGAAGTATTGCCACTGGTCCCTGGAAATTCAACATATCCAAAATGTACGTATTTAACACATATTGGCAAAATCGAATACCTTTATTCTCAACGCTGCACAAACACATCTTCACATGTAATTGACTTACAAAGTAACACTTTTAACAAGGTGAACTGTTGGCATTTAGCAATGTGTCGGAACTCCATAATGCCAACACGAATCTTACTGCCACGTTCATTACCAGATTTATGCAGAGTATTGGCATTTTTGCAATTCTTAACATCTTGGAGAATACAATGTGTATAACAGGTAATATAGTACCCTGAATATTTCAGACTTGATTGCAATGTTAAACCTCTCGGTCAATTCAACCACTCACAACTTCATATGTAATTGACTTACAACTTAACACGTTTGAGAAGTAACATGTTGGCATTTAGCATGATGCCCACAATGCCATGACAAAATTAATCTTACAGTGCAAACTGGTGCAACATGTCACATTTCTATTTAATGCTTTGCCATATGTCCCATTGCCATACTCTTACTGCCAAGTTCACTACCAGATTGATGCAGTGAATTTGCTTTCTTTTTTGTTATAACATCTTGGAAAATACAATGCGTACCACGGGTAATTTAGTACCCTGAAGGTTCCAGAAACTTGACTGCATTACGCGTGACCTATCAGTCAATTCAACCTAGCATAACTTCACATCTAACTGACTTACAAAGTTAACACATTTACAAGGTGAAATGTTGGCATTTAGCATGGTGCCAACAACAATCACTACAACAACTACAACTACAAATGAACTTTACAGTGCAAATAAATGCAACGTGTCACATTTCTATTTAATATGTTTCACCATCTGTCTCATTGCCATACTCTTACTGCCAAGTTCACTACCGGATTTATGCACTGAATTTGCATTCTTCCTTGCAAGTCGTAACATCTTGGAAAATATATGCAGCCAAACAACAGTATATCGCCCAATCATGTTTGATAGTATGACAAAGTGGGAGTTGGACTTCCGTAGTTGCTAATTCAAAAAATTCACAAAGAATGCCTTTACATTTCTTTGCAACATAAGAAGTTTTTCATCTTGTTGACGAAACACCATTTCACATGCCAACAAGACCTGAAATGCTTGTTTTGTTGTATGGGTAAGGCTGCCATCCTTATACTCTTTAAACCGAGTTAGTTTGGCAGCATCAAAAGATGTAACAGTGGAACTAACAACACTTGAGATGCAATTGTCACAAACTTTGTCATGGTTCTGGATTTTTGATTCACAGTATCCAGCTAGGTAGTAGTCTTCTGCACTACCAAGTTCATTCACAAATTTCGCTACAGAAAAGATCATTGGCTGTAACTGTAAGTCTGACTCTGCTAGCTTAGGTGAGACCTGCTGCTGATCAAGAAAGTCTGCCATAAACTCTCCTTCCTCATTCTCATAATTTCCAGTAGTAGATATTTTCAGGAACTGGGCAACAGTCAATATTTTCAATGCATATTTGAATTCGACTGGAGAGGGAACAGGGTTTTTCAGACGTACACAGCTGAACAGATTTTCTAGACAATCCTGGGTAAATCTAGCTGTTAACAGATAACTGTGGCCCTTGTCAAGTAACTCATTCTGAATGTCTATGATAGACTGTGTTAATAGAATAACACCTGTTTGAACAGGTTTCCACTTATTACCAATTTGTATTCCAGTAAAAACTTGGATGACAGATTTGAGAAATGATATAGCACTGGCATGCTCCGAGGGATTAATTTTGCTTAGACCCATCGTAGGGTGTCGACTGCACATAAGGTCGAACCATTTATTGACCAGTTCGATGAACCAGGCAGTTACAAGGTCAGCTGACTTTGTACCTGCATGGTTCGATTCTACTAGAAAATGAATTCCTGCTGACACTGATTTACTAAATATATTAAGGGCGTGCGAAACTTTCATTTTATCAAAGAGGGAAGGGTTGAGAGCAGCACTTGTTAGTTTTGGGGCAATCTTCAGCTACTGATCTTCCTGACTTTGTGCTAAAGCCTTAACTAGAGCAATGCTCACCTCTGAGCTGCACAAGTTGTTGCTTTCAACAACATAGCCAGGAAGAGTGATAGTCTGACCACTGACAAGGGCTGCTTTCAAGTTTTTGATGACATGCGGGACATCAGCAATAAAGAACAACTCCCTGGATGGATCACACGGATGTTGTACCTTATTAACTGTGCGACTATGTTTACCGCATATAACACCAAAACTCTTCCACATGCTTCTGTTTGCAGAACCCATGTCACTAGTCACAGCAACTACATGTAATCTTATAGCTGCTGCATGCTTGATTATATCTATGGCCATATCTTTAAGAGCAGTCCCATTGATAGAGTTCCCAGTATAATGATAGCCAACAATTTGTTTCCACCGAGTTATTACACCACCTAGCATAAAAGACCAACGAGACCATGAGTAGCATTGCCGGTGTGGCCTGGCAGGGTAATGTCGCCTAGTAATTTACCACTACTTTGGTCAAATTCGACACTGGAGGTAATTGCCATTTCATCTAAGGTCAAACAACACTCGCATTCTTGCGATTTCCATTGTTGTACTTTCAACTGTAATAAACTAAACACCTCACCTAGAACACCAGGTTCAAACACAACACCCTGCATTCTTCTCCGTAGCGTGCACAATGACAGCAGGGGAAACTGTTGCTCTAACAACTGTTCATATCCAGTTGACCCACATGCAAAACGCAACTGCAAGGCTTTCTTTACAGCATTAGCACTCCATTTGCTACATCGCATGCTTTTTCTACCTAGTGCACGTAGCTGGTCATCAGTAAATAATTTGAGTAAGGAAACCATGCACTTTGCGTGATTCTTAATCAGTTCCATTTTCTCGCGTTTCACACGCTTCATTTGTTTTTGCAACAATGTCACCCTTATCTGCATGGCACGCAGTTTCCTTTGTGCTTCTTTCAGCTCATGACTTCTTTCAGATGGTGGCGATATGTCATCAGGGCATGTCTTGCTGCTAGTAGGTTTTGGAATGTCACTAGTAGTGCTACTTGTGTCACCTACAATATAATAAAATGTTATGCAATACTAGTTGTGATTGTTAATTTTCTCTGAACAAGGTACTAGAAACATGATCTGAATAGACTTGATTCTACATCACATCAAAGAATTGTTAACAAATTAATATATCCCACAACCATTCATATGAATGAATCAGTAGTCTGTATTCCAAGTAATGTTTGAGAAATGGCTTTTGACTATGCACAGTAGGAACAAAATGCTGTAGTCTTTGTTGTCCTATACTTAAGGGTCAATTATCTCTAAGAATAATGGAAATTATTTGGTAGCTCAGAAGAATTTGAGGTTTTGTGTATGAGTGTGTGCATGTGTGTGTCTAACATGAATGGCAAACGTTTTAGTGGTGCAAAAATACACATTGGATTACTACTTAAACTTATGATTTCATAACATATCATAATGGAGAATTTGATTTTTTGGCATTGCCCTTTTGTCCCTTTTTTGTGACAAGCATGAGCAGGACTTATTGGCACAACTGACAATGTATTCTCAGCAACCACTTACTTTCACTTTCGTCATCCACCTTTGACGGAGTTGTCTGAGGACCTGCACAATATGGATGATCTGACGAAGACAGACGGCGATTTGGTGGCAGCAGCAGCAGGATGATATCTGGGGAGTTTGCGCCTCTTTGGTGCTGGTTGATGACTGAAGATTGTTGGCACTGCGTTTGGCTTCAGTTTGCATTTTCCATCAACACGATGTGTTTCAAATTGGTCCTGTTCAAAATGAGCCTGAAATTAAATAAATGATTATTTGTAATAATCATGCCAGGAAAGTACTTTGATGTTTACACATTTATTGCATTTGGACTTTGCCAAAAAGATGTCTTCTAACCATGTAATATGATGTATAGCAATTACTTGCAGTGGTGGTCAATCATCATAAATATCTCATTAAAAACAACTCCTCTACTTTTACAAAGTAAATCACTTAAATTGATCAACCGATTACATAACAGTTAATTAATCTGCAAGTGTATCTCCTGTGCAATAATTTCTTCAAAATTTTGCTAAAATTGCATATTTATATAACCATAGCAAAAATAGCCACAACCTGCAAAAGCATAGACATAGCCTATTCAAGCCATAATTATAATAATACCATTATGGGATCAGGGTATTTAGGCATTTTAACCATCTCTCTGTTTCATGTCTATCAATGCATACATACAGATTGACTGACTAGATTACAGTAAATGCTTAAATAAATGCTGAATAGTTAAAAGGAACTGGTAAACACCGACATTAACAACATAGTGATATTATGAGTATGACTGGCATGCTTAGCCTTAGACAGGTAGTTAAACAATATCTCTGTATGCCAAGTCGCTGCATTAAAAAAAAATATATTCCTGGATCTCGCATTAGCCTCCTGGGTTTACCATTGCCATTGGCCTATAGCATAAGTCATAACTGCTTAATAATACATGGACAATTTTCATCATAAGTGGCATAAATAAAAAACAACGTTGCGTACCTACCAAAATTATTATCGTATACTATATATATATAACGCAACTAATGGCGCTAGCGTGTTTTCGTGGTAATGCAGTTTTGTCGTTGACGTAAAATTGTAGGTACTTCACTCAATGTAGTTTCAAAGTACAAATTGTTTGCAAAAATGTCATTAAATGTAGGGTAGAGATCTAGAATATGGATATCGCATGGAAACGTTTGCCAATCGCTTTTTCTTTAAACGAGCTTTTTCTATTGCGTACGGCAAAATTGCGAACCACTACTATTGCATGATTAACCTTGAATATCGCCACCTACCTCGCGCAGTTTTGAGCCCCCTGGCTGTGGTCTCCAACCTTCCCGTTTCAATTTCGCTTCCCATACCTTCCTCCTGCTTTTATGGAAAGGAAACCCGAATAATCGTATACCAGTTTCGCTACGATTAGAGCATCCCCAAGCAGAACAACACGGCATTGCATCCTGTTCTCCCCGAGGACGCGTTGGACCTAAAATGGCGTCCACAGTTATCGACCAATCAAAAAATCGGAACCTCAATGGCCAAACTCTATATATCAATGGCTCTGACAGAGCACAACTGATTTTCACATTGGCCAAAGTTTTATCTTATTATATATAATATAAGAAAACGCCAACATCAAAAATCCTTACACTTCTTCACAGCATTATGTCTTTGATGTATCGAACATCACTTAGCAAACAATTCAATAGATTTTTCTATAGGATTTTAGTTGATAGTTTTCAACAGAATAAAAACTTAGTATTTGGTACCATCTAGAATTCTACCCAGACCCAGTCTGTAATATTCCGAAGTTTTTTATTACATATACAATTTATTACGCTCTGTTTGTTTATACAAAATCAATACATTCTTATAAAGAATCTGTATATATTTCAGAAGACTGTTTTGCTAATGACAGGTTAGAAACAATTAAGGAGTCCACCATATCTACTTTTATATAGTCGAGCAAGTTTATGCATGCGGGCGGGTAGGTTAATGTTTAACGTTTTCCTCCGAGACAACTTGAACCTCGAGCGCCAAACTTTTAGGGATTAATATATGACTCCTAGAATAGGACGTAAGATCTGTATTTTTTAATGCCCCATATCTGTCAAGATTCTCACCTTTTATGGGGTAAATCAGTTGTTCGGAACGTAAAACGTAATGTGCGCGTAATACGTAAAACGTAACTTAACAATCGAACGAACCACAAAATCGAACGAACCACAAAATCTTCGGGAAAACGGCCCCTGCGTCATGGACTTGGCAACATGAAGTACACGCTGACACAATGTGCTTAAGGCTACCCTCATGCCAGTAGCATAGCTTGGGGCACTGAAAATGTTTCTTCTCCTTTGCTTCCTGGAGCTCGGGGCCTTGGAATTATTTTCTGTCTCCCTTGAAAGGGGCTCCCGGGAGCTCTGGAATTGTATTCTCACTTGAGTGGGGCCCTGGGATCTTTGGTCCCGGATTTTTCTCCGGAGGCCCGGGAGCTCGGGGCCGTGGACACGTGCCCAGGTTGCCCCAATGGTATTACGCTACTGGTGTTCCCTAGCGTGCCAGGATGGTCGCTTGTCATGAACTTGTAACAAGGAATTGGCACAGGCGTACACTGGCACGACACTGCCAGGAAGTTGTGCACTGCGCAGCTGCGGAATTACGTAGCCTCGATTATCCAGGCGCCCCGAGATGGGAGCAGCGTAGGGCTCCCGTTCTACCCACTGACCTATATTTATAACTAGAGGTCAGTGGTTCTACCGCCTAGAAGATAACACTGGTTTTCACTGTACGACACTGATCCCGGTTTACCCTGAATCTGGGTACAGACGATGATTGGCTCTCAGGCTAACAATAAAACTAATTAAATAAGATTCAATAGATATAAGTTTATGCTACACATTGGAAACTTTGGTTATATTTACACAAGTGATAAACAGAAAAGTTAAATCCTAATTTGTTTTATTTTTGGATTAAGAATCTCGTTAACGACGCTAATTGGCTGCTCTCCCAAAACATTTGCTGCTGCAGCGTACGCAACATAAATTATCCAGGCGTCGCGGAGGAGCACTGTAGGAGCGGTACTGGATACGTTCTTTCGTAACGCGGGTTGTCCGCCAGACTGTGTTTCCCGGCGAAGTCACGCAGCCGGGCGAGAGTCGATTAAGCGAGACTACGGACTTACTTAGGCTTATTTATTTTCAAAGTGTGAGACATCATATATGTCAACCTGTGATGATCAAATGACTGAGACTTTTTTCCACTCGACGACGCACGCGCATCACGGGGGCACCAACGTCGTGCGCTCGTCGCGCGCGTCCAATCGGTCTCGCACACTCCAAACAGAACACACAAGTAACCCATTCTGTCACACAACGTAACTGTTATGCTTTATAAAGCAGCATATTGCTTGTTTAATTGGAACTGGAAACACTAGACATGTGCAACTCGAATTTGACCGGAAGACAACAACCCTTTATTACCATCAACGGTAGTAAGTAGCTGTATAACGTACCAGTTATAACGATCCTGATACATGACATCCCTCCTTTAAGACTAAAAAACCTGTATTCATAAACTCAAAAACACATTCATCAGCTTTAACGAATGTTCGCTGTGGATAAATCGATATCAAGCGAGTAGCAAACTAGGCTAAAAGTCACATTATATCGACTATAAAAAATCACATAGAATGTCACATAATGGTTACTTGCGAAACAGATCAATAATACTACCAATGTCAAATAGTATTGAAAAACACAATTAAATGTAAAATCGCATAGGCTTTCTGATTGCACGACCGTATCTAGAGAATCGTTCATTCTGTGGAATCTCTTCTTGCGGAGGTGGCTCAGCGACGACTCTTCGTGGCGGCACAGCGACGAGTCTTCGTGGCGATGGCACGTCTGGCGGTACCGGCATCTGAAGAGCGTTACCTTCTCCTCGAACGTCGGGATCGTCCATCTGAGGAAGAATCAGCGGCGGCTGCTCGCGTGTCCTCCGTAGATGACGACGATTGCGACGGAGTTCTCCTCCCTCATGCTGGATCACGTATGACCTCGGACTCTCGTGTGTCCGCTGAACGATAGCGGGATCCCAGCCCCACTTTCTCTGGACTCGTACTACATCACCAGGTTTCAACGGCTTCAATGATGTAGCACCGTGGTCATAGTCTTGTTTGAACCGTGTCTGTCTGTCTGTCAAGTCCTGTTTCGCGTTTACGACTCGCGGCTCAAGAACGGCTTTGGTTGTCGGCAACTTTGACCTCAGTAGTCTGCTCATTGCCAGTTGTGCCGGTGCATAGCGGAGTCCACTGATCGGCGTGTTCCTGTATTCTAGCATCGCTATGTAGGGATCACGACCCTCTTCGTCTGCCTTCTTGAGGAGCGATTTCAACGTTTGCACGACTCGCTCTGCCTGCCCATTCGATTGAGCATATGTTGGGCTCGATGTAGTCACTGTGATACCCCAACTCTTCGCGAATTGCCGAAAACTATAGCTACCAAACGGTTGGTTGTCTGCTACGATCTCTTCGGGTATTCCATGACGTGCACTGATGCTCTTAACATGCGAGATGACAGATTCGCTTGTCTTGTTCTCGAGCAGTGCCAACTCGGGATACTTCGAATAATAGTCAACCACTACAAGGTAGTCTCGACCTTTGAACGACATAATGTCCATTGCGACTTTCCGGAACGGGCCGTCTGGGATTTCGTGTGCTATCATCGGCTCCTTCTGATTACTCCGGGCGAACTGTAGGCATGTTTTGCACCTCGAGACAGTGTCCTCGATTGCTCTGGACATTCCCGGCCAGAAGATAGCTGATCTAGCTCGAGATTTCGTCTTCTCCATCCCCATGTGTGGTTCGTGCAGCACTTCCAGCATGTCCGACCTCATCGACTCTGGAATGACAATTCGTTCGCCTGCAAACACGAGTCCGTCGTCTGCACTCATCTCATCTCTCATGTTCCAGTACGGTCTCACGTCCTCTGGTACAGCTGCCCTCGACTCTGGCCAGCCGTTCATCACGACCTGAAGTAGTCGCTGAAGAGTCACGTCATTGGCTGTAGCACTTCGGATTTGCTCGAGTCGCCCTGTACTTGCTGGGAAGTTCTTTGTAACGCTGTGGACCATAATCTCAATATCGTCAATGAGCTCATTGTCTGGCTCACCCTCTATGTAAGCACGTGAGAGAGCGTCGGCTACGTACAGCAGCTTCCCTGGTACATATGACAGGTTTATCTCGTATCGCTGTAGCTTCAACATCATTCGTTGTACGCGTGCCGTTGCGTTTCCGATCGGTTTCTTCATTATAATCTCAAGCGGCTTATGATCAGTCTGCGCTTCGATTTCCTTGCCATAAATGTACTGATGAAACCTGGAAGTCGCGAAAACGACCGCTAATAGTTCTTTCTCCAACTGTGCGTAGTGTAGCTCTGCACCGACTAGTGCCCTTGACGCATAAGCAACAACCTGCCCTTCTTGTAGAAGACACGCCCCTAGTCCACTCTTTGACGCGTCCGACTGCAACGTTACTGGTTTGTTCACGTCGTAGAACCTCAGCACTGGCAAACTGCTTAGAATTGTCTTCAACTCGTTCACTGCATCTGTATGCTCTTGTGTCCAACACCACGCCGCGTCCTCTTTCAGCAGCGCACGTAGAGGACCAGTGATGTGCGACTCTCGCGGGATGAACTTTGTCTGATACTTCACAACGTTCAGAAACCTCAGGACTGCGCGCTTGTCCTCAGGCAGTGGCATATCGTCGATGGCTCTCACTTTGCTAGGGTCTGGGCTGAGGCCTGCTTCCGATACTATATGTCCCATGTACAGCACCTCATTGACCTTCAACTGCACTTTTGACGAGTTGAACTTCACGTTTCGTTCTCTTGCCCTCTGGAAAACAGCACGCATGATGGCATCGTGATCTTGTTCATCATCCCCCGCGACGATGATGTCATCGGCTATCACGTACGCTCCTTTGATGTCACCAAACGTTAGTAGCATGCGTTTCTGCAGTACTTCACTGGCTGAACTGATGCCAAACGGCATGCGCAGAAACCTTTTTCTGCCCCATGGCGTGTGGAACGTGCAGAGGTAACTGGACTCATCCGACAGTCTGACGTGCCAGTACGCCATCGACATATCTATCACTGAAAATACTTTCTTTCCAGCTAGACGCGACTGCACATCCTCAGGAGTCGGGATCTCGAAATGTTCACGCTTAATCGCTCTATTGAGTGGTTTCGGGTCAAGACATAATCTCAACGATCCATTCCGCTTCTCCGTTATGACCAAGTTATTCACCCATGGTGTAGGTTGTTCTACATCTGCGACGATTCCATCCCTCTCTAACTTGTCTAGAGCCTTCTTTAAACTCTCCACTCTGGTGTATGGAAGTTTCCTGGTTGCCTGGACTACCGGCTGTACGTCCTCTTTCAGCTCGATATGATACGGATGCTCAAGTTCTCCAACTCCAGTGAACACGTCTTCATATTCGTTCATCAGAGTGTCACTCGTTAGTGGCTTCTCACGCGACATCTCGCCCACTCGTTTGACAAGTCCCAATGACTCGCACGCTCGACATCCAAGTAGTGGCACATTGGTGTGCGTAGTGACAAAGAACTCGATCAGTGTCGGTTTGTCCGCGTTCTCTGGTATGCACAGAAGCTTGACCGTGCCGGCTGGCTTCACTTTGACGTCATTCACGAATGCCGACAGTATCGTCTTTGTAGGCTGCAAGGCTGCATTCGGCTTTAGTGTCTCGTAGATCGTCATAGGCAACACATTCGCCTGTGCGCCAGTGTCCAACTTGAAGCTTATCTGCTGGCTGCCAATCATCATCTTCGTCATCCAGTCATCATCATGAGTAGTGTGTGCATGCACGTCCAAGAATAACGAACCCAGATACAGGCATTCATTACTCTCACATTGTTCATTGTTCACCATCCGCACCTTCCTATCGACTGTAGCAGTGCGGTGGTGTTCGCACATTACTGCGAAGTGGTTCCACCCCTTGCAACGGTTACACTGTTTACCGTACGCAGGGCATGACTTTGGTGGGTGTGACCTGCTACAGAATTTGCAGTGAATGCTTCCCTGTGTAGCCCGTGGTCTCGGTGTTCTATTATAACCACCCACAGTGTCATTGTTAGTTCCCTTGATACCCCTGCCAACTGCATGGGAGCCCTTGCTAAACGTGCTTGAACGAGATCTCTGCTTCACTACATTCACTTTAGCTTCTGGCTTTCCTTCAGACGCCATGACCTTCAGTTGCGCTCTTGTCGTCTCGGCTGCATGGCACACATCTAATGCCTTAGCTAGCGACAGATCTGACTCTCTCAAAAGTCTCTCTTTAACACGCTCGTCATTGACGCTGAACACTATCTTGTCACGGATCATCAGATCCTCCTGGTCACCAAATTCACACATTTTAGCTTTCATTCTCAAGTCCTTGATCCACTGATCCACTTGTTCCCCATTGCCTTGATTGCGAGACCAGAAACAATATCGTTCGTAAACTGTATTTTTACGTGGTTTGCAGTAGTGACGGAATTTGTCTAGCACCGTTTCCCAGTTGTCTCTATCTTCTGCTGGTGGGACGTTAGCAGGTCCTGCTGGTTTGAACTCAAACTGGTTGAATACTTCCTGGGCTTCCGGTCCAGCAGTATGTAGTAGTATGGCCACTTGGACAGCTTTAGGCTTCTTGTTCAATTCACACGCTGTGTAAAATGTCCTAAACTGCTGCTCCCAACTTCTCCATGCCTCATCTAAGTTGCTGGCATCGAACGCAATACTACTTGGTGGCTTGAAAAATTCCATTTTTCAGTCGTTGACAGTGACTCGACGTTTTGACACACAGTTCAGTTCAATTTTTAGTCGTCACTTCAAACTTCACCAACACAGTTTTTTCCGACCAACACATCCTACCCTAATAGTTTGTGTAGTTTGTCTTCTGACACCATGTTATGCTTTATAAAGCAGCATATTGCTTGTTTAATTGGAACTGGAAACACTAGACATGTGCAACTCGAATTTGACCGGAAGACAACAACCCTTTATTACCATCAACGGTGTAAGAGCTCACTGTAGTAAGTAGCTGTATAACGTACCAGTTATAACGATCCTGATACATGACACTTAGAATAGCGCGACCTATCTAATGGCGAGCGTGATGTGCGCCATACTCGCTCTAAATAACGACGACGTCTTTTAGATAGTATAATTTCGGAAGTCATCCATGGAGCCGGTGGCTTTTCTGACACCAATTTGAAATTTATAGGTGTATGTTTGTCAAGTAATGCAATGAGTACTTGACAGTACTGTTTATAGAAGTCAGATAGATGTTTTTTTTATCTGTGATAAGGTCAGATGTAAGGATATCAGCCATTAAAGTTGTAATGTCAATCCCATGAATGGCTCTATAAGACACATTGTGATTCGACTCTAAAGGGGTTATAGAAACGTTAATATTAGCAATGACAGTATGGTGGTCTGATAACCCATCTGAAACAGTAGGTGCTTGGATATTATTACAAGTTGAACGAGTTATCAAGAGCTCAAGCCAATGGTCATGTGTATATTTACATTATGAACCAGTAACAATTGATTACTGGTGTGTACGGAGCCTGCAACAGTCATCCAACCTGTCATGACACAGTCACACATAGACACAGTGAACTAGGAGTATGTCTATTGTATTTCATTGTCATGTATTGATATGTTGAGTTTCTGTGCTATTTAGCCAATATTTACTTATTAATAAAGTTACTGTTAATGCTATGTGACTGGTTAATGTGTATTTATTATAATGTTAATAACTTAATGTGGTTGTAAACATTGCATAAATTATATAACTGTCTTCATAATTATGGACATTCCAGCCTTTCATCGAAATGTAGCGGTCAGTCGTTAGCGTGCTAATATTAGCCAATATTAACTTATTATTTAAGTTAATGTTAAATGACTGATTAATGTATATATTTACTACCATAATTAATGTGGTTTACTGCTTGCATAAATTATACAAATATCTTCATAATCATGGACATTATGGCCTTTTACTGAAATGTGTCGGTCGATCTGTGGAGATCGCGTGCTAATTACCCAATATTGACTAATTAAATTATTACTAAATTATTTGTTAATGCCTATTTATTACCATCATTAATGTGGTTATACACATTGCATAATATGTATAAATATCTTCACAATCATGGGCATTATGGCCTTTAATTGGAATGTGTTGGTCTGTTGAGTTTGCATGCTACATTACTAAAATTAACTAATTAATTGTATTAATTTGGTTATAATTATTACTAAAAATATTAAATATTATAAATGTATTACTCTAGTTAATGTGTTTGAAAACCCTGAAAACAGTATTTAAATATGTGTATAAATAAAAAAGTTATGACATTTTAAAGGAAATATTTATCCACTCCATTTTGTCATTGTAAGAGATACACAAAAATTACGCTGTTTTGCCGTTTTTAAATCGCAATATATTTTGATCTATTAAAGATATCTTAATAAAATTAATATGTTTGTGATCCTTAAGCTGTTACCTTTAATTTAAGCACATTCCCAATGTTCTAGCATGATATTTAATTTTGTGTTGAAGTGCCTATCCATACCAACCCATACTCGTTAATTGGCCCGTACATCGTAAGTAGAATCTGCGACATCCGACTGATTTCGTGGGGATGCCTCACATATTGTTATTAACAATAATTATACACTTTAAAAGACGTATTCGAATGCAGATGTATAAACAATCAAATAAATATGACGTTTTCGTGACCTACCTGAACAATGCGGCAGTTTTCATGACACCTCAGCTTGTGACACAAATCACACAGTACGACTTCCAGCGAGGAAAATCTGCCACCACCGTCACGGTTCGAAACGATGAAAATGTGTCCTAATTGCGTGAAAGCGTTTATAAGGCGCATCCGCAGCGACGCCCCGGGGGCCAACTACACGACGTCACTCGAGATGTTCTCGCCACCCAGTAAACAAGGAACCAGTTTTTAACCAGTTTGACACGTGTCATACTGGTTCATAACAGGTACGGCTCCACC
This sequence comes from Paraescarpia echinospica, assembly GCA_020002185.1. Taxonomy (NCBI): domain Eukaryota; kingdom Metazoa; phylum Annelida; class Polychaeta; order Sabellida; family Siboglinidae; genus Paraescarpia; species Paraescarpia echinospica. Next base: position 32,395,539 of record CM034534.1, on the reverse strand, counting down.
AGTACGTGCATTCACGTGTATTAATGTGAATACACGTGTTCTGCCTATTTTCACGAGTTTTGAACCAGTTTGACAGGTGTAGTCTGGTCGGAAGAGGGGGTATCGTGCATCCCCCGGAAATCAACTTCTAATCAGAACAGAACAGAACAGAAGTGGATTTATTTATCCAGACTGTACATCCAATAATAATATGACAAATTATAATATAAAAAGGTGTACAATGAGGATGATGGACACTCCCACTAAGACTAGAAAATAAGTCGCTTCCGTGGGAGCCACACGTAGTATAATTATAGTTCAGTTTCTGTTGAAAGAAAAACAAACATGTCTATTATCTAAGCCATAAGCAGTATTTTATGGTGTTTGGGTGTGGGTGACATCATTGTGGTTGATTGCGTGTATACATGCAGGCATAACAGTTAATGTTTGTGCACGTGTTGTTGTAGTTATGAATGAAATGGTTCTTAGCGTAGTTTTAAAAACCATGTAAACTGTGTGTATACAGTTTAGCTGTCACACTAAGGGAAGTATTGTTCATTGTGTTTGGTAAACTGTATTTAAGACATAGTTTTACAAATGAATGATTTATACCGTAAATGTGAATTTTGTGTTGGTTGCGTGTATTGTGACCATGAATCATGGTATTTGTAGCTATTTTCCATCTTAGGAGATGAGCAGGTAATTTGTTATGTATAAATTTTTAGTAAAATTTTAATTCTTGAAGGGCTAAAATATAATTTACTTTTAGTAAGTTTTATTTTTTGAATAACGGGTCAGTGTGAGCATAAAAATGACTCAAAGTTATGCGTATAGCCCTTTTCTGAAGTTGATTAATTCTTTGAGAGTGGTACCCCCGTGTTGTTAAACAGTAACTTATGTGTGGTACTAATAATGTATTATACAATATTATTTGTATTCTCATTGGCAGAATTTGTTTAAGTCTATTTAGTATACCGATTATTCTGGAACATTTGTTTGATACATTTTCAGAGTGTTTTTTCCAGTTTAGATGTGTATCCAAAGTTAATCCCAGGAAATAAACACTGTCAACTTTTGTAATTATACTATTATTGATTTTAGGAATAGGTGTGTTAAATGTTTTTTGGGGTGTGTTTGAATTTAGATTTAGTTACATTAAGAGAAAGTTTATTTATTTCTAGCCATTCATAAATTTTCTGGAGTTCTTCATTAATCAATGTTTCAGCATCATCGGTGTGTGAGATTGTGAAATTGCTCATTGTACTCACCAAAGTAGTGTCGTCTGCATAGGATATAAAACTGAACATTTGGCTCGCTTGAGAAGTCATTAATATAAATAATAAACAGAATTGGTCCAAGAATGGAGCCTTGGGTTACTCCGGTTTATATAGATAAGATATCAGATTTTACATCATTAATTTCTACAAATTGTGTTCTATTTGATAGATAACTTTCATAAAGTTTCAGAGACACCCCTTCAATGCCGTAATGTTTTAATTTACAAAGTAATGTATTGTGGTCTAAGGTATCAAATGCTTTAGAGAGATCAAGAAATATGCAGACAAGTACCTCATTGTTATCCATGTAGGTTGTTGTTCGGTTTACAAGGTCTAATGCAGCATATTCCGTCGAGTGACCAGAACGAAAGCCATACTGGGATTTCAAAAAAAGGTTGTTACTTTCAAAATAGGAAGATAGTTGATTACCCATATTTTTTTCCAATACTTTAGATATAGCAGGCAGGAGTGAAATTGGTTTATAGTTGTTGATTATTGAAGGGTCACCGTTTTTAAATAACGGAATAACTTTGGCCACCTTTAGTTTTTCAGGGAATATTCCCGTATTAAAAACTTGATTTATAAGTAGCGTTAAAGATTGTATTATCTTAGGTGCGATTTGTTTTAGTAAATTGGTTGAAATGAAATCAGACCCGGTACTATTTTTAGACGGAAGGTTGTCTATTGTTTTTTTGTACAATTAGTTCGTCAACTTTGTTAAGTACAAATTTGCAGTTACAATGTTTATCAAAGTAATGCCTATGGTCTTTGTCACCTAAATATGTTATGTTATTAACCAGTTTTCTGCCGATATTTGTAAAGAAGGTGTTAAATGCGTTAGCTATATCTAGAGTGTCTGTAGTTTCTATATTATTTATACTGAATGATTCGGGAAAACTATTCTTCGTGTTTTTTCTTGAAATAATTTCATTTATAGTTTTCCACGTGTTTCTGATATCAGATTTATATTTAGCGAAAGTTGACGCAAAATAATGTTGTTTGGATTCTCTTTAATATGGTACCATAAGTTTTTTAATTAATACACATAATTTCGTATTCCCTTGAATTGGGATTTGTAAGTTTCATTCTCTTATATAATTTATCTCGAAACTTTATGGATTTTAGCAGACCCGTGGTAATCCATTTAGATTTTTTGTGTTTGTATTTATTAAACTTAACTAATTTATTTACCATATGCTTGTTCTTGGCCATTTCAATTACTTCGAATATAATGTCGTAGCTTAGATTAGGGTCTGTCTTCAATTTTTTGTCAAGTAAGTTGTATAAATCAGACGAATTAATGTCATTTATTATATTTAATCGGCGTCTCTAGATCGGAAAAAAATGCGTAAAAAACGATGAGCTATGTTAAAAAGTCGTTCGGATGTCCCACGTATCATTTTTATGCAAATCAGTGCCGCCATTACCGAAAAATCTGTTTCACTATATATCAGCCACTATTGTAGATAACTGAACAAATAAGGTGTCTAGATAAAGATCATAATAAAACTATTCTTAAAGTGACCACACGTGTCCGTGGCATACTAGTATTTAGTCATTACCGAAAAATCTATTAAAAAAATATATTGCAGATCAGTTGAGAGAGGGTTTTTGAGGGGTTTGTGAGGGCTATAATTTCAAAACTTTTATTTTTTGCGATCACAGGTCAAGGTCACGTGCTAGAGGGTCAATTTAAGGTGTTTTGAATACAGAAATTCCCCTAAATTCATTTATTAACTTATTTATTGAAATAGGTAATAACAGAACAGAAGACGTCTTCAAACATTGCAAGGGAAGTATTCTCCACTATCAGATCCATCACTCACCATCGCTTTCAATGAAACCGTCAAAGTCAAACTCGTCCACTTCTTCCTCTTCCTCCTCCTCCTCATCTTCACGATCACCAATATACAGAAGAGCAACCAGCGAAGTTGGCAGGACAGGACTGCGGGACCACACCGGTTCCAACACTCCTTCGTCAGTCCTCAACCATCCCTGCCCCTCGTCGTAGGGTTTCGGATTTTCCAGAATGGGTTCGTCAGCTCGCTTGTACAAGGCGACGCGGTGGTTCACATGCTGGATGTGCTTAGAGCAGAGTAACAGGGAGGAAGGTGGGAGCTAGCTTTGTTGGTCTGCGCCTATGTGGCTGCACCTATAGATGCTATATGGATATATTGCGGATTTTACAAGTTCTAGCCCATCTATGCAGCACTCAAGTTTGTATATATATATTTTATGAATACACCAAGAGGACACTAAGTGGTTTTATCAAGTGTTTGTGACTTTTTACTATTTTAACCGAATTACATTTTACATTTGCGATTGCATCTCTGTGACATTGACAAGCTGGTGATCAGTCATGTGTAACCCTGACAAAGTGAACATTGTTTACACGCCCAGCATGACTCAAGACTGCCTGTATCGGTTACGGCCCAGCGGTCACAGTCACAATCGGCTCAACAATGCTGCCTGGAGAGCTGCTTGTGAAGCGGGGGTGGCACTCCATCGGCCCACTCATCGAGGTTGTCGTGGGATGCACGCAAACAACGATCGATACATGTACTTGTGTCAGCGCGACCAACAGAATCCGCTAAGCCTGTACCTCGAGCACGTTACCTAAAGTGTATCAGACGCTGATGCCGATATTTCCTTCTTCACAGAGACCTGGCTGCGAGATGAGCATCAAGACATCGTTAACGATTTAACATTGCCGGGGTACGAGTTTAAGAAAATGAACCGATCGCTGAAACGGGGCGGTGGTCTGGTTTTTCTGCACAGAAGTTCGCTAAAATTGGTCGTGAGTAGACCTGCCGTGACACTGACCCACTTCGAGCTTTTACAACTGTCGTGTGACAAGCCATCGTACTACTTTGTATTGATATCTTCCAATATATCCGGCTTTCTGGACGAATACAAAGATCTCGTAACATCACTTGCGAACATTCCAGGACGACTGTTGATATTGGGCGATTTCAATTTTCACTTCAACGACGCATTATCGCCGGGAGTAAGACGAATAACGAACATTCTGGCTTCGACAGGACTCGTCCAGCATGTGACTGGTCCTATGCACCGTTCCAGCCACACGCTGGATGCCGTTATCTCCCGGAAAGAAGACACCATCCTCACATCTCCCGCAGCTGTCCTACCAACACGTTTTCGGATCACCACACAATAACATTTTCTATTGAAGGAGACGCGCCACGCCTACCATCAAACAAGTGGCGAGGGCGTGACTACCGTCATGTAGACCTGGATATCTTCAACGCTTCAAGCTGCACTAACCCCACACGATGACAATAACAGCGATAGCGTCGACTATCTCCTACAACAGTATCAACATTCCGTCTCTATCACACTCGACATTCATGCTCCAGTTGTGTCGCGAACTCGAAGATCAAAGAAAAGCCAACCACGGTTTGACGACGAAACCTTGGGTTTAAGGCGTAAGCGACGAGCACTTGAGAGAAAATGGCGCCTAACCGGACTCGAAATCGACAAGCAGATCTACTTGTCGCAAATAAACAACGTTAAACATCAAGTCCGAAACGCGAAAATCGCCTGCTACGGTGCAGCACTGAACAACGCTGACGCAAAAACAACATTCCAAGTGTTACATTCACTAACCAAATGCAGTGACCGGAAATTACCTGATCGCGAGAACGATGAATCAATGTGTCGTGCCTTTGTCGAGTTCTTTAAAGAAAAGGAAAAAAAGTCGTCGATGTTACGCATGCGAAAGTGACAACATAATCTATCGTGATGCCACTCATGCCTGCTGCTCCACCTGTATTGGAAGGTCTAAACAATCTCTGTTCAACTGACGCTGAAGAGCTGCAAACGATCATCATGTCCAGACCAACGAAATGCTGTCCACTTGATGTGGTACCTACATGGCTACTTAAAACTACTTTAACCGTTACGCTACCCACACTCGTCAACATTGTAAATGCGTCACTAAACACAGCTTTCAAACGCCTGAATCTGCACATGGCAACGAATAAGCTGCATGATGAAATGCAATCGGCTTATAGACAACATCATTCTACAGAAACAGCTCTGATGAAAGTATAACACGACATTGTGCGCAACCTTCACTCAGGACGTTGTGTCATGCTGGTTCTTCTTGACAGGAGTGCAGCATTCGACATGATTTAAGGAAATAAAAATAAAGCATTAGCTAAAATCCTTTTTCCATGTGTACACAAAGTTTAACATTGTATGTAACATTTGACAACATTAAACAAATACATAAAAATACATTTGTAGCATAAATTCGATTTTAAGCCCGTCTGTGAAGCGATTCCCGCGGAAAATAAAATTGTAATGAGCTAGGCGATCACGTGGTATCGTGACGTCACTTATGACACGCACACACACACACACACACACACACACACACACACACACACACACACACACACACACACACACACACACACACTCGCATCAGGCCGACCCTTTCCATGCATTCAGAGCATGTTTACAAGGATAGCTTTTGGGTCGAAACGAGTGTCAGAATGAGTTATTGTGCAATATTCCGACGTAATACAAACGCTAGTCATCTTAGAGGAACAAGCAGTTACCTTACGGTTCCACATGAATCGAATTTTATTCAAAACAACGAATGCGAATGGGCCCACAAGTCGACTAGGTTTCGCCGAGCTTGGCAAGGCTTGGCCTTGGGCTCGTTTTCAGAATAATTATATCGAATGCAACCAACGGGAGATAATCTACACCAATAAACATACATAGCAAACATATATTGTACCCAGCTACAGAAAGTAACGTGCATAATCCCATAATATCAGTTGAATATCGATATGTGAAGCAGGAGTTGTACAATTTATCATAACAACTTATGCTGCTAGCTCAGTTGGTAGACGTGTGGGTTTATTGCCATTTATTTCACAATCGGGCGACGCCGGTTCGATCCTAACAGCACGCAAACTTTTGATTTTCTTTACACTTTTTTGTTTACGTTTTCACGAAGTAATATAAACCAAATCATTTAGTATACTATGATGCACTGTTTGTAAAAAAAAAATATTTTTGTAGTAATTATTTATTCGCCACAAAAATGAAAATATGGTCATTATATATAACGATGTTTCTAAATTTTATTTATCCAGACAGATCACAATCTGTTTTCACATATATAATTACAATATATTACCGTACAATATATTTACAATTAATAAATTATATATCCATTAATTATATTTGTTTGGATAAATAAAATTTAGAAACATCGTTATAAATAACCATATTTTCATTTTTGTGGCGAATAAATAATGACTACAAAAATTATTTATACTTATTATTTGGTTTATATTACTTCGTGAAAACAAACAAAAAAGAGTGTAAAGAAAATTGATAGTTTGCATGCTGTCAGGATTGAATCGGCGTTGCCCGATTGTAAAATAAATAACAAGAAACTAACGCGCCTACCCACTGAGCAAGCGGACCAGCGGAAACTCTCTGACTGATTTATGTTGTTATAATAAATTGTACAACTCCTTCATATATCGATATTCTAGTGATATTATGAGATTATACATGTAATTTTATGTAGCTGGATACAATATAGGTTTGCTATGTATTTTTATTGGTGTAGATTATCTCCAGTTGGTTGCATTCGATTTAATTATTCTGAAAACGAGCCCAAGCTCGACAAAACCTAGTCGACTTGTAGGCCCATTCGCATTCGTTGTTTTGAATAAAATTCGATTCATGTGGAACCGTAAGATAACTGCTTGTTCCTCTATGAAGACTAGTTTTTGTATTATTACGTGGGAATATTGCACAATAACTCATTCTGTCGCTCGTTTCGACCCAAAAGCTATACTTGTAAACATGCTCTGAATGCATGGAAAGGGTCGGCCTGATGCGAGTTTGAGTCATAAGTGACGTCACATCTCGGCATCCTGAAAAGCGCGCCAAAAATATGCATATTCAAAAATGTCCGGATGCTCAGCATAAAATGTGGAATTTATAATTAAAAAAAATTTCTTCATTTTTTTGGCTTGGTGGACGAGGAAATAGATAGCAGGATGTAATATAACATGAATTCAAGCACTAAGTGTTTTTATTCCCTTTAACATTGACGAATTGTTGAGCACTCTGGTTTCACGATTCAACATCGGCAGTATGGCACTTGACTGGTTTAGATCATACTTGACCGGCAGATCTCAGTGTGTCACGATTGGTTCGTCTTCATCGAACGCAATCCCCATCTACCACGGTGTACCTCAGGGTTCAGTACTTGGACCAGTGATGTTCAACGCATATACGACACCCATTGCTGACATCTGCAAGAAACATCATGTGCTTTACCACCGATTCGCTGATGACATCCAGGTATAGGTCAGCTATAACCCTATGGTGCCTGACGAACTGGAAAACACTAAACAGCTGCTCATCTAGTGCATCTCCGAGATTAGAGCATGGATGCTGATGCATCAACTTTAACTCAACAATAACAAAACTGAGTTTATCGTGCTGCAGTCACCACGCAATCTACGTGTTTATGGCAGCCCTAGCTTATAACTACCTGGACTTAACCTTGCAATCAACAGATGCAGCGACAAATCTAGGCTGCTACTTCAACCGACACATGCAGTTAGACCGCCTCGTCTCCAGCTATTGTTCTTCGGCCTACTACCATCTACGCCTAATCGGCAGAATTCGTCACCTGCTGACGCGAGACGCGTGCCATGCTGCAATACGCTGTCTTGTGCTAAGTCGCCTCGACTACTATAATGCTTTACTCGATGGATTGAACAATGGACAGACCAACCGACTTCAATGAGCACAGAACTCGGCCGCTCGCCTCATCAACCGCGTCAGACGGCGAGATCACATCACACCAATTCTGCAATCACTGCATCGGCTGCCGATCAGAATGAGGATCACCTTCAAGATAATGTACTTGCATATTTAAGATCCTGCATGGCTTAGCCCCGAACTACCTCAACTGTGCGATAGTTCGCAACGCGCACACACGTGCATTGCCATCGGTGAGCTTCTCGCGGTGACGGTGTCGGACTGGGCAGCTTTGCAGTGACAGGCCCACATAATTATTATTATGTGGAATAGCTTGCCAAAGTGTGTGCGATCGGTTGGAATGTTGGCGGCTTTCCGGAAACAACTTAAAACCCATCTATTTCGCCTGCACTACATGCCTTGATGCAAGCACTGCTGCCACATGTAAATGACACTGGTTTCTATTTTATAGCATTGATTGGTTTTTAATTTTATTGTTTGAAATTGTATTTTACACCCTAATTTATTTATTTTTATTTGTGTATATTTTATCTTAACTATTTTATTTTATTTATTTATATTTTAGCATTTAGTCAACGCATCATTTTAATATGTGAAGCGCTTTGATTAGTATTTACTTACTTAAAAAGCGCTAAATTAAAAAACGTAATTGTTATTATTATAAGGTGTGGTCCTGCGGTACTGTCCTACCAACCTCGCTGGTTGATCTCCTGTGCACCAGTGATCGTGAAGAGGAGGAGAAGGAGGAAGAGGAAGAAGAGGACGAGTTTGACTTTACACACAGGACAGTTTCATTGAAAGCGATGGTGAGTGATGGATCTGATAGTGGAAAAAACTTCCCTTGCAATGTTTGAAGACGTCTTCTGTTCTGTTATTACCTACTTCAATCGATTAGTTAATAAATTAATTTAGTGGAATGTCTGTATTCAAAACACCTTGAATTTACCCCCTAGCATGTGACCTTGACCTGTGATCACACAAAAATAGAAGTTTTGAAATAATTGCCTTCAGTGAAAACCATGCGGTCCTTTCGGGGCGTATCAGCGGCGCTCTTGAGGAGAGGGTGACATTTATTTCAAACAGCTGGCCATGGAGCGCATGCTGAAGTACTTCTTCATCGCTGGACATGTGCAGTATGCCCGCTATCTCACTCAGTACCTGCTGGAGATGCATGTGATCCCTGCTAACTAAAAAGGTTCGAGAAACAAGTCAGAGAACTATAGACCAGTGAGTTTAACATCAGCGATTTGCAAATTATTAGAAAGAGTAATTAAAGATCACATGGTGGATTTTCTTGTTAAACATAACTTGATAAACCCATCTCAACATGGGTTTTTTAAAGCGAGGTCATGCTTAACCAATATGTTATGTTTTTTGGAAGACATCACTAAATGGGTAGATGAGGGATCACCAGTAGATATCGTCTACTTAGATTTTCAAAAAGCTTTCGACAAAGTACCACATCAAAGACTACTGCTTAAACTAAAGGCCCATGGCATAGGAAATGGGATAATAAACTGGATAGAAAAATGGCTGATTGACAGAAGACAACGTGTAGTAGTTGATGGGGAGGCTTCAAACTGGAAATCGGTATTGAGTGGGGTACCACAGGGATCAGTACTGGGACCTACATTATTCTTAATATACATCAACGATTTGGATGATGAAATAACAAGCAAGGTGTTGAAATTTGCGGATGATACAAAAGTGTTTAGAAGGATTAAAAGTGATGGAGATAGACAACATTCACAAGATGATCTTGACAAGTTGATCAAATAGTTTGAAAAGTGGCAAATGCTGTTCAATTTTGGGAAATGTAAATGCCTCCACACAGGACACGGGGACGACGATGTACAATATACAATGGGGTACTGTACTAAGTACTACTGTAAAAGAAAAGGACTTAGGGTTAACCATTAGTGCTGATATGAAGGTTTCAGAGCAGTGTGGAATTGCAGCTTCAAAGGGAAATCAAATCCTTGGATTAATTAGGCGAAACATAACGTATAAGGCAAAAGAGCTAATAATACCGCTGTACAAAACAATAGTTAGGCCTCATTTAGAATATTGTATTCAAGCGTGGAGGCCATATAGCAGGAAGGACATAGATATGCTAGAAAGAGTACAGAGGAGAGCAACTAAAATGATATCAAAACTGAGGGATCGTAGTTACGAAATACGTCTAAAAAATGCAGCTTAACAACACTAGAGACCAGGAGATTGAGAGGAGATCAGATAGAAGTGTTTAAAATAATGAATGGTTATGAAAATATTGATAGAAATATTGTTTTCTCAGTTAAGAAAGATAGAAGGACTGGAGAACATGAAGTTACATTAGCAAAGGAGCAGTGTAGATTAGATATAAGAAAGTTCTCATTTTCACAAGGGACTGTAAATGAATGGAACATATTATCTGCTGATTGTGTGGGTGCTAGTAGCGTGAATATGTTTAAAAATAAAATCGACACATACCTCAGCAGGGCGGGACACACATAAATAAAAGGGTCGGACTCTCCATAAGCCAAAGGGCTTCCTTGTCCACCTGCCACCTAGAGTTAAGGCTCTGGGTGGCAATCTTGTTAAATCTTGTTAAATAAGAAATTTCTCTGATAAAAGAACAACAATAGTAAATGCAGGTTACTTACAGACACGAGTAGATTTGTCTTCCTTCAAGGTGTATCCATGGCTACAAGCTTTGCACACATAATTGTCGTCAGAGTTTATGCATTCGACCAACAGACAGGACTCTGAACAGCATCAACAACCAGAAAACATCTGATCTCAGTTCCATAATTTGTTGTAACATCAATGGGCTACTACTAGTGAACTGGATATCCTGGAAGTAGATTGACAAATTACTGCATCTGATTAGTGCTGTTAGATACTGTTAGGGGATGTGAACATATTGTTATACGTGTAAACCATCTGGATAGGTTATCATGAAAGAAAAGCAAGATGCGTGTACAATAAATCATGCTTTGTGCAATAACTAATGTCAACACATTAAACAAAATTAATGTACAACCAACGGGTGACAGTTATAGACAAAGCAATGTTCTTACTCTTGCACATCTTGCTTTTGTCCTTGATGTAGTTTGATTGACAGATATCACCTGTGATGACGCCTCCCGACAGTGAACACTTGTCGCACTTGGCCGGGCAAACTGGGCAGATAAAGCATTACCATATGATTATTACAACTTCTGAAACTATGTGCACACGAGTAACACAAATGACTTTCACAATGTAACATGAGCAATATGAATTACTTCCACAATGTAACATGAGTAACACAAATGATTTCCACAAAGTAACATGAGTAACACGAATGACTTGCCATAAGAGGGAGATGGGTCGGTCTTATGTTGCGAAAGAATGGGGATAACCAAGACAGCCTTGAGATGGAACCCCAAGGGAAACAAAATAGAGAAAGACCCAAAACAACCTGAAGAACTGTGAAGGAGGAAGTCTGAGATATATCGTCTCTGCCTTAATTATGCGACAGTAGGCACAAAAGAACATTAAATAAGTATGTCATTTTACTATTTCACTCAGTTGACATGATTGTGATATCTACATGAACACATTGAGCGATTTGTAATCTACTAGATTAAAAATGTTACTATATAAGTGGTATTAATGTTTGTAACATATACATGTGTAAACAGTGCACGTATAGTATTTATATTTTCCCAATTAGATTAGCCGGAACATAAAAAAATCACAACTTTATTTAATCTCGGAAATGTTCAAATTCCTTAAAATAGTATCTTTGTCACAACAAACACTTTAAATGTAAGCCAGGTTCCACACGCTGTTGTTTAGTGCAAACATGCTCTAAAGATAGGGCTAGAGGAATGAAGTGACGATAGTAAAGGAACATTGTAGAATATATATATAAGAAAGCATTCAATCTGAGAGCATGTAAATTAAAGGAACACATTATCTGCTGGTTGTGTAAATGCTGGCGGTGTGAACAGGTTTCCATACTAAACTGAAAAATATCTCAGAAGGGTAAGTTACGCATAGAAATAAAAATGTTGGTTTCTCGGTAAGTTATAGGTTTCATAGTTCACTTACCATCTGATGTTTTTGTTCTATCTCTTATTTACGTGTTAGCTTTTATTTATCTATTACATTGGGTCGCGACACAGTCTAAACTGTATGATATTTGTCAATGTTGTTCTATTTATGTGCGTGCGTGCGTGCGTGCATGTGTGCATGCCTGTGTGTGTAGTATTAATATGAGAACGCATTTGTAGTATCTTAACTACAATCATACCTACACAAATAAACTTGAATATAGTTGACTGATACAGCTTCATGGAAGATGTTTGCGAGGCAGTGTCGTGTCTAAGATGACAATATTCTCTTGTTAAGCATCTATCACTAGTCTGCTGTTTATATTTGGTTAAGATACTCACTTGCACAAGAAGCGTCTGATTTCATCTGGATGCCCTTGCAGTCTGTTTTTGTAGATGATACAACAAATGCGTGTTCACACAATGGAAACGGCAGACAACTTATAATGTTTATGTAAACAGGGCAACTTGTAAGATATAAAGAAAATCACTAAACCTAAAGTCACACTTCTTGACAGTGCATATGTTACAATGTACTATTGAACACTCAAACTACTACCAAACAACTTTAGTTTACGGATGTCACAAAAATGATTAGATGTAAGTTATTGTGCCATACAAAACACCAATGATTATAAACCGAAATGTTTCATGTAGAACATTTCAATATTAACACTTTTACGTTCCACTTGCAGTATTCAAATTTAGTTCAAGCAGATTACATAAACTGAAACATCATCCAAGAAACGCAATTGCAATGTAATTATGACTGCTGACTGAGAATGTATCAGAATTAAGTATGTGAAGAATGGTTTATGTGTCATCTGGTGGCTAAGGATAGTCTGTTTTACCAAGTATCTGTCCCAGTGTAGTAACTCTAAAACAACTATAGTATTCAACTATATTATCTATTACAATATGATGGCAATAGTAGTGAGGAAATTTAGATTTTTTTCAGGGTACAATTTTCTTATAATCTGACAGAACGTTAACTTAGTCACCAGTGGGAAAGTCAACTGTGCTCTGTGCCCTACATCGATCTCTTGAGTTGAGACACGTGTTGAGCGAAGGTTCCTTTGAATATTAAAAAAAAAATAGTCTATTGCATTGCAACAACTGCTTGCCAGAACCTCAGTCTCATATTCTAGGGTTATAAGATTTTAAATTATTCTAAATATCTACATACTGCTGACATTACTTTATGTAATATTTGTGATATGAACCTGTTCATTTTTAAACTGCCAATGACCAGCAATATCACTCAAAAAGGGCAAAATATTCAATTTGAAAGTGTTACAACACTTGTTTAATGTGTCTCAAGGGACTAACAACACAATTCCAGTAGTTTATTTACAAGGTTGTCCATCTACATTTACGTTATGACCCTACATATATGTAGGTATTATATTTGGAGGCAAACTTTTTACAGCATTCCATGTCTGTTCAACCCACTTGGCCTGTGGCGTGTGTATGGGTGGACACCAAATTGTCAGTACCTCCATTGTAAAATGAACAAAACAAACACAGTGGTAGCGGTATTTGTGAATTTTTAATACGGTACTTTCAGAGGTTTAAAATACAATATTTTATTAGAACAAAGCCGTGTATACAACAGGAAACTAAGCTGCCTGCAGACAATATTGCAAAGAGACAAGCAGAATGTAATTGTTCTTAGAAGGTGGCCCAGTAACACACCGAGTTGCACTAAAACGCTGCACTCAAACAGTTTAGTTTGATCTCTCTGCAATATTTCTGTGGTAGATGGTCTTGGTAATGAGATTACAACACCATTTGATGTCCCTGCGAATGCCAACGTAATAACTGATGAAGATTGAAAACCACAACTGTCCATTGCTTTCTCAGCTAGCTACTTATCCAGGAGCACACCAGAGTCTGTGGCAAGTACAACCAAATTCGTCTTTCTTCAGATGCTTAAGTCCTGGGAAAACATAATTAAACAAGACTGTGTTCAGACATTCACTTTTAAGTATTCATCAACGACAGCAAATTGTGCGTCAACAGTTTTGAGGAAAATAAATGGAGCAGATAAGATTGATTGGATTTGTATGTGTGCATGCAACTTGTAAAGTGACTTGTTTTTATTGCGACACTGACACAGATACAGCCATAAGTGTAGGGAAACATCAGTTTCAATTTGCGACACAATGACTCTGTCACACTCAATTAGATGTCACATTCAATCTGATGGTACATTCAATCAGATGTCACCTGATGTCTTCAGAATGACATATTTCAAACATTCAGCCATTTTCAACTTTGGATGGTCTACATAAAAAGTATTCTTATTTATATCATCTATGTCAGCTGTCTGCATGACATCAGTGCAGTAACAACCGTAACTGTGATGTCACCAATGTCAGTGTCACCCTGTCATCATTATCAAAGTCACCCTGTCATCACTGTTGTGTCACCCTGTCACCACAGTCAGTGTCAACCTGTCATCACTGTTGGTGTCACCCTGTCACCAAAGTCGGTGTAACCCTGTCATTACTGTTGATGTCACCCTGTAATCACTGTTGGTGTTACACTGTCACCAATGTCAGTGTCACCCTGTCAACACTCTCGGCGTCACCCAGTCACCTCCATTGTATCAGTTTGTCACCATTGACAGTGTCACGTACCCTGTCACCACAGCCAGTGTCACACTGTAACCACAGCCAGTGTCACCCTGACACCACAGCCAGTGTTACCCTGACAGTGTGGTCTTGTGACCACTGACAGTATGGTGATGTGACCACTGACAGTGTGGTGATGTGACCACTGACAGTGTGGTGATGTGACCACAGACAGTGTAGTGATGTGACCACTGACAGTGTGGTGATATGACCACTGACTGAGGTGATGTGACAACTGACAGTGTAGTGATGTGACCACTGACAGTGTGGTGATGTGACCACTGACAGTATGGTGATGTGACCACTGACAGTGTGTTGATGTGACCACTGAGTGTGGTGATGTGACCACTGACGGTGTGGTAATGTGACCACTGACAGTGTGGTGATATGACCACTGACTGTAGTGATGTGACCATTGACAGTGTGTTGATGTGACCACTGACAGTGTGATGATGTGACCATTGAGTGTGGTGATGTGACAACTGACAGTGTAGTGATGTGACCACTGACAGTGTGGTGATGTGACCACTGACAGTGTAGTGATGTGACCACTGACAGTGTGGTGATGTGACCACTGAGTGTAGTGACTTGACCACTGACAGTGTGTTGATGTGACCACTGAGTGTGGTGATGTGACCACTATCAGTGTGGTAATGTGACCACTGAAGGTTTTGTATAATTTAATTTAAATGACTAAATGTGACATAATTTGACAACTACAAAGATGGTGATATAATGACCAATTTACTTGATGAGAAATGACCTGAGTTACCTTGATGTTGCCCCCAAAGAAGAGCAAGGGGTAGGATGATACCATGGTGGTGCCATACAGGAAGATCTAAAAACAAACAGCACAGTGCACTTCACACTGACTTGATATAGAACTAGGGTTACATTCTTGAACAACTTGGTGCAATAATTCCAACATTTAACAGTACATCATAGTTTAAAAAAATCAGTAACTAATTTAAGATGATTATATTCACAAAATTTGTTACTTCCAATCATACACGTAGAAAGAAGCGTAGACAAGAATATAAAATGTAATAATGTTACTGCCTTCCAACGAGCATACAATGTCATATGGCAACCGTGTTGACCATGACATGACATTGACCCTCACCTTGGAGGTCATCATCTTGAGGTGGTAGACGAGCCAGCGAGAGTTGATTTGCATCGCGCTCCAGTTGACTGACTGTGGATGAAGCAAGATTCACCTCTCTGTCTTTGTCGACAGCAACAAGTCACAAACGCAACTAGATACACGGCACCAGGCTAACTAGCAGTAGCTGTGAAGTTCCAAAGTAGTTCCATTACATCTGAAAAAATATGATCGTAGAACGCACTGGTCAGCAGCCTGCATCCGTACTCATTGCCCAGTGATGCCTCCAATGGTTCAGTCACATGCAATGCATAGCAGCAGACTACACTGCATCACAGGTGAACCAATCCCATCCATATATAACGCCACCTGAAAAAGGCCCTGCGGTCGCCCTCGCCGTTGATTGATTGATTGCGTCAAGCAGGATCTGGACAGCCTGGGACTTACGCTTGAGGAGGCTGAGCGGATGGCCACTGACCGCCCCACCTGGAGGGCGGTGATATGTGACCTCTATGCTAGAGACCGGGCGAGAGCACTAAGTCAAAACGGGCACTCTAGATACTGGTCTCCTTACATTAATTATTTACTCTCCCATACTTTCACCCCCTCAACATGAGGGAACTTCCCTCCAAACACATTCTGGGCACAGACAGACTCACCCTCTCACAGACTTACCATCTCACAGTCTTACCCTCTCATACACTTACCCTCTCACATACTTACCCTCTCACAGTCTTACTCTCTCACATATTGTCTCTCAGACTTACTCTCTTTCACACTAACCCTCTCTCAAACTTACTCTCTCACATATTCTCTCTCAGAATTACCCTTTCTCAGACTTACCCTCTCTCAGACTTAAACTCACTCAGACGTACTCTCTCTTAGACTTACCCTCTCTCAGACTTAAACTCACTCAGACTTACTCTCTCAAATACTCTCTCTCAGACTTACCTTCTCACAGACTCACCCTCTCACGGACTTCCTCTCTCACAGACTTCTTCACTTTGTAAATGTTTGCCACATTAGGGTAGGGTCCAGCACAGATGATTGTCTGCACCAGCTGTTTGTTGTCTGTGACAAATAAACACATCTGTACAGCACAGTTCACACACAACACATGTCTGTACAGCACAGTACACACACAACACATGTCTATACAGCACAGTACACATACAACACATGTCTGTACAGTACAGTACACACACAATACATGTCTGTACAGCACAGTTCACACACAACACATGTATGTACAGCACAGTACACACACAACACATGTATGTACAGCTTAGTACACACTCAACATATGTATGTACACCACAGTACGCATAAGACACATATACCACAGTTCACACACAACACATGTCTGTACAGCACAGTACACACACAACACATGTTTGTACAGCACAGTACACATAAAACATATGTCTGTACAGCACAGTACACATACAACACATGTTTGTATACCACAGTACACACACAACACATGCCTGTACAGCACAGTACACATAAGACACATACACCACAGTACACACACAACACATGTCTGTACATCACAGTACACACACAAGATATGTCTGTACAGCACAGTACACATGCAACACATGTCTGTACAGCACAGTACACATAAGACACATGTTTATACAGCACAGTACACATACAACACATGTATGTACAGCACAGTACACACACAACACATGTTTGTACAGCACATTACACACACAACACATGTTTGTACATCACAGTACACACACAACACATGTCTGTACAGCACAGTACACATAAGACACATACACCACAGTAAACATACAACACATGTCTGTACAGCACAGTATACATGCAACACATGTCTGTACAGCACAGTACACATACAACACATGTCTGTACAGCACACTACACATAAGACGCATACACCACAGTACACATACAACGCATGTATGTACAGCACAGTATACATAAACACATGTCTGTACAGCACAGTATACATACAACACATGTATGTACAGCACAGTACACACACAACACATGTCTGTATAGCACAGTACACATAAGACACATACACCACAGTACACATACAACACATGTCTGTACAGCACAGTATACATACAACACATGTCTGTACAGCACAGTACACATACAACACATGTTTGTACAGCACAGTACACACACAACACATGTGTTTACAGCACAGTACACATATGCCACATACACCACAGTACACATACAACACATGTCTGTACAGCACAGTACACATACAACACATGTCTGTACAGCACAGTACACATACAACACATGTCTGTACCGCACAGTACACATACAACACATGTCTGTACAGCACAGTACGTACAACATATATCTGTACATTACAGTACACATGTCGCACATAATGCAGATATCTGTTATATCACATAATGGTAACATTAGCAAAACGTCTACCACAGTCTAAACAAAACAAAACAATTTGTATATAATTTATTTCGTTGTACAATAATTAACAAATTATTGAATAAACACAGCATAAAAATAAGTTACATTCCACGTTCAAAGACAGTCATCAGACCAACATAGAAATCACTTCTTTGGGAATATGACGGTTCAGTTATTGTCGTTTAATTAAGTGTCCAACTTTTTTAGATTTACTGTTTAAATCAGTTTTAAACAACTCTATGTAAAGCAATCAAGAGCATTTTATTGTAGATTTGGGTGCTATGCAAATTTCGACCGTTTATTGTTATAACTGTCTTTGAGGTATTTCTGCCTCATCTCTGCCAGCGTGCTCAGCTGGCTTCTGTGCCCAGCCTCTGTATCTGAGTTGCGGTTGGCATCAGCTGCTTTCGGGTTATCTGACATGATGAATCCCATCTTATGCAGGAACTGGGCAAACTGACGTCTCATGTCCTGTAACATCTAAACACAACACAGGAGGTACACAACTGACATCAGACATTCTTCTTCCAGTGAATGCCCACAATCATTTGTTTGATTATTCTGGCATAGGGAGTTTAGATAATGGGATCCCAGCTCAGTGAGTACGCAACAGGTCTTTTCATTTCCCTGAGTGGGATTTTTTACTTCCCCTGGCATAGACACCAGATAGAAGGGACCAACACAGGTAACGTTGGGTGAACAAAACTGAACAAGTTTCGACTCGATGGCCAATACCAGTCCGGACCCACCGACCAATCGGCACCAGGATTTGTACCCTGGCTCCTCTGATTGACAGTCCGGCACCCTAACTACTCGACCACCATGCCCCATATTCACAGCAGACTTTGTCTTCAAAAGGAAAGCGGTACACTATTTATTCTAATGTAATGTTGTATATTAATACAGAATAAATGTGTTAACAGTATACTGTCTGTGGCATTAACTTCTGAGGTTCTCTCGGAATTACGTTGTTCCTTTTGGTCCATGTTCTCTCTGGAATCCGTTGATGTTTCATAAATCCAGTCTGAGTTTTCCACTTTCAAGATCTCTTTGAACACACCTCCCTCGCACACTATCCACTTTCTTGGTTCTCCGGTCTTGCTGTTACATTCATCGCACTCAACCTTCTCTGACTTCACTTCGATGTATGGTTCACGGTATTCTGTCTTTGGTCAGTCTGATGACGCAGCTTTCCGAACGGCAGGAATCCTTCTTGTACATGCATTTCTGCCGAGTGGTCTTCAGACGTTATGCATGTTAGACCTCAGTGAAGATCAGAACAATGTTTTGGATACTAAATAATGTGTATCAAAACAATAACTGATATTCTAGGTAATAATGTACCACGTTTAAGTGTGTATTTGTCTACATAACAACATTACGTTTTTTACGTGCAGCACCGTGCCTTTGGAACAATGTGCTAGACGTGTACCTTCAAGTGGCAGTTTAGGATTTATTTTCGTAAGTTACTTTTTATTTAAATTATGTGTATGCAGTTGTAGATTCTGAACATTTCAAACATGTTGTTTATAGAATTGGTGTACTAGTATATATATATGTATATATATACATATACAGGTATATATATATATACCTGTATATGTATATATATATATAAAACGAAGCTGATATTTGTACAGAAGACGCTAAAAATTAGGGGTAACCTATTACTTGCGACATTGTACATGATTGTTTATAATAATACTATCAAAATAGAAATTAGGTACTGATTATATCTTGAACAAGAGTCACATTTTGTGAATTTAAAGTTGCATTGTGTCAAATACTAGTTTTCTGTTATGTATGAATTATATATATATATATATATATATATATATATATATCATTCATGCATAAACGTGATAGCCCTGTAATGCCTCTATGAAGGGCCACAGCCGCCATAGTTATTAGTGTAGAATAGTTCTGTTATGATATTTCACTGCATATGTACATAGTACAATTATTTATTTTATGCAGTGGTGATTGCAATTCTCCGGGATGAATATTAGTAACCAACGCTTATTATATTTATACATAATGAAGCCTTTTTTCTGAACCCCAGAGTAGCCTCAGTGCATGTGTGCCATCGGTGAACTTTAACAATGAGACGAATCAGTAGCATTATAATTTGCAACGCTTACAAATAACATTGGACCGAGTGTAGACCCTCTGTGGTACACCACTGATCCCCTTTTGCCAATCTGACTCCACACCACTTGTGCTCACTCGTTCTGATCTGTCGGTTAACCAATTTTCAATTCAGCTTCGATATTAGCCTGCGATGAGGGACCGTACCAAAAGCTTTGCTGCAATCCAAGTATACAGCAGATCACATCACGCCAACCAGATATTCCTTTTCACTGAAAGATGTAACTTCTTCTAGGAACAATGTGTGATTACTAAGCGTGTATTGTTGGTCTAAAATGTGTGTGTGTGTGTGTGTGTGTGTGTGTGTGTGTGTGTGTGTGTGTGTGTGTGTGTGTGTGTGTGTGTGTGTGTGTGTGTGTGTGTGTGTGTGTGTGCATGTGAAGCTGGAATCAATAAAGAATAAGAAATGTAGATCCCGATATTCAAATATCATACAAGAGACTAGAAAACAGCCAATTATCCGCGTCGTAATGCTGCCGTAACTGTGTAAGGAAAGTCCTGCGTAACAACATCGTTACTGATGATACTACTACTGCCTCGGAGCTAAACAAAGAGCAATCTACCAGGACAGATGGGCGACCACCCTGGATTTTTGATAGATCAAGCACCTTACAGTCCGGCTTGGAGTCACTGTATAAATATATTATTGTTCTTTTATTAGTTTATTTAAGTACCATGTGTAATACCTATCACATTATGATCTGTACTTAATAATAATAATAAATAATAATATATTTTATTTGGTATAGCGCCACATCCAGTATTGTTCGTGGCGCTTCACAACATATTAAAATACATAAAAATGGTAGAATTGCAATAAATATGTATATGTATATTAATTTAAAATAACTATTAGTGGTAAAGAATAAAATAAATAAATACATACATATTGAATAATGTAGAATTTCTAAATAAAGAAGTAAATAAATAGCAGTTATTCATCAAATTAAATAATATTAATAATAATCAATCTAGCACAATAACTATATAAAATAATACTAATAAATAAATATATATCTGTATGATTAATAATAATAAATAATTTAGTAAAACATTTGATATAAAATAGTTTACGTGAGGAATAATGAATAATCATTATACGAATACGATAACTAATTAAAATTGGTTTTAGTAGAGGGCAGTGTTCATGCAGAGTGGCACTAATATGAAACACAAAAGAAATGTGTCTTCAGACGACATTTGAAGCTGGCGAGAGTGTCACAGGTTTTAACAACACTCGGTAAAGTGTTCCATAGGGACGCAGCAGCTACAGCGAACGAGCCGTCCCCAGCCTTGACACGAGTGCGCTTCACTTCCAACATGTTACTGCTCGCAGAGCGCAGTGCTCTTGCCGATTGATATGGGTGCACGAGTTCACACAGGTACACGGGCGCGTCATTGTGCATGGCTTTGTACGTCAGTACCAGTATCTTGTAATCCACTCTGCGCGCAACAGGCAGCCAACGAAGTTCGCGTAACAGGGGCGTGGCGCTGTCACTACGTGGACGACGCATGATCAGTCTGGCAGCCGAGTTGTGTATTCGTTGCAGACGCGCGATGTTAACTGCAGACAAGAGTGCGTTGCAGTAGTCAATCCGCGATGTGATGATGGCATTGACTACGCGTTCCTTTGTTGGTTTGGGTAAAAAACGGCTAAACTGATTGATGTGGCGGAGGTAGAATGAGCATGCGCTGACAGTTTGCGACACTTGCTTTTTCATATCTAGAGTAGCCTCAGTGCATGTGTGCCATCGGTGAACTTTAACAATGAGACGAATCAGTAGCATTATAATTTGCAACGCATACAAATAACATTGGACCGAGTGTAGACCCTGTGTGGTACACCACTGATCTCCTTTTGCCAATCTGACTCCACACCACTTGTGCTCACTCGTTCTGATCTGTCGGTTAACCAATTTTCAATTCAGCTTCGATATTAGCCTGCGATGAGGGACCGTACCAAAAGCTTTGCTGAAATCCAAGTATACAGCAGATCACATCACGCCAACCAGATATTCCTTTTCACTGAAAGATGTAACTTCTTCTAGGAACAATGTGTGATTACTAAGCGTGTATTGTTGGTCTAACATATATTATGAGAATAGAGACAGCTCAAGTTGTTAGTGATGTTCATAATATATAATCTAGATTAAAGAGATTCTTCACATTTCATACTTGTGACGTCAAGCTAATTGGGCGGTAGATTCCTGGTTTTGGCTTTCTTATGGATTTTCAATGCATGCTATTTGCATCAAATCAATATTGTTGTACCTCCCCACTTTTAAAGCCCTTCGTAAACAATGCATATAACATCCAGCAAGTTCTTCTGTTCCCCTGCCTATTTAGTAGGCCTACAACTTTGAAAATGTCATCTGTTCGCGAAGACTTCTTGAGCTTAATGCATATTTTGGACACCTCAACGGTGATACCATTTAATAAATAAATAAAATAATAGTAATAAATATCGTCACCACGTCTCCGAATCATCTTAACCGGAACTAGAATTATGCCTGGATACCCAATAATGAAAAGTGTCGCAAAATGATTGCTGAATATTGTTATCGTCATGAGGTTATCATTGATAACAGTGTTTTTATATGCTCATTTTCATTTGGTCCTTCAGGTTCTTTCACTTTTTGTTTTGACCTAGCGTATGTGTAGACACATTCGGAATCTTTTACACAAATATTGTGTAAGAGAAAGATTATTTCTGAACAAGGATATATATTATATATTGTTTATTTGAGGATACGACCATTATATAACCAGCTGTCGGTGCGTGTATGATCACTTTTGAACGTTGTCGTTTCAAACTCATTGGAAACAACTTTCTTTCTTTTTTTGCAGATTTATTTTACACCGAGTGATGAATTAATAAAACGAATGAAGCTCACTGAAATTTTAATTTTTGTTCACTCTTTCAGTTCGTATGCGCAATACCAAGACGTTTGATTAATCTTAAAGTCAATTGAAGTCAATTTTAATTCCGTCGACGCCAGGGATAAGAAGCGGAGACGGGAGAATGTGTGGAGAAGAACTAAACTGGAGATTCATCGGCAATTATATGTCACCGCTCGTGAAGAATGCACTGCTTTGATATCAGCACGCAAAACGGATTATTATCAAAACCGCCTGGAGAAGGCAAACAACAAAACCATGTTTCGATTACCGAGATCGCTTGATGGCCACCGCATACAGGAACACCCTGAATTCCACTTGACAGCCCAAAGATGCGAACAATGTTTACGTTTCTTTAGTGAAAAGATTGACTAGCTCCTGTCAGGTCTGCAGTGTTTCAACATCATCGATAGGCCAACAGATGAAAGACGTTGTTTCACTGACAGTATCCATGCGTTTGATCCAACAACGAACACAGAGATCACAGCGATTTGTGGTACTACTTGCAAAACGTGCGCGTTGGATCCTCTGCCTGCAATTCAGCTAAGAGACAATATGACAAGTATTGTGTCTGTCATCACACGGATTACAAATGTTGAAGCATGCAATTGTCCGTCCGCTTTTGAAGAAACTATCACTTGACAACGACATTCTGAGCAGTTATCGACCTGTGAGTAACCTTACACAATTTATCCAAAGTAATTGAGAAAGTGGTCGCGCTTACGATAATGACGCATGTGTCTGACCAGCAAATGGTTGAGTGCTTTCAGTCGGCGTATCGAAAAAAACATTCGACCGAAACCGCGCTACTGTACGTTACAAGTGCCATCAAAACAGCCATGGACAATAAACAAGGAACCATCTTGGTTCTCGTTGATTTTAGTGCCGCCTTCGATACTCTCAACCATGACATCGTGATTAAGCGTCTACGTTTGCGCTATGGCTTTGTTGGAAAAGCACTGGACTGGATGACATCGTACCTGCATGACCGGACGCAGCGAATTGTAATCGGTGACCAATCGTCGAGTATTACTACTCTAATGACAAGTGTCCCGCAAGGCTCCGTCCTTGGACCACTGCTCTTTTCATTATATGTCCAACCTATCGGTGACATTATTCGAGCCCATGGACTCTTCTTCCACCACTATGCTGACGACTTACAGATCTACTCACATTTCGACCTGAATCGTTCCGCTTTAACGGCTGCGGTTCAGCAAATGGAGGACTGTTTGGGTGAAATAAAGAACTGGATGGCATGGAATTCTATGTGCATGAACGACGGCAAGACACAGTATCTTCCGATTGTACCCAAGTCTGCGGATGCAATCGTTGATGGCACTGTGATTCGCGTTGGTGGTTCTATAATTGCAGCTTCAAGATGTGTTCAAAGTCTCGGTGTCTTCATTGACAGGCACCTAGATATGAAAAAGCAAGTGTCGCAAACTGTCAGCGCTTGCTCATTCTACCTCCGCCACTTCAATCAGATTAGCCGTTTTTTACCCAAACCAACAAAGGAACGCGTAGTCAATGCCATCATCACATCGCGGATTGACTACTGCAACGCACTCTTGTACGGCACGTCTGCAGTTAACATCGCGCGTCTGCAACGAATACACAACTCGGCTGCCAGACTGATCATGCGTCGTCCACGTAGTGACAGCGCCACGCCCCTGTTACGCGAACTTCGTTGGCTGCCTGTTGCGCGCAGAGTGGATTACAAGATACTGGTACTGACGTACAAAGCCATGCACAATGACGCGCCCGTGTACCTGTGTGAACTCGTGCACCCATATCAACCGGCAAGAGCACTGCGCTCTGCGAGCAGTAACATGTTGGAAGTGAAGCGTACTCGTGTCAAGGCTGGGGACGGCTCGTTCGCTGTAGCTGCTGCGTCCCTATGGAACACTTTACCGAGTGTTGTTAAAACCTGTGACACTCTCGCCAGCTTCAAATGTCGTCTGAAGACACATTTCTTTTGTGTTTCATATTAGTGCCACTCTGCATGAACACTGCCCTCTACTAAAACCAATTTTAATTAGTTATCGTATTCGTATAATGATTATTCATTATTCCTCACGTAAACTATTTTATATCAAATGTTTTACTAAATTATTTATTATTATTAATCATACAGATATATATTCATTTATTAGTATTATTTTATATAGTTATTGTGCTAGATTGATTATTGTTAATATTATTTAATTTGATGAATAACTGCTATTTATTTACTTCTTTATTTAGAAATTCTACATTATTCAATATGTATGTATTTATTTATTTTATTCTTTACCACTAATATTTATTTTAAATTAATATACATATACATATTTATTGCAATTCTACCATTTTTATGTATTTTAATGTTGTGAAGCGCCACGAACAATACTGGATGTGGCGCTATACCAAATAAAATATATTATTATTTATTATTATTATTAAGTACAGATCATAATGCGATAGGTATTACACATGGTACTTAAATAAACTAATAAAAGAACAATAATATATTTATACAGTGATTCCAAGCCGGACTGTAAGGTGCTTGATCTATCAAAAATCCAGGATGGTCGCCCATCTGTCCTGGTAGATTGCTCTTTGTTTAGCTCCGAGGCAGTAGTAGTATCATCAGTAACGATGTTGTTACGCAGGACTCTCCTTACACAGTTACGGCAGCATTACGACGCGGATAATTGGCTGTTTTCTAGTCTCTTGTATGATATTTGAATATTGGGATCTACATTTCTTATTCTTTATTGATTCCAGCTTCACATGCACACACACACACACACACACACACACACACACACACACACACACACACACACACACACACCCACACACACGCACACACGCACACACTCTCACACACACACACACACTCACACACACACACACACACACACACACACACACATCTGGATTATAGTTAGACGCTAGTGGCGTCATTTTTTTGAAAAAGAAGCTGATATTTGTACAGAAGACGCTAAAAATTAGGGGTAACCTATTACTTGCGACATTGTACATGATTGTTTATAATAATACTATCAAAATAGAAATGAGGTACTGATTATATCTTGAACTAGAGTCACATTTTGTGAATTTAAAGTTGCATTGTGCCAAATACTAGTTTTCTGTTATGTATTTCTGCTAAACATAATAATTAAAAACGTAATTTACCACATAAATTTAATATAATTAATTTAGTACTCGAAACTTTAAAATAAACCACGGTGCCGAAACGTCAAATATTTGCCCGTACATGTCGCGTACGCGACGATGCAATTTCAGTTAATTTGTTTTCAAAATGCCGCCATTGCGACCGAATTGTCCCGCCGAAGCCACCAACTTTTGCCTCCTAGCCGAAGTGGTAAGGCGGCCGAAGCTTCCTAAGTGCAAAAACGAAAAACGAGTGGCGCTGAATCACGGGACCTACCGTTATTAACTAAACCGTTTGAAAACTACATAGTGAAAATAAGAAAACTAAAACTAAAATATCGATCAAGCCCTTTTCCCATTTACACTTTTGCAAAATAAAAATAGGTAAACGATAAAACGGTAAATCAACCATTTTCCTATTTCTGTTTTGCTCACCACAAAAACGAAAAATAAAAAACGGAGTGCGGCGCTATTACGCATGCGCAATGGAAGTGGGCGTTTCGCAACGGTTACAAATTACCCGTAATCCTAACCCACCGGGCGCGGCGCTGTACAAAAATGGCCTCGCAGCGGGGAATCTGGACTACTGGCCACTAACAAAGTAACCCTTGGACTCCACCAGTGACAGTGTCTTAGGCTTAGCTTTCATGGGTCAAATATAATCCATCCAGTGAAGTGTCTGCTGTGTTATGAATTCACGAGACGTGAAATTGAGTCATCCCATGGCCGTTATGCGTGGAACAAATGCTCTATTAGTCCTCCAAAAAGTTACAGCTAGGGGAAATACACATGTGTACCAACTTAAATTTAAAATGTTATAAGAAATACACTTTGGCTTAAAAAAAACTTCAAGCCACACAGAAAACATTTTGATTTGTTTCATACTAACCACTACCTTAATGATTCCGCTTCTACGCCTAAAGAATATACCAATCACTACCGAATTAACAACCGACCAAAACTGTCATCATATCGGCATAGACGGGTTCAAGTATTACAGGCAAATCAATTGTATGACTGTTTTTAGTACCCGGGTAATTCAGAACACCCTCTTTTTGGCACCAGCAATTCCAGACACATAATACAATAAGCACATCTCTTTATAGAATTAACGTACACGTAACCCTGTACTTAGCTTTCGTCAGAACAGCTTATTTACATGCTTTTTGTAAGCATAATTATATACCTTCAGGGATTAGACCAATCTGATCTGTCAGGAATGTGGTACTTTATGATGTATGCGTGTAAATTTACCTTGTTTTATCTTTAATTAACGAATAATTTCGCACTATCCTAACCACCATAAAGCTGAACCCTGGAAATACTAGCGCTAACCAACAGCATCGTGAAACAATATTAAATTGAACGCAACATATATTTATTAATACAATAATATCCTAACAAAAATAACATGGTTTTAAACAACATAATTCATGACCAATGGACATAAACAGTAAATGTCACAGTGTGGAGAAAAACCGGCGGTAATAAGGCAATGTGATTCCTCCTAATGTTTACCTGCATTTAAAGAGGAAATGAAATGCAGCTGTTTTCGTGCTACATATTTAAATATATACTCTATAAGTATACATTCGTGGCAACAGAAACGTACTCATTTATGAGACAAACTTAAAAAACGATTTTGTTCGATGACTAAAACGTCGCTATAAAGCACTGCGTATCGCCATCTTTGTTCCAAGCGAGTGGTTTGATTTACTCCTATCTAATCAATGTTAAATTTCTTTTTTTTCGGTTCACTTCATTAGTAGACATTTCTGTGCGAAAACAAAGATATGGTGCCCTATTGATAGGTGTTCTATACAAATAAGTTGTATACGCGTTCTAGAACAATAAGATACTAAATGCTCCCTATGTGACTATGACTCGCACTTGCGCACAGACTGTATTGCAAATGGCGAACACAACAACGTACCAGTTTGAACATGTTTCTTTATTGTTTGTCATGTTTACAAAGTTCAGTAAAGTGGCGTAAAACAAATAGACAGAGTTCTTATCTATAAAGAAACATCGTGACGTTAATTGTACACCACTGACATTGGAAGCGTGTGCGTGCACTAGGACTATTTGAGCCGGAAACGCCAATCGACGATAGACCTACCACACCGCCAATTGGACAATACAATCTTTCAAAATGAAGATGAAGTGTCCTATCGTGGCTTGTGAATTCGAGACAGCAGAAGCTGAGGATGGCGCCATCATCGCTGCCCTCCTCAACCTTCACGCCAGTTCGCATGCAGCTTCTACTCACGCCGCCACTACCCAGGCTACTCGAGCAGAGAAACTAAAACGACCAACTATATCATCGGCCGGATCTAGCGAGGAGTGGGCATATTTCGAGACCCGATGGGACGAGTATCGCAGGGGCACCAAGCTCACGGATGGAGATGTAGTGGTCCAACTGCTGGAATGCTGTAGTGACGAGCTCCGAAAAGACCTCATACGTGCGGCTGGGGGCAGCCTATCCAGTAAGTCAGAGCAAGATGTTTTGACGGCCATAAAAATGCTGGCGGTGCGCAGGGAGAATACCATGGTTGCCCGTGCAGCGCTGCACAACATGCGACAAGATCGTGACGAGGCTATCCGATCATTTGGAGCCAGAATAAAAGGCCAAGCGGGCATATGCAATTATGTCACACAGGGTCCCTCATGCGCAGCTGACATCAACTATACGGATGCCATACTTCGAGATGTACTCTCCCGAGGCATAGCTGATCAAGAAATACAACTCGATGTACTCGGGGATCAGAATCAGGATATGACTCTCGAAGAAGTGCTCAAATTCGTGGAGGCCAAAGAATCTGGCAAGCGCTCAGCATCCAGACTGCTGAACACGCAAGGTGCAGGATCGGTGAGTAGCACATACCGTCGAGGAAAACAACAGGATGTCCGAAATAGGATGACTGACTTAGGCCTATGCGGCTACTGTGGTGAAAAGGGCCATGGTAGAAGTGCTCCGTTCCGCATCAGAAAAACCGAGTGCCCCGCCTACAATCATACATGCCAGTACTGCAAGTTGCAACATCACCTGGAAAAAGTATGTCGCAACAAGGAGAGATCGAAGGCTAAGCCCCAAAGGACTGATTCGGGTGAGTGTGAAGGCGCGGTATTCGATGCATTATGTGCTGCTACAGAGATTGGTCATGAGCGCGGGAGGCGTTCCATAATCCTTGACCATCACCTCTATAACAACATCTGTGACAGGTGGGCGCAACAAGCCTCACAACCTCAACCATTCATCAAACTAGACATTTGTGCGGTTGAGGAGGTCTACAAGGATCTGGGTTTTGAACTGAAAATCCGTACTCGACCCCTATCCTTATCCGCCATGGCCGACACAGGCTGCCAAAGTTGCCTCATTGGAATCGGAGCAATCAACCGCCTCGGCCTAGCACGTGAAAATCTCATCCCCGTCTCTATGAAGATGCACGCCGCGAATAACAAGGACATCAGAATCCTCGGAGCAGCCATACTTCGGTTCTCTGGCAGAGACAAGGACCAAAACAGACTAGAGACACGACAGGTCGTATACGTAACTGACAGCTCTGACAAGATGTTCCTCAGCCGTGAAGCATGCGTGACCCTTGGCATGCTCTCTAAAACGTTCCCAACGATCGGAGAGACTCACCATGCCCATACTATTGGCATCTCTACTACCTGTGACTGTCCAAAGCGACAACTACCACCACCTCCACCAACGAAACTACCCTTCCCCGCGACCGAATCCAACCGAGAGAAACTACAGACGTACTTGATCGACCACTATAAGGCGAGTACGTTCAATACATGTGACCATCAGCCCCTCCCCATGATGAAATGCTCCCCAATGAGGCTCATGGTGGACCCAGATGCTGAACCAGTGGCCTCGCACAACCCCATCCCCGTACCACTCCACTGGCAGAAGGACGTCAAAGCGGGACTGGACCAGGATGTGAGGTTAGGGGTAATCGAGCCAGTCCCAGTCGGCACACCGGTCACTTGGTGTCACAGAATGGTAGTTTGTGCAAAGAAGACGGGCAAGCCCCGCCGCACGGTGGACTTCCAACCACTGAACACCGACGCGACACGTGAGACACACCACACTCAATCACCATTCCACCAAGCCCGCTCCGTCCCACAGGGCAAACTCAAAACGGTATTCGATGCCTGGAATGGTTACCACAGCGTGCCACTTCACCCGGACGATCGCCACCTGACGACATTCATAACGCCATGGGGCCGATATAGATACTGTGTAACTCCACAGGGGTACATCGCCTCTGGTGACGGATATTCAAGACGATATGATGAAATCGTAGCCGACATCCCCCCAGAAGACAAAATGCATAGACGACACACTTCTGTGGGCAGACACGATGGAGGAAAGCTTCTTCCAGGCCATCCATTGGCTAGATGTTTGTGGCAAAAATGGCATAACATTGAACCCAGACAAGTTCACGTTCTGTAAACCAGAAGTAGAATTCGCAGGGTTTGTGATCACCCTGGACAGTGTGCGCCCTTACGGAAAATACCTACAAGATATTCGCGACTTCCCCACCCCCAGTAACATTACAGACGTTCGATCCTGGTTCGGGCTCGTCAACCAAGTGGCGTATACATTCAGCATGGCAGACCGGATGCAGCCCTTCCGACACCTGCTGAAACCCGATAACCCATTTGTGTGGGACGACCAACTAGACAAACTCTTCAAGGAATCCAAAGACATTATCACTAATGAGATAGAGAAAGGTGTCACAATCTTTGACAAGGATAAGCCGACTTGCCTTGCCACATATTGGTCCAAGGATGGGATCGGTTTCTGGTTGTTACAAAAACATTGCACTTGCACTAAGAGCATGCCATTCTGCTGCCCGGATGGATGGAGAATCACTCTTGTCGGAAGCCGCTTCACCCACCCGGCCGAATCTAGATATGCCCCCATCGAAGGCGAAGCTCTGTCTGTGGCCGACGCTCTCGATAAGGCAATATTCTTTGTCCTCGGATGTGCAGACCTCATCGTGGCAGTGGATCACAAACCACACCTTAACATACTCGGTGATCGGTCACTGGATGAAATACCAAATGCACGCCTGAGAAACCTCAAAGAGAAAACACTCAGATACAGGTTTCGCATCGTACACATCCCTGGAGTACAAAACAAAGCAGCAGATGCCATGTCTCAGCACCCATCGGGTACCCCTCATCCAGACAAACTACACCTCCAAGATGACATCACACCCGATGATGATGATCCATCGAACCTGCCTTCAACCATGATGATCCAACATGCATTCCTAGAAGGCATCCGCACGAACGAGGACACCATAGATCACGAGAACATAGATGATGCAGTCAGGAATGCGGCGACCTACGCACTCGAGTCTCTTCAATCCATCACATGGGACCGTACAAGACAAGAAAAGGCTAGTGATGAGAACATGCACCTACTCATGTCCATCATCGAAAACGGCATGCCGAAGTTCCGCCACGAACTACCTGTACCACTCCGTGCCTACCACCAATTTCGTGAGCACCTTCACACAATAGACGGTGTAGTCATCTACAAGGACCGGATTGTTATACCGCCGAGCCTCCGAGAGGACGTCCTATCGGCACTCCACTCCGCACACCAAGGAATATTTTCCATGACGGCGAGGGCCGAATCATCCGTGTTCTGGCCCGGGATAACCCCAGCCATGGCTGCCATCCGCACAAACTGTAGCGACTGTAACAGAATGGCGCCATCGCAGCCCAGCGCTCCACCAACACCCCCAGTGTTGCCGGTTTACCCGTTTCAATGCGTCTGCTCAGACTTTTTCACCTATAAAGGCATCAGCTACCTGGTCATAGTTGACAGATACTCAAACTGGCCTATTACTGAAAGGACCACAGGCGGTGCAGATGGTCTAATTGACAGCCTACGCCGCTCTTTCGTGACCTACGGAATCCCAGATGAACTAGCATCAGACGGCGGCCCGGAATTTACTTCAACAACGACCCGCCTCTTCCTCAACACCTGGGGCGTACACCACCGACTTTCATCAGTTGCATTCCCGCATAGCAATTGCAGAGCTGAAATCGGTGTGAAGACCGTCAAACGCCTCATTACCAACAACACTGGTACCAATGGTGAACTCGATACAGATGGGGTCCAACGCGCGATTCTTCAATATCGGAACACACCTGACCCAGATACAAAGCTATCCCCAGCGATGTGTGTATTCGGACGACCGATCAAGGACTTCATACCTATACTACCCGGTAGGTACAAACCACACGAGACCTGGCGAGAGACACTCGTTGCTCGAGAAGAGGCCCTGAGAAACAGACACATGAAAGCCGCTGAACACTGGTCAGAACATACGAAACGACTACCACCCCTCGTCATTGGCGACTTCGTGAGAATACAAAATCAAACTGGCCCTCACCCCACGAAGTGGGACAAAACGGGCCAGGTCATCGAAGTACGTCAATTTGACCAATATGTAATCCGAGTCGACGGATCTGGGAGAGTAACAATCCGGAACAGGAAATTACTGAGGAAATACGCGCCAGTACGCATTGCTACACCACGTCTTACCATTGATGAGGACCTTCAGCATCATGCATCACATCGCACTTCACAACCTCAACCTCGACGACAGAAGGAACCCACACACATCACACAATACACCATCACAACTCCTGAAAGATGGAAGGACAATGTGGAGAGCCCCAAGAAAACTGTATCACCGACAGTGGCTCCAACGGCGTCAACAGATGTCGCTCCAACACTCGAGAACATTCCTACCCCTACCACGCCAACACGCGTCTCACGATATGGCCGTAACATCAAACCACCGAAATGGCTGGCAGACTATGAAACCTAAGAGACAGTCTCCCTCACTATAGACTATTATTTACAGTCTAAAATAAGTGATGAAGACTTGGGGGGAGATAGAACAATATGAACAATGAGATACTAAATGCTCCCTATGTGACTATGACTCGCACTTGCGCAGACTGTATTGCAAATGGCGAACACAACAACGTACCAGTTTGAACATGTTTCTTTATTGTTTGTCATGTTTACAAAGTTCAGTAAAGTGGCGTAAAACAAATAGACAGAGTTCTTATCTATGTTCGAAATAAAAAGGTTAAATTAAATGGCAACGATTTATAACCAATGAAAACATTGTTAACGTCGCAATTCCCGAACGAAGATTTTCGCTGCCAGAAGGGGGCGGGGCGCTTTCAAAGCAAAGGTCAGAATTATTGGATGCGCGCGCATACCGGGTCTATTTTTCATTTGTTGTTGACAAAGACGTCGAAGGATTTTGGTAGCTCGACGAGTTATTAAGTGATTTTTAAAACTTCCGTATCACTTTGGAGAAAATGGATACGACAGATGAAGACTCTAGTTTGACTTGTCACTCGGAAATTACGGTTGACACACACAAACGGCCTGTGCCATACGGGTTTCACCCAGTCACCAGTGTGCGATCCACGGTTCTAGTTCTACTTCTAGTTGTTTCCAGCACTCGGCAACGTTCTATTAACTGACTAGTCTGTATATTTTGTGGTTACAGTGTTATGATCTTACGAGGTCTCATTCAACTAGTCAGCCTTTTCAGAACATTATCGCCAAGCCGACCTTTCTACGCTATGGAACGATATTAGGGCCATAATTCCACAATGCTACATTGTTGATTTCTGACTTTCGATTATCCCTTTACGCTGAGATTGTCGAATTCTGACTTTCGATTATCCCTTTACGCTGTCATTGTGCAAGATTTGTTATCAAATAATTCACTAGAATGGCGTTTGGTCAAATATTTCTCCAAAAGATTGTCTCGAAACGAAGTTCTCGAAAAGATTACCTTGCACGAATTGTACTCCATGACCTAAGGTAAGCTAAGCTGTGCTGCCCCCTAGCGAACTACACCAACTTGCAAATACTTAAGTATCCCTTGCAAGTCAGGCCAAAGCAATTATAAATAATACTTATATCGAGCATTGTTCACCCACGTTATGAGCTGTTTTATCAAAGTTGGAGTTTAAAAGAACTCAAAGTCGATGAACGGAAGAAACGAAGTGCCAAGCAGTCTGCCAGAAAACGCGAATTGTTTGTCAGGAAGGTTGGTACTGTGTGTGAGCGATAATTCATGATGTTTCGAAAATTCAATAATAATATTTATTCGTACTATAACGTGTACAATTTAGTGAAAGCAACGTATACATCCATCTAATATGTATATAAAACGATCAGTGCAGCCAGTCTCGTCTATGAAGCGTGAGCGTCTATGTCATGGTTGGAGGAGGCTGTTTTTAAGTGAATATTATTAAACTATTATTAAAGATAAAAATACTGTGGAGTCTCCCATCACACAGCGATTTGTTTTGTATTTTGTTGACATTATATAAATTGTTATTGTAAAATTGGTATCTTAGTATTTCTTTTCATATTTTGTAGTTCTAGTTGTTTCCAGCGCTTGGCAATGTTCTATTAACTGACTAGTCTGTATTATTGTGGTTACAATGTAATGGTCTTATGAGATCTCATTCTTGATATGCTGGCACTGACAGGGTGCTTGTCGTCCTCAGTGGTTCTTTTACGTCCCAAATTGAGACGGGACCTACATTAATGTGATCACCGAGCCACGAGGGATACACAGTCCCCAATTTTGAGAGCCAGATTTTTACACCAAACATCATGCCTGCTCGGTGCAGGTTTCGAACTCAGAGCACTGTCATGCCAGGCGGATATGCTAACCACTACACTAGCCACATCCTCTGTATAATTTGTTTCTGCTGTTGGGATAAATAAAATGCATCCTTACCTTACCTAAAGATGGGAGGGTGTGTTTCTATATTTCATAAAAACCTTGGAGTAACATACACTATCAAGAGGGATGCGGGGGTACCAGCCCAGCCTGATCACAGTGCTTTCTTCTATATCATGAGCAGTCTTACTCCAAAACCACTATACTTTATCTTAGTCACATATTGAACGTAAGTTGGGATAATGTCATTGTTTTTCATTTTACAGGTTAATGAAGAGGAGCTCAGCATGAAACTGCCGCAGAATAACATGTATAGGGACGTACATGGTGGTATGCACCAACTACCCAAATTTACACTGGGGAGTCTAGAGGAATACTTATCCCAGTACGGAAAGAAGCTGGAGGAAAAGGGGAGGTCTCTATACAAAGAAAGGTGGTTATCTTAACATTAAACTAAAAGGACTGTAGGATTAAAGATATATATGCGATTAACCACATGAGCTTAGTAGTTTGTACGTCCCTGTCAAATATGATACTGCCTCGATGAATTAATAGTTTTCTTTGTCAATGGATACCAGCAGGCTTATTTGTAAATTTATGTCTTAAAATGTAAGAACAAACATTCGAAACATAACAATAAATTATTCAGGATCAGTATTCTGGAATACCCTGCCTCATAAACTTAGAATACTCCTGACCATTAACCAGTTTAAAACAAACCTAACAGCTCCTTACTCGTGAATTATTATTGATATTACATTATATATATGTCTGGGTAAATATATATGGGTGAAGCACAATACTGGGCCAAAAAAGGACTGGACAACAAAAACAAAAAGTCTTAGATGGTAACCAAGATACATCTACACCTAAAATTAAAGAAGATAAGATATCTTTACTCACTGTTTTGTGGCGCAATGCCAAGTGAAGTTGATGATCTAAAATATGAGAATGTGAAACCTTTCAGAAATAAAAAAATTGCTTGACTGATGTATGCTAGTACCTCATCAGAATCCAACCAAGACTTAAAATGTTAAGAATGATCAGAGCACTCTGGACGTGAAATGGTGGACACTGTAACTTACGAAATCCACCACATTGTTCACAACCACAATTTTTTTTAAACAACAATAAACCGGCAGAATGCATTTTTTTGTGTCTCTTCTTTCTTCATGGGCCTAAGATACAGCACAAATGTTATCAACAGGAACTGTCCGCAAAGAAGCTGGTTATGGAATAAATATAGCGTAACTTACATGACACCAATTTGGCCCGGTATTGTTCAACTCCACAATTTTTTTTTATATAATGTACATTGTTTTCTTCAGGTTATTGCGGTATATGCATACCACCACAGACAACACACAAGGAAAGTGGTTTGTGTCAGCTGTTATATGGACAGAGATGAGGAAGTCTACCTCTTATAAAGTAGATGTGTCCATGAACAATGATGCGGTGGTGTAAGAAGCACAATGTGAATGTGGTGCTGGGAAGGGCCCTACAGCTCACTGCAAGCATGTTGCAGCAATTCTGTTCGGCCTGACACTACTGTCAGACAGGAACTATCTTGACAGAAGTGACATGTACACAGGTAAGACGTTTAAAAAAAACAGTTATTTTCTGCATTCAATGTACAAATATTGGGGCAACTGTCAATGCACAAAAAAGTGGCATTTAGTTTATCCCAATTTTATACAAATAAGCTGGGTAGTTTCAAGAATGTGACACGCTCTTGTCAACTTATCAGCAACAATAAATAAATGAAAGGGTTAAAATGCATATAAAATTCATAAATGTACACTTTGACGTGACCTGCAGGTCCTCCAGACGTTCCATCATGCTATACCTTTTAAAGGAACTCCTATCAAGTCCAGCAGATTACATGCAATTCGTGGGAAGGACAATGCGGACCTTGATCAGAGCAACTGCAGAACAACGACTACTCCAGACAGGTTCACTCTATTTGACGAAACAAATCTTATACAGCTTGTATTCCTTTTACAGACCAATTGAAAAATAGTTACTTGTCAAAACATGGGCATTAATGCAGTCTCTGGCTTTATGTATAAAACAAATAATACAATGTTGCTTATATCTCTACATATACATATTTCAGGAAAGTCAACCAATGCCAGTGATGCAGCTGTTCCCTCCTGCCAATCCACATGCCCTTGCCAACGACCACAACTACTTGAAGTTAACTCCACAAGATCAGTACTTGAAAGATGAAATGGTTAGTTATTTCCATGCTTTTCAATTCAATATACATACATGCATCTGTATTTACACAATGTGCTCCATTGAAACAATGCATACGGTTACAATAGAGTGCATTGGCTCAGTGACTAGAACGTTGGACTCTCAATCAAGAGAACCCGGGTTCGAATTCAGTGCTGCTGTGTTGAACCTTGGGCAAGTTCGTTCACTCTACGTTGCTCCAGTTCACTCAGCCGTATGAATGAGTACCTGGCTATAGACAGCGGTGGATATTTGTGTACAAATAGCCTTTGTGCATTAATTGCGGCATGTCTGAAAGCTTCCCAGAGAAGTTGAGATGGTGCTCGATCAAACAAGTCTGCTAGGGAGTAAAGTGCTTTGAGCAGTCATCAGGACTGGATACTGCGTTATTATATAAGAGATTACTTTTTATAAACATTACATCATCACAGCACAGAGTCCAACTTACAAACCATTGTGCAATGCAGCTCTGAGCATTTCATTTGAAACTAAAATAAAACAAAATTAAAACTTGAAACAAAGAGGGGGTTTGTTGTATTGCAATTAATATCGGACTAACTGGTGATAATACAACTATATATCTTTTTTAAAGCTGCAATATCAGTTCGATTTTTATGCTCCTCGCTTTTCTGACTAATTTCCCAAAAATCAAAGCTATCAAGTATCCACTATAATATCCTAGTTCATTGGTGCACTTGTGCTACTTCGTTTTGTTGAAATTAATAAACATAACATGTATCGATAGCTTGCGACTGATTTATTTTAGAGAGCAGAGAATTACTGTTACAATACAAAGAATTGCAGCCCATGTTTTGTTAAGTTACAAATCCTCTTGTACATGTAAATTATAGAAGTTCTGTTTTTAGTTGTTTTTTATTTTGGTCTTTCAATTTATTAATAACATGCATTTGGTAATTTATACTTCTACATTCATACCTTTTGTAGAAAAATGTTGTAAATGTTGTTTTCCGTTTCATTTAATTAATTCACTTCATCTCACTTTGCGCGATTCAATTTAAATACAGTCAGGGTTGGCAGCTACGTTTCTGACAGGACAGTTTACAAATTGTTTGCACGTTGATGACACTGAAGCCACAGAGGCTTCGCTTCAAGGAACATACTTTCCCAGTCAGAAACCTCTAGTTAATAACCACAGTTGCAAGTAGTTGAAAGGCCATAATAATTTTTGTTTGTTAAATCAAGCCAGGAAATCCATAATATAATGCCTTTGTTGCTCTCATAAGAGACACGACTAACTGCTGGAATCTTCTTCTAAAGACTTACAGTGACTCAGCCAGCCTTTAGACAAGTGTAGCCAGCTTCCAGTGGCACCTTGCAGTCCAGCTAAAGAACAACGGGGATATTGATCATTGAACAATAATAGGTGGTAATCCACCCTCTGAGTAAACAGTAGAACTTTGTGGATACTGCCAGGGGTTCACCCACTGCCAGCCAAATGTCCTCCTCATTAATTAGCAGTGTTAGATGAATGACACATTGAGACCACAACTAAGGCATTGGGTATTTTGCATGGTTTACTATTGAATTCAAAAACTTTGTTTTGTTGAACTATCAGTGAAAAATTGCAAAACTTTTTATTTATTTTATATTTTTTGAATAAAATTAGTTTTGACTTTATTTCCTGTAACCTTCTTTCCAGCCCATCTGTGTTCTACCTGTATTTAGTTAATAAGTTGACACTTGTAAATTGTCTAGTTGTTTGTTATGTACTACACTTTTACAATATATATACAATAATAACTTTGCCACTCTCATATCATTGTAATTGTTTCACAACTGGGCAAATGACTTTTTCACTCGTGAGTGCTGGGCAAATGACCTTTGGGCAACATATGTTTACCTGTTAATGAAATTAAAAAGTTTACAAGTTACATACCACACACATATATATTATATATATATATGACTTTGTTCGACAGCTTCAACACAAAGGCGCGAACTACCTCAACACCACTGCAGCCGTCACATATGACAAGATTTGTGTTGGCTCTATCGAGCATCAGTGTTCGTAGCAAAGGCAGCTCAGGTGTCCAGTCATTTCCTGAGGCTGGATGCAGCTCAGGACAGTTAGAACAAACGTAAGTATTAATTGATGCTGCTATGCAAACGTTATATATATATAGAAATCATAGCATAATAATTGGAAGATATGCAAACATATGTGATTGGGTTTAACAATTATGTTTTATTCTGACCAATCTTAGGGTAGTTACACCATCTTTGGTTGATAAGGCTTTTGTGAAACTTTCAATTACATTCTACATTTAATTTGCAGTTAAATTTTTGAACTTAATGGTCTATTGATTTAATTTGGAATATTTCTGTTGCAAACATAAATTCGTATATACAGTGCAAGTATGTTTCATTAGCACCCCACCCCACCCCCCGTCTTCCGATATCACCACTCCAGCCAAGCGGCTGAAGTTATAGTTATGGCGGCTCAGTAGCGCCAAAATTTAGACGACTACACCATTTGGTTCGGCCAGGCTCAATTTGTGGATCCACAACTGTATGTGATAGTTTTGTTTGTCTGCATGAGGATTTTGCAGTAATGTGATGTCCTCGTTAAATTGCATATTGTTGTTAGAAATGCATGCGAATTGAAGTAAAGACAATGTAAAGTACAAACATTTTATTGAAACTATTTGATAAGATTGACTACAAAATTATGAAAAGCACAATACAACTACAGGTACAATCACTGCACTTGATGTGTATAATGTAATAATTTTTAATATCACATACACATCACATGCACATAATATGCAAAGCAACAATAGAAACAAAAATTAGGAAGAGGTTGAAAAAATGTCAGGTACATATAAAAAACAAACAGTTACTTTTATCATGATTCTTTGTTGCAAAAAAACAACACTAGTTAGTACATGTGATATCAAATGCTAGTTGTAGTTTATACATGCCTTATATGTTTACAACTCACAAAATTAGTGACTAAACAATGATGTGTATTTAACAACAATTTTTAATACCCATAAAATGTAAACCAATGAGAAAAAATTACTTAGAAAGATGTTTAGTTGAACTTAAAATAGTGACTAGACTAGACAGGGTCATCCCTATGTGACTGAGAATTACATATACAATCACTACATGCTACATTGCTCCAGTTTACTCAGCTGTATGAAGAGTACCTGCTACAGACAGTGGTGGATAGTCTTCGCATATTAATTTCAGCTTAATGCTTCCCAAGTCAAATTGGTGTTTTCGATTTAACAGGTCTGCCAGGGAGCCAGTAAAGTGCTCTGAGCAATCCTGAGGACTGGATAGTATACAATATCAAAACTAACCTTACTCAAGTGTTGTTTAATTATCATGAGAAATGAAAATGTAATGTAAATTATTTGTGAAAATATAAAACAGTGATAAAAAAGAATAATTTAGAAAGATGATACATGGCATGAAAAATATATAACAGTCCTCATGATTCATAGATAATTTAAACAAGTAAAATGCTGCTGTCAGTGTATCAACAGACTGTTGCTGAAAAATGTAAAAAGGCTTTCAATACCATTACTTCATCACAAACTTGTGTTGTACATAACAAGTGCCTGGTGTATGTTGCAAGAACTCAGCTGGCTGCCACTGACTATCAGCAACACAAAGACAATGAAACCCTACCACTTTAACAATGCTGGATAATTCATATATTTTTTCATGGACACTGGTAAAAGTTATAGTTGAATTTAATACAAATACTTTGTATTATTGATTTTTGATAAATGTGTCGTCACGTATAAAAATATCATACATGTCAGAGCAATGCTAATTGTCACTTTTTCTCCGGTATAGGTAGATGCAGATGTACAGCAAAAAGTCAGGAAGCTGGTATGCAGTACTATCAAAGATAACGATGTAGTTCACCGAAGAATGCTCGACACTGAACCTCTCTCACAGCGTTGAAAGTTGTTGCCCGAAGACTCATGCCATAACTGCCAGACTCTGGCACCCACCATTCCATCACCAATTGCAGAGCTAATCAGGCGTCACTTCATTCTTATGTCGAGCAACCTGCATTCTACATTGGTTTCCAGTCAGTCAAGCTAACTGACTGATCTGGAAGCCAGTGTAACCCCTTGGCACTGGGAATCTGTCACGGATGCAACTCACGACACAATTGGGATCACTCGGTGGACATTCACATGACAAACTGTTAATATGCAGCATATTGCATGGCTGTAGAATCTTGTCCGAGATCCTGGACATACAACTGCCCAGTATGCCATATTAACTTGGAGAGCTAGTAGTACTAAGCACACTAGTTCAATCTCCTGTAAAGAAAAGCATATATTCAGTAAACAAAAACAGGCATCATAATAGTGTTGGGAGGAAATCATTATGGAGTTGTTCATTGTCATAATCAGTAAATATAAATCATGTTTCATGTATGATCTGCATCATTTCACAAGAAAAAAGG
The DNA here is from genome assembly GCA_020002185.1 of Paraescarpia echinospica. NCBI lineage: Eukaryota > Metazoa > Annelida > Polychaeta > Sabellida > Siboglinidae > Paraescarpia > Paraescarpia echinospica. Next base: position 32,353,595 of record CM034534.1, on the reverse strand, counting down.
CAGCAAGAAATGTTCTACTACAGCTGCATCTATACATGTTGATATCTTACTTCTTAGGAACAGTCAGTGTTTACCGGGTGGAGAAAGGGGGTGGGTTGATACAGCATGCAGACATTAGTGGATTATGCTATTTTTCAAAACGGTGAAAAATTTTAACTATTTTTCTTTACTATGTGTTCATTGTCATTACAGCAATTTTAAATTGTTCAATTTCATTACAGTGACGCTTGATCTTAGTCAATATTAGAGACTGATTTTAATTCTGCTAATCAGTAAAGTGCATTTTATTTTATTTTATTTTTTTCAGTATATAAATTCACGTAACTGTCCGCCATGTGTAACTACTACACATATTCATGTTGTTTGACATTTTAAGCCCGAGGTTTAGTGGTCAAGGTGAATGTTGGAAATGATAAAATGAGGTGTATTTTCTAACAGTGTATTTTCCTCGTCAAGTATTCAAAGGTTCATAATATGTATGTCTACCTTCTTCAAGAATTAATCATTTATTTTAGGGTCATCGCCATATGCTAAATACTTTTTAAAGGTGTATTAATATGTCTTTGTTGATACACTGGGTATAATATACAAGTGCAGAAGTCAACCTAGTTTTTCATGTCCAAGATGTTATTATTAAAATGTGTATGAAAACAAATGTATATTTAAATGTGCACATTAAAATATTGGTGTCCTGTAACTTACGCTATTATTTACTCCACAACAAGCTTCTTTGTGGACAGTTCCTGTTGATAACATTTGTGCTGTATCTTAGGCCCATGAAGAAAGAAGAGACACAAAAAATGCATCTTGCTTGTTTATTATTGTTTGAAAAAAGTGTGGTTGTGGACAATGTGGTGGATAACGTAAGTTACAGTGTCCACCATTTCACGTCCAGAGTGCTCTGATCATTCTTAACATTTTAAAAGTCTTGGTTGGATTCTGATGAGGTACTAGCATACATCAGTCAAGCAAATTTTTATTTCTGAAGTGTTTCACATTCTCATATTTTTGTTAAAAGACACCATGAAACTTACATCGTGAACTTCACTTGGTATTGCGCCACATAACAGTGAGTAAAGATATCTTATCTTCTTTAATTTTAGGTGTAGATGTATCTTGGTTACCATCTAAGACTTTTTGTTTTTGTTGTCCAGTCCTCTTTTTTGGCCCAGTATTGTGCTTCACCTATATATATTTACCCAGACACATATATAATGTAATATCAATAATAATTCACGAGTAAGGAGCTGTTAGGTTTCTTTTAAACTGGTTAATGGTCAGGAGTATTCTAAGTTTATGAGGCAGGGTATTCCAGAATACTGGTCCTGAATAATTTATTGTTAGGTTTTGAATGTTTGTTCTTACATTTAACACATATAAATTTGCCAAACCTCTTACAAATAAGCCTGCTGGTATCCATTGACAAAGAAAACTATTATTTCATCAAGGCAGTATCATATTTGCCAGGGACGTACAAACTACTAAGCTCATGTGGTTGTTCGCATTTACCTTTAATCCTACAGTCCTTTTAGTTTAATGTTAAGATAACTCACCTTTCTTTGTATAGAGACTTGCTCTTTTCCTCCAGCTTCTTTCCGTACTGGGATAAGTATTCCTCTAGACTCCCCAGTGTAAATTTGGGTAGTTGGTGCATACCACCATGTACGTCCCTATACATGTTATTCTGCGGCAGTTTCATGCAGAGCTCCTCTTCATTAACCTGTAAAATGAAAAACAATGACATTAGCCCAACTTATGTTCAATATGTGACTAAGATCAAGTATAGTGGCTTTGGAGTAAGACTGCTCATGATATAGAAGAAAGCACTGTGATCAGGCTGGGCTGGTACCCCCGCATCCCTTTCGATAGTGTATGTTACTCCAAGGGTTTGTGCTGGCTTTTATTAAATATAGAAACACACCCTCCCATCTTTAGGTATGGTATGGATGCATTTTATTTATCCCAACAGCAGAAACAAATTGCACCGAGCAGGCATGATATTTGGTGTAAAAATCTGGCTCTCAAAATTGGGGACTGTGTATCCCTCGTGACTCGGTAACCACTGAGGACGACAAGCACCCTGGTAGTGACCACCCTCAGTGCCAGCATATAAAGAATGAGACCTCATAAGACCATTACATTGTAACCACAATAATACAGACTAGTCAGTTAATAGAACATTGCCAAGCGCTGGAGACAACTAGAACTACAAAATATGAAAACAAATACTAAGATACAAATTTTACAATAACAATTTACATAATGTCAACAAAATACAAAACAAATCACTGTGTGATTGGAGACTCCACACTATTATTATCTTTAAAGTTTAATAATAGGACATTGTTACGTAGCCGAGCATCGGAACCATGTGTGCCAGTGATAAATGTCTGAGCACTGAACGCGCATGCGCCTATTGTGGATTCTTTCCAGTGCACGGTCGCGGAGCAGCAAACCGAGCATCGGAACCGCGTATGTCAATGATAAAGGTTCGAGCACTCAACACACATACGTTTGCATGTTGTGGTGCTCGGACACGGCGCATCGGAACTGTGATCATCGGTGTTATAGCCGGTCCGAGCACATTCCCGACCGTGCTGCGTTTCAGTTCTCCCTTTGTCTCGGATTCATTACTTATCGAACTGCTTACTAAAATAGGTCTACTAACATATACATTGAATATATACTATAATTATCTAGGTAATGCCGCCAGTCATTTGCACGACCCAACATGATCATAAGAACATTTATGTGTTCAAATGATATAAACAAAACTTTGTTTACTATTTTATGATGGAGTTTTCATAAATATATGCTATTAGAAAATGTGTCTCTTACAACAATATGTTCCAAATGGTGTTAGGATTTGACAGATATTATAGTGCTACTGAAATGTTTATTTACAGTAATCTGCTTATTGTGTTCCTGGTATTAGAACTTTTGACATATAGATTTACTTGCCAGTTGTAGTTCTAAATTATATTTTTATTGATGGTTCATGTAGCAGCAATATTTTACTTACTGGCCATATGTAACTATCGCCAATATCACAACTATAGAACACAATAATGCATTTGTATGTTGTGTGGAGTCTGCGAATAAAGCATATTATTATAAATAAAATATACTTTTAGTACACCTATAGCCATAGTAATTTGTAAAAGCAATTGCTCAAAGCATTGTAGTCAAATTACAGCATATACATGCACATAATTGCCAACAAAATATCAACGGAATAAAACTATGGTATCATAATTACACGAAAAGCATAAGTATTGGCAAGGACATACAGAACTATTTTAATGTAGGCCCTATATGTGTGGGCAATAGTAGTTTTGTAAAATATGTATGTATGTAAATAAAGAAGTCATTATTATTATTGTTCATGTTCATGTTATTATGCGGGTGCGTGCCCAGGGGAGTTTTCTCGTTGCCCAGAAACCCCCCAAGAAATCCCACACTATACGGCAGTGTACAGTGAATGATGGCATGCAACATCCAGCGTTACTGTGATACCCATTTGGGAACCCACAAATATATCAATCCTGGGTAGGCCTGTGTTATGTGTTCTACACATAATAATGATATACTAGTTATGATGAGTTATGACAACAGCAGAGTAGAAACACCAGAAGATTTTATTGAAATAATGCATACAGATATGTGAAAGAACATGTCAAGTAATGCTATAAATACAATCACAGTTGCAGAATAGACACTATAAACCCATTAGCCAGTTTAAATATATGTAAATACATTACATATAAATAGTAATTGGACTATCTAATATTTACTTTAGGCTATCTTAATTAACAATAAAATAATTCTAAAATATCAAATGAAAATATTAATTCAATTTTTAAAACGCCACTGGCTTAAGGTCACAGGCTCCATTTGAAATGTTATATTTTAATTATCAGTCATGTTAAAAACTACTCGTCATAGATTAAAGTTGCATTCTGAGTTACACAACCATGTTTAAGGTGTATATACAACCTAAACAATAATGTCAATATTTATTTATTTGAGTATACTTGCTACCGTATATGTCACTTTGGCATTTGATAAATTACGCTTTTGCAAAAAATAAACATGACATGCATACGTAATTTTAATTTGGATCTTAGAATTACATGTTGTGTGAACGAAAATTTATATGGAGTTGATGAAAATTATGTATTGTATGGGGCATGACGATTCACTGGAAATTTGTATTTAAAAGATGAACGTTGTCAGAATACAACTTTAATCTAATGTTCAATATATTCTGTCTATATCAAAAGAAGTTCAAAATGACTTATAATAATCAGTTTGCATGAC
>CM034534.1:32297105-32348275 GCA_020002185.1 Paraescarpia echinospica | reverse complement strand
TCATTAGATTTCTCTTACATTCGACAACCGCTGCTCGCACCTTGCCAGTAATAGCTGAACCAGGCTACTTAATACAGAGTCGTATAAACAACACCTTCAGTAGGGTCTAATGCAACCTTTAGAGTGTATACTCTGTGTCGTTGGCTGGATTACTGCGTGTTAATGCACCGACTTAAATGGTTTCGCCATATTGAACGGTTCTACTATGGCTCGTTCCGCTATGATGAAGCTGATTGCGGCGATCTGATTCGACGCGATATGTTTATGGTGATCTCACTGGCGGAAGACAATAGCTACCGTTGCGAGGCTTGTCCATACACGGCGAGCAAGCAGGAACGCGCCTCGATCGCCAGCACGCACGGTAGTATCGCGACTACAGTAATTACGTTAGTATTGTGCGCGTAGTCGAAGACGAGGGTCAAGCAGCGCCAGTCGCTATCGAAACGAGTACGAGTCGACCGCGTGACAAAACAGCGCGTGAGAAGTCAGCGCGACACGGGCAAGCAAGGAAGCGAATAGCGGAGACTCGCAAAAGCTCAACATGGTGAGTGTTCTTTTGCGGCTGTTTCGTTCTTGATCATTTGGTGTGATTTTGTCTTCTTCGCAGCGCCTCTGTAGAGACGGACAGTGCTACTCGAAAAGATGGGAAAGACGCAAACTTTTTGGTAATTTCGACATAAAAAAGGATGGAAACAAAGAGAAGGTATAATCACGGGATATTTTGTTGAGGAGAGAACTGGAGGAAATAGGTATTTCTGAACGGGTTTGTCTCCTTCAGCCCGGCGTCGTCTCCGCGTGTGTGTGTCATTAAGGCATGGCGTCGGTCGCCTTCGATGCTGCGGCTTTTTGACAGGCAATTTCTGCATGTTGTGTTACGTTCCTTGTCAACCTGATACAGCAAGGTTATCGCATGCGTCTTCATCAGTAGTTGAGGCGAACGGTGGCCAAACAACAATTGTTCCCAGCAACGGTAAAATATTGCATCATAAATCACGCTGTTCCATCGTTGCAGGCGTGTTGTATAAATAGCAGTCTCTGTTTTTTCATTAACCTGTCTTTCTCCGGGATTTCTCATCATTCGATGCAGGTCTTGAATGGCTGCGTGTAGGCGCCAATCAATGCAGTGAACAGTCAATGTTCGCTTGCCGTCAGTATTCAGCAGCACGCAAGACTACAATGTGAAATGCTGTGCTTTAGTTGCGCGTCAAAAAAACGGAGCCGCCCATTAGCAATATAAATATATTTAATATCGCCGTTGAAAATCTTAAATGTCTAAATTATACCGTGCGAACAAAGGAAAAACTCGGAACAACTCGGCAGTGTTTGACAAGAAGCGTATAATCTCGAACATGACGTATTATCTCGTACATGAATGAGGCGAACGTTCCCGACAGAAGTTATGTCAAACACCAGCGGTGTGCACCGGCCAAATAATACCTATTATCAGACATGTTCTAGCGTATATATCCAGTTTGTTTGGCGACATACTTAATGTAATACAGTGCCACATCACTGCGGCGCCCGCACAGGCTATTGCTAAATTTATCTCTTTCCCACCATCCTCCGCCCTCTATTCTCTCCATCCCTCCCCCGCCTTCTCTTCTCACCATCCCTTCCTCCTCCGCCATCTCTTCTCTCCCTCCATCCCCGCCCTCTATTCCCTCCCTGACTCCCCGCCCTCTCTTCTCTCCCTCCCTATCCCACCCTCTCTTCTCTCTCTCTCTCTCCCCCTCTCGCTGTCATGTCTGTCTGTCTGTCTGTCTGTCTGTCTGTCTGTCTGTCTGTCTCTCTCTCTCTCTCTCTCTCTCTCTCTCTCTCTCTCTCTCTCTCTCTGCCTGTCTGTCTGTCTGTCTGTCTGTCTGTCTGTCGTCTGCCTGTCTCTCTCTCTATCTCTCTGTCTCTCTGTCTCTCTGTCTCTCTGTCTCTCTCTCTCTCTCTCTCTCTCTCTCTCTCTCTCTCGCTCTGTCTCCTCTCTTCTCTAGCATTTACTCACTCGTCTGTCTCTCTGTCTGTCTGTCTGCCTGCCTGCTTGCCTGCCTGTCAGTCTGTCTGTGTGTGTGTGTGTCTGTCTCTCTCTCTCTCTCTCTCTCTCTCTCTCTCTCTCTCTCTCACACATTCACTCTCTCTCTCGCTCTGGCTCCCCTCTTCCCCCTCTCTCGCATTTACTCACTCGTCTGTCTGTCTGTCAGTCAGTCTGTATGTCTGTCTGTCTGTCTGTCTGTCTGTCTGTATGTATGTCTGTCTGTCTGTCTGTCTGTCTGTCTGTCTGTCTGTCTGTATGTATGTTTCCCCGTCTCCCTCTTACTACCTCTCTCATCCATCCACTCATCATCGGACAGCGTGCACGCACGCATGCTCTGCGGTTGACGTTAATATTAATGAAGCCTGTGGGTGAGCGTGCGAGCGTGAGTCGATCGTGATCACGTTCAGCGTGTGTTTGCGACCGTCGTCTGTTCCACGAAACAGCGGCACGTAATTCTGCCTGACGTGTTTATCTAACAACGTCTAAAACTAAAAAGCTACCGGTTAATAAACATACAATTTGAACACATTTAAATTTTGAATCATACAAACTTGTTCATATAAATAAAACATGTCTAACGTCTGTTACATTTTGGCAGTGAGTTTACATACAAAACTGAATAATGTGAATCAAATGCCAGTAAGAATTTATCATGTAACAACCTCAATCTGGACTTTCAGGAAGAAACAACACACATTAAGCAGTAGTGTTAAAAGCATGGCGTATTTACCCAATCACATACAAAGCAATGTACATGAGGAGTTTGCCTAAACACGTATACATTGTTGCAAATTTATTTGCGCTCAGACAAGTGCCTGCTTCAAAAAAAATTGTCACAGGGTAATACCTGCATAAGATGAATAATTGCAGAAGTGTGTACCGTTTTGTCTTGGCTAAATATACACAGAGTGGTTCTTCCTCTCGAACAATCATGCTATATAGTATTTAACTAAGTCCGACACACTGGTATAGCTTTTGAGATATTTTATTTGGTTAAGTGATTCAGAGCTAAATGGTAGTTTTGCATAATTGAATTGTCCCAATTTTCAAAATAATTCGGTCTCAAAGTACAGTTATATTAACACTGACTGTTCGTGATTACTGACTTTTTCCATAAAATGAAAGACAACAATCTTTATAGGGCCAATGGGGGTTGCAGCCGAATTCCTCTCAGGAACCGCATTGAATACGGCAGGTGGGTAGTACAAGGCCAGATATTGTTTAAATTACAGAGCACCTGTAATGAGTCGAGTTCGTCTCCCAGAAGAATAAACGGTGAGATTTACATCTACTAGTCACCGCCGTTCAGAAACGAACCTAGGCATAGAAGTATAGACTAAGTATATAAATGTAAATGAGCGCATCTGAATAAGGTTCTGTGTGTTCGACCCACACATTTAAACCACTTTTACAGCCTATTTATTTTACTCGATAACCTCTTTAGAGATTCAAAAACCTCTTTTGACTAGTATGTTATTATTATACACAAACGATGATTCTGTTTCACATATCTATTTCTATGGTTGATATTAGGTGAGATTCGGACCAAACACAATGGCTGCCATTACATAACGAAAACACTAGCATCAACGAAGTGGTTCCGTGGCCGATCGGAAATGTTAAAAGCATGGCTGTTCCTGCTCTTTGATTATCGCCCCCCGACAATCATGTTGTTGTAATTCTAGGAGTGCCCCTTGTTACTTAATTGGGATCTAGTTGATGCTCATACCTGTCAAGCAAGTTGTTCCACTTGCTCCATGCTCGGCTATGTAACCACGTTCGAATATTAACTAAAGTTGACTATCCGTGTGCCATCCACTATGTGTGTGTTCTCCGGTGATATTTTACTCTCCAATATTTACGACACCGCACGCGTAGGTCCTAGAGTCTAAACGTTGTCTGTGCCGCCTTTGTACACCTCCTGTAAGGAAAAGAAAACTAACTTTTGAGGGAAATAGACTATCGAACATGGGCCTTGCTTGGCATTAGTCACAACAATGGTAACGCGTCAAAATACCGCTGTTATCAGCGGCATTCAAACAGATATAGTGGACATTGGACTATACACTATCAATCGGGTCCATATAATGTCTACCTGGTGATTCAGGTGGCACGCGAAGAGCAACAAACACTCAACGTGTACATCACAGTTATTTTACTGCTTCCACGTAACGTGTGCTTCGGTTGTGCTGATCACACATCAATTTTAGTGCATGTTTCACGACGCGAATATCGTAGCATGCATGACATAGCAGAGTAACACACGCATACTACAAGCTAGGATAAATCTCATTTCATTATTAGTAATATTAAATTGCCTATGTTAACCGCGTTCGTCTTTAAACAGAGGTTATGTGCTCCTCATTTTATAATAAAATGTAAATACTACTAGTGCGCGGGTGTGTGTGTTCCTGCGTGTGTGAATGTGTAATGTTTGACGGGGTGAAGGGTGCCGTACCACACAGTAGTCGGTGTGTGCTCCACGGGATGCGAGTGACGCGCGAACTCGCGCCGTTATGTAATTATTATCATTGATTGGTCGGTCGACTGAACGATCAAAATTTTGTCTATTCATTTATTAATGACACCACGCATTTGATTGACGATGTATCAGGCCGTCGGCGTTGATCGGCCGCGGAGAACAACGGCCCTAGGCTAAGCGCAGGAGGCGCGGAGGCCGCCAACGACTTGATCGCTCCGTGATTTGATGATACAATGCGTGGGATGAGTAACTTGGTGCTTTCACAGTTTCACCTGTTGTCACGCGCATCTGACTGTTTTACGTATCTGCGTCTCCGTCTGTCTGTCTGTCTGTCTGTCTGTCTGTCTGTCTGTCTGTCTGTCTGTCTGTCTGTCTGTCTGTCTGTCTGTCTGTCTGTCTGTCTGTCTGTCTGTCTATCTCCACCATCTCTCCTCTCTCCCCCTCTCTCCCACTCTCTCCATCCCTCATCTCTCTCTATCCTCTATCTCTCCTCCCTCCTCTCTCTCTCTCTCTCTCTCTCCTGTCTCTCATCTCTCTCACCTCTCACACTCTATCTCTCCTCCCTCCCTCCCTCCCTCCTCCTCCCCTTCCTCCTCTGTCCCTCCCTCCTCCCTCCCTCCCTCCCTCCCTCCCTCCTCCTCCCTCCCTCCCTCCCTCCCTCCCTCCCTGCCTCCCTCCCCCTCGCCCCTCGCCCTTGCCCTCCCTCCCTCCTTCCCTCCCTCCCCCTCCCTCCTCCCCTCCCTCCCTCCCCTCCCTCCCTCCCTCCCTCCTCCCCTGCCTCCCTCCCTCGCCCTCGCCCTTGTTCCCTCCCTCCCTCCCTCCATTCTCCTCCCTCCCTCCCTCCCTCCCTCCTCCCTCCCTCCCTCAGGACCGGTTATAGCGTCCCCTCCTTTTATAGCTGGGACGCGTCCATCTGTCTCCGCTATCGATGACCATATCAGCCACGTCTAAGGGCAGCGCCTTGCGCAGGCCATGTTTGCATTAGCTGTAGCTGACACTGATTTTATTGGCGATGATTTGTTCATCTCACGTGTCCCCGACCGCGGGAATGGGGTGGGGGTGTCTTGGGGAGGGGCGTCAAGATCACGAGAAGGCACGACATGAGGACATTATGACAATCTGCCGTGCATTAAGCAGTCGACAAAGATAGCTGATTTTCGACGAAGCGCTTTCATGACGCGCGGACAGTAATCAAGTGACACACACGTCCATGTTGTCATAGCCACCGTTCTCGTGATCGTAGCGGCCTTTGCCCCTGCCGCCATACCCCCACGGCGAAAACGCCGAATTGTAAGCATTATTAATTTTAACCGACATGCAAAACCTTCCACTGTTTCTGGAATATCCACAAGCAAAACAAAAATTATTCCGGGTTCTGGATTTCCATACATGTATATTTCGATCATTACAATGATATCGTGTAAACGAGCTATGTTCGCCCGACCGTTTTGCACCTACACCTACAATTTTCTAAATTATGCCGTCGTCCCTGGCATATCTAGCATCGCGCAAATTGGGAGTGGAAATAAAGGCCAAGCTTAGGTCCCATTAGTTTGCTATGCTAAATGTAATAGCACAACAGGCTATGTAATAGCACAACATGTAATTAAAGAGCACGTACCAAAGGAGAGCATGGCGCACGACCTCCTCGGAGAACAACGGCCCTAGGCTAAGCGCAGGAGGCGCGGAGGCCGCCAACGACTTGATCGCTCCGTGATTTGATGATACATTGCGTGGGATGAGTAACTTGGTGCTTTCACAGTTTCACCTGTTGTCACGCGCATCTGACTCTTTTACGTATCTGCGTCTCCGTCTGTCTGTCTGTCTGTCTGTCTGTCTGTCTGTCTGTCTGTCTGTCTCCACCATCTCTCCTCTCTCCCCCTCTCTCCCACTCTCTCCATCCCTCATCTCTCTCTATCCTCTATCTCTCCTCCCTCCTCTCTCTCTCTCTCTCTCTCTCTGTCTCTCATCTCTCTCACCTCTCACACTCTATCTCTCCTCCCTCCCTCCCTCCCTCCCTCCCTCCCTCCCTCCCTCCCTCCCTCCTCCCTCCCTCCCTCCTCCTCCCTCCCTGCTTCCCTCCCTCTCAGCTCCCGCCTCCCCCTCCCTCCCTCGCTCCCTTGCTCCCTCCCTCCCTCCTCCCTCCTCCTCCTCCTTCCTTCCCTCCTCCTCCCTCCCTCCCTCCCTCCCTTCCTCTCCCTCCTCCCTCCTCCCTCCTCCCTCCCTCCCTCCCTCCCTCAGGACCGGTTATAGCGTCCCCTCCTTTTATAGCTGGGACGCGTCCATCTGTCTCCGCTATCGATGACCATATCAGCCACTCTAAGGGCAGCGCCTTGCGCAGGCCATGTTTGCATCAGCTGTAGCTGACACTGATTTTATTGGCGATGATTTGTTCATCTCACGTGTCCCCGACCGCGGGAATGGGGTGGGGGTGTCTTGGGGAGGGGCGTCAAGATCACGAGAAGGCACGACATGAGGACATTATGACAATCCGCCGTGCATTAAACAGTCGACAAAGATAGCTGATTTTCTACGAAGCGCTTTCATGACGCGCGGAAGGTAATCAAGTGACACACACGTCCATGTTGTCATAGCCACCGTTGTCGTGGTCGTAGCGGCCTTTGTCCCTGCCGCCATACCCCCACGGCGAAAACGCCGAATTGTAAGCATTATTAATTTTAACCGACATGCAAAATCTTCCACTGTTTCTGGAATATCCACAAGCAAAACAAAAATTATTCCGGGTTCTGGATTTCCATACATGTATATTTCGATCATTACAATGATATCGTGTAAACGAGCTATGTTCGCCCGACCGTTTTGCACCTACACCTACAATTTACTAAATTATGCCGTCGTCCCTGGCATATCCAGCATCGCGCAAATTGGGAGTGGAAATAAAGGCCAAGCTTAGGTCCCATTAGTTTGCTATGCTAAATGTAATAGCACAACAGGCTATGTAATAGCACAACATGTAATAGGAATTAAAGAGCACGTACCAAAGGAGAGCATGGCGCACGACCTCCTAAATGAGTCATTGGTGGTCGCACATGTCGCGGAAGCGTTTTGTACAAAACAGCCTTATCAACGATGTGGCGGGTCACGTGGTTTGAGTGTTTGTTCATGCCCCGAAGATACTGAACATTTACCCATGATATGACTTTCTTAGTATCCTTCTCAAACTGGCTATGGATCTGCATCTAAACCAGTGGACTATAATAAAAAAGGAATACAGTGCTTGTTGACTTAGAGAGTAGTGGTGCGTATTGCACAGACTACAACGATTGCGCACAATCCTGCATTTCTAGTTGCTAGTTTGCCGCGCATGCACATGTCAGAGATGGATCCCATGTGTACGGAGACAGAATCCGGCTTTTTGGGGCGACACATGTTTCGCAAAACAATTGTAAGATTTTATGAAATCATTACATAAGTCGGTCCCATGGCAACACAATAGAATTCTTTAGACAATCTAAAAACTCTATAGAAATGTATACGTTTTTGTAGAATTATATAAAAAGTTATGGCCTTACCAATTATATAGAATCCTATCGCTTTTTCTATATAATTCTATAGAATACCTATAGAATGTTTATGGTCATTTCAGTTTCTGTAGAATTGTACATAATTTCTAAATATTGTTATGGCCATAGCAATTTTTATAGAAATGATATTGAATTCTATTAAAACAATATTCTATGAAAACTACCGCAAAAGTCCTATAGTATTTTTTTGCTAAGGGACTACAAAACAAACATATTAAAACAAAAATATGCATCGCAACTTTGCCCAGAAGGTGGCATTGTCTAGCTGACTTTTGGCATTGGTTTTAATGGAGCACAACAATATACTGGTTTGCTGCCAACCGTCGTCTGCGGTGTATTCCTTAGCGTCTACTCCGTGTGGCCGACTGCTAAGTCTACTCCGATGACACGTGTTAGCGTTTCATGATGCCGCACACAAAAAGGTGTATCCAGCATGAGCGGTATATTTATCTTTATCACTGTTTCTCCGAAATGGCTTTAGTGCAACATTGAATGTGAGCGACTGCAGCTGTGTTTTTCTAACGAATGTTCCGCCTGTTCGGCGTCTTCCCCATGTTAAATCCGGTAGGTTGATTTTCAACAAATCTTCAACCGGAATGCGTTATATCAAAGTGATATGTTTCCAGGAATCACTCGCTCATGTCGGTGGTAGTAATGGTGGTGCAGTGGCTAGAGATTCGGACTCTCGACCGAGAGAACCCGGGTTCGAATCCTGTGCTGCGACGTTGAACCTCGGGCAGGTTCATTCACTCTATACGTTGCTCCAGTTCAATTAGCTGTATGCATGAGTATCTAGCAATATATAGTGGTGGCTATTTGTGTATGAATAGTCTTCGCGCATTAATTGCAGCGTGGCTGGATGTTTCCCAGAGAAGTCGAGATGGTGTTCGATTGAACAGGACTACCAATGAGTAAAGTATAAAGCGCATTGAGCAGTCCCGAGGACTGGATACTGCGCCATATAAGAAACAGACATCCTCGGTTTAAATCAGGCTGGTCAGCTTTTAAAAAGTCTTCAAATCTTCTGCCAGAATGCGATATTTTAACACGAGAACGAACCTACGTGAGCAAAACAAGAGGAATAATTATAAATGACGATTTTTGTTCAACGTATGTTTTCTTTTTCTTTTTTCATTCTGCCTACGTATGCTGACAATACAGGCGAAAGCATAGCCCTCTTGACATCGTCAAATATCGTGTACTATCCGACTCAGGCTTACCGACTCCGGCTAACTAACTGTATGGAGCAATTTTGATGTCAGTCGTCAGTCACAGCACGATAGCACGCGTCTCGATGTCATTACGAGCTACCACAAATGTCTAGCTCGCTCTTAATGGCACCGTGCCACAAGCACTACACATTGCAAAGCGAAGTGACCGACCGTATTCGAACGGACTGTTGACGCGGGCTTGGCTTCGCGTTAACGAAGGCAGTGGCGTCGTAACGATGGTTTTAAAAGGGACTGTATAACGATTACTCTGACTAACATACGCTGCCAGTTTGGGTGTTTCGTATGTGATATAGTGTTATTTGAAATGTTCGATCTAAAAACTCCTTAAATTAGCATTGTTATACTTCGTGTTTTAATAATCACTAGCTCACACCAACCCATGGAGCAGCAACTCAAGCACAACAAATATCGCCATTACACACACACGCACGCACGCACGCACAGTCACTCGCACGCACACACGCACACACGCACACACGCACACACGCGCACACACGCACACACGCGCGCGCGCACACACACACATATATATATATATATATATATTTGTGTGCATATAATGGTGATAGTAATAATAATAGTATATATATATAATAATAGATATATATATATACAATATTTTTATTTTGTTTAAACTTGTTCATACAGTGGCACCTTCAGGGTGAGAGTGGTTCACCAATCAGTAAACACGTAAGTAAATAACTCTAAATAAATGTTACGTTTTCTGAAATACATCGCCGGTTCGTGGATCAGAGGCCAACGATCTAACGAAACGAATGAACATAGAAAGATGCAAATGGACCTCTGCTCCTCTGAGGAGATGCACTAACTACATTATCCAAAGTTAACGTATTAATACATAGAATGCTGTTGCATGTTTATCGTCAGAAATAGTATGAAACGCGAATTTGATAGTCCCATTATCCGTCTAGTGAAAATGTTATATTTATAATTTATTTAACAGGTTAGTGTTTTTGCACAGCTACAAGAATGACGACGTAACAACACATTCAGTGCACGTTGTTATTATGAATGAAGACGTATTTGACGGTTCAGTGCGCGTTGCTCTCATACCGCATCATGGCGGTATTACCAATGGTGACGCTAACTATACCACACTCGAAATTATCTATTCAATCAGTAGCTCCGAGCGTTTCGTTTTCATAGAAAAATTGCATCTTGGCGCACAATGGGGTTGCAAATGCTAACCAGTCTTGTTTTACATTCACGATTTACAACGCAGCGCGATATATTGATCGGATTGTCCATTCTAATTAAACGCAGACCCGCGTGATTCAGGCGCCGATCCGAACAGAATTCATTACCAGATGCGACGTAATATGTTTACTGGTTCCATCTAGACGCATAATAAATCAAACGCCACTCAATGCTACCCTTTTCAGCTGATTAACTCGGTGTAGACACAATGTTGGCGACAGCAAAAGTGGTGCGAGCGCTTCTTATGTGGGTGGCGTTTGTGTCTTGGGCTTGCACTGCACCTAGGAACTTCTTGCAAAGATGGAAATTGTGACTTGGGCATGTAGTGGATCTAAACGCTTTTAGTATGGATGAAGTTTGGGATGTGGGTTTGTAGTGAGTCTAAGAACTTCTTATAGGGATGGAGCTTGTGGCTTGGGCTCGTCGAGTAGAGGGACTGAACACGTCTTGCTTCCCAGAGAAGTGGAAGTGGTGTTCGATTGAACAAGTCCACCAGGGAACATACTATAAAGCGCTTTGAGCAATTCTAAGGATACTGCGCTATATAAGAATGTACCTTTACTTTTTACTTTTATTTGTATTATGGATATTGTGATCTGGGCTTGCAATGAGCCTGATAACTTCTATCAGGGCTAGAATGTGTGACTTGGCTTGTAGAGAAACTGTGAACTTCAAGTAGGGATGAAGATTGTTACTTAGGCTAGTATTTGTTATATAAAGCACTCGGTGGAGATATATATCTTTCTTAAGCACAATTGGCTAAATTGGGCTGCTCCTTGTAACATGCTATATGTAAACAGATGATTCGAACCGAATCGTTCACATTTCCAAAACAATGCAGTTCATTCAAAGCCATTAGTGAAGTTACGATTTAGCATCAATAAAGTTTGTATTTCGGAATATGATAATACATAAAAAAACGACCAGACTAATAAAATGTTAAACATTCATCAAAAAGTATTAATTTATAATTTGTAAAAAGCATAAGCCCAAAGTTGGTTCATTGTCGATCGTAAATGTCATATATAATTCGGATATATCTTTTAGTGCAGTATGAATTGCAAAGTTAGCTTTTGACACATTATATAATATTGTATGCTATTTGCTTCATTTTCTGTAATTTCCTGGAGAAGTATATCTACTTCAAAGCGGTTTAGAACTAAACACCGACACAGAATGACTATTGATCACTATCGGTTTCCCATTGAATGCAGTGTTAAAGGTCAGGCAATTCCACACTGTACCATTCTAGTTTTGATTAAATGGGTATTGTCATTCGATAAGGTGAACGAGAACTAACAGTTCCGTAATATATCGCCCAAACCGACCAGATTCTGTCTTCGTACACCGGGATCCTTGCAATACTGAGTATTGAGAATACGCTATTTTCCTATCAAAAATGGGTACCGTCTCAGACTCACTCGCACAACATTTGTATGCCACCAACCCGGAAGTGAACTGGTAATCAGTGAGAATAACGAGTTGCGTTGCCTCCTGCTTCGTATGCGGCGATAGATCATCGGTTGTTAACCCTTTCTGGTCGCAACCCAAATTTCGGTCGCCTGTGAAAAGGACACCTGTTTCAAGTAGAGCGCAAACATGGCGGACGCATGATGTTATATCATATGACATTTCAAATTTATACAACATTTGGCACAACTAATTCATATCGCATGCAACTGGAACGGTCAAGGGAACAATAAATTAAAGTTCGGAGTCACTGAACACTCTTGGCGACCCATTCAAAATGGCTTGGCTACTCAATTTTGGGTCGCGACCCAGGGGTTAAGAACCGCTGGGTACATATCTTTGTTTCACTGCCCCGTTGGAGGTAGACGAATTAGATGCCTGTTACTTTGAGATGGCACCCACTTTTTAGGATTGTTGCACCCTGAAAAATAGGCATGAACATGGAAATGGACATATTTGATGACTACTACAGATGCGCTGGTCAGAGGTATCACTTTCTAGCGGCATGCTGGCTGCATGTGGGGTGCTGCTGAGAGTTAAGTCCCCTGCGTATATAAACAAACATCTGACGTGAGATCTGCCAATATGTTGATTTGTTTTAGAGAGAACAACAGTGTATGGTTTGTTGAAAACTCCACACCAGGTCAGCTACGTGACATTAGCCCACGCGCGCCAACTATCACGTGTCTATGACAGGCCGATAGGGCCATAAACGCGGTACACTTAACGTTGAATAAGAAGTTTACCCGTTGAATTATCAACCAGTGAGGACTCGGAGAATTTAACGCGTTAATTTACCAACCAATGAGGATATTAGTATTCTAGCAGGGAATAAGTGCATAACAGGAAAACACGTCAAACAGTGTACATTTTATTTTTCAGTTTTTGTCAAAAACTAAATTTCTTTGATTCATTTCTAATTGATGTACATGCTCATTGGGCATTCAATTGTCGAATTTCATGATCAATGCTTAATTCAATAATAATTGTTCAATATCAATAAACGGTGTGTGTGCGCGCGCGTATGCGTGCGTGTGTGTGCACGCGCTTTTAAATGCCTCTAAATGGACTTTGTTCAAGGGCACGGTTCTACACAAAACTACTACTTTTGATTATATTATATTACTTTTTATACTCGATATTTTTATATGTGTTTCTAATGTGCAACATTCTAAAACGGACATGTGCAATCATCATCATCATCATCAACAACAACATCATCATTATTATCATTATGCTAGCAGCAGTCGACCCGTTTCATCCTGACTCGGCCTTAATATACCAGCTGCTGATATACTAGTGTTTATATTAATGTGCACACTGCACAGTGGAATTAACTGGAAAGGGTACAGACCGACCGGGGTCTACTTTACTTGAAATCGACGTACGAGCAGGTTCGCTTTGACAGTTTGGTATGCAAGAAATGAAAAATTACCCGCTAGTCAGTATGGGTCGACCAGCCTCCAACGAAAAGTTTACATTGTTAACGCGCTAACTTCTTCGAGTCCTCATTGGTTGACAAGTTAACGCGTTAACTTCTTCGAGTCCTGATAGGTTGGCAAGTTAACGCGCTAACTTCTTCGAGTCCTGATTGGTTGGTAAGTTAACGCGTTACCTTATCCGAGTCCTGATTATTTGGTAAGTTAACGCGTTAAATTCTCAGAGTCCCCGCTGGTTGTAATTCAACGCGTTAACTTCTTATTCAGCGCGTAAAATATACCGCGTTTATGGCCCTACCGGCCTGTCATACATGTCTGACACGCACCCAGTCAAACCAGACCCGTGCAATGACAGTTCGGCGCTGAGCGGTAGCGGTACACCGCAGACCCGCTCACTCGTGGCGTACCATGATGTCACGCGAAAGGTCAACGAGGCTTCTCGTTAGAAAACGCGATATTCGCGTATAATAGGACTTGCACATACAGACTGCCGGCGACTGGTTCCGAGACAGCGCTAGATTAATTAACAGTCGGCCATTAGCGTTGACAATGTTCCAACGAAGGCGTAAACACTCTGTATCTTGCGTATATCAGTGATTAGTTTTCCATGACAGCGGAATCGTCGTCTGATCTGAGACGGCAATGCGAGGTGCTGTCGATCTCGACGTAGTAAGCAGCACTTTCGAATTCTAACCGATGAATCCCGCGTCTAAGGCTTCGATGCAACGCTATTTAATAACGTTTTGTATAACATTAAATACGATATGTCTGTCCCTCGATTTACTATGATGTATTGTTCATAATACTACGATACGTATATGTTGAAGGTGTAGAGTGCTCTACTGTCTCCCAAATTGCAAGTGATAAACTCAATAATTGTTTGTAATTTGAAATTTTAGCCTGCGAATAGTAAGCAAAACTGTTAGATGATATGGTATACAATAAACGCCGGTTGGTCTAACTATAAAGCTCTTCGATATTCAACGCGGTCGTGTTTTCCCTACACCCAATACTGCAAATTCAGCGAACTTCCTGTTAATAACTACCGCTTAGGCTAATTTCTGATCACTGAACAAACAATCTCCCTTTAGAGCAAGTCTCATTACGTATTGAAACATGTAGACTTTTGGTGTGGAGAAAACGTATGGCGACTTCATTCTATTTCAGATAAAAGCAGAATAGTTTGTGCGTTGCGCTTGTGTAACACAAGGTCACAGATTGTGGCATACATTCATACTGACAACAGCATAGGACCGAACTAGGATAGTTTCGTGTTTAAAGGGTGCCATTAAAATTAATAGAACAAACATTAAATAATTAATGTTTTTATATTATTAAACACACTTGTCAAGAGTTAAATGCGTGTTTATTATGTTAAGAGCATGTCTTTTAAATAATTGAAATCCTGCCTATAAGTGTGACCATCAGCACCAGCGAAACAAAGGCCTAATATGACACGCGACCATGACTAATTGATGTAGGCCCTAGACCATGGCAGCATTTGCATTACCATTCAAAATTAAGTACGTTCAACCTACGATGTCCGTTCTTCATATTACCACGTATTTATATGTTGTTCTTAATACTAAAATAGTCGGGATTTCTTTGGTACCGAGGCAATAAGATGACTTACATAATGCATCATTGCCCTATCTAACGGTCTCCAAAGAAATGGTGATGTAAGAAAAACGTAATGTAAGAAAAACCTAACAAGAATGGACAACCTCATCGTGAAAAGAAATTTAAAACAAACGCTTTTAATGACGTTGCGTTGTATGCGTGCTGACATCATAAACGCTGACAGACTCAGCCAGACAGGTGTAAGTTAAACAGCGTTTAAAATGAAAGGCATGCCTTTAGCGACAGCTGTAGAGCGCGGTGGCGCAGTGTAGAGCGTCGGACACTCAATCAAGACAACCCGGGTCTCAATCCTAATGCTGCTGTTTCGAACCCTGGCCAACTTCGTTCACTCAAATGTACGGACGAGTACCTGACTTTGGACAGTGGTGAATATTTGTGTACGAACAATCTTCGCGATATAGTTGCAACGTGGCTGAATGTTTCCCAGAGAAGTCGAGATGATGTTCGATTGAACAGGTCTATCAGGAAGTAAGGTGTAAATCGCTTTGAACAGTCCTCAGAACTGTATACTGCGCTGTATAAAAACTTACCTTTTTAATTTTAAATGTATGCGTTTAGTCAGCACACTATACTTACGGCGTGATATTCGTGTCAGTGGCGCATTGGACCATGACCTACTTTGGTATATTAATAAGAATAATAATGATTAACTTTATTTATAACTAGTCTCCATAGTATGACTCTGTTCAATAGTGTGTACAGAGTCGCTAAAATAAAATAATATACATACATAAAACTTAGTGGTGTAAACATAAATTTAGTCTGATACTTATTTTAAAATAGCGTCATTAAAATAAACATTATGGCTATAAATTATATATTTATATATATATATATATATATATAAGAAGAAAATACTACGTATTTATTAAAAGTGAGAGTAAGAGAGTAAAGTTGTAAACCAAATTAAAACTCAATTAAAATAGATTGTGCAATGAATAGGAAGATAGATACCATTAAAACAACATATTACACATTAAAAGCGAGTTTAAAATAGTGCGTTTTGAGGCGTGCTTTGAAAACGTCCACTGATGTGATCAGCCGCAGTTCTTCAGGCAACGCATTCCACAGAAATGGTCCGGCTCGAGAAAAAGATCGCCGGCCATATCGCACCAGATTATATTGCGGCACAGTCAGAAGGGCGCGGTCCTTAGATTGAAGTGACCGGCGTGGCACGTAGCGAGTGATTAGTGACGCAATATAAGCGGGTTTCTGCCTGTGTGTTACATTAAACATCAGGATCAATATATTGTACTCTGTGCGCCATTTAACCGGTAACCAGTGAAGAAATTTAAGTCCTCCGGTGACTTATTAAACATAATTTTCCTACATAAACTGTTGCGTCATTACAGTCAAGCGCATACACTTAAGGGTGGCCACGCTAAGTTCCCGTTTCCTCATCCGACATCCTGGATACGTCACCGCTTCGTGTGCACCACCGTGGCGGTTGTAGATTTAGTGTGCATTCCCACGAGGCTTTATACAATGCTCGCCTACGAAAATAGGCGGGCGGGCGGGCGGGCGGGCGGGCGGGCGGGCGGGCGGGCGGGCGGGCGGGCGGGCGGGCGAGCGAGCGAGCGAGCGAGCTGACGCACGGACGGACGGACGGACATGCACACACGCATGCACGCACGCACATACATAAACCACACACGCACCCACGCACTCACTCACATACATAAACCACACACACACACACACACACACACACACACACACACACACACACACACACACACACACACACACACACACACACACACACACACACACACACACATGCATGCATACACACGCGCCTGGACCAATACATGAATGCCTGTGCGTGCGTGCGTGCGTGCGTGCGTGCGTGCGTGCGTGCGTGCGTGCGTGCGTGCGTGCATGCGTGCGAGTGCACGTCCGTGCGTTTGCGTGTGATTTTATATGTCAGCATGCATTCGTATTAAAGATACTGCACATTTGCTCACGGAGAGGTACCACCATTCAAATCAATAATACTTCAATATGCGTACGCATATTGCTATCAAGCATCAATTAAGCTCATCCCGCGAAGCCGAATCGGAGACGGAATAATCTCGGTGTATCAGTTGCTGTGTGTGTGGTTTGTGCTTAATGAATTGTAAATATTCGGCACTCGGCTACTAGCGCGTCTCCCCGGGCGTTCATTCATAGTTGATGCGCGTCTTCTTTGACAATGGGAATGAATTCATGGAAACAAATGACATACATGTCCGGCGCGGCGGTCCGGCTGTAAGCACTGGGGAGGCGTCGGCTTCCCCAGTCAGTGCTATCTGTCTCGATGTCTATGTAGGCCCCGTGTCTGCGTTATTGTCATCAGAACTTTGTACGTGAGTTAATTCGATACGTTATAGGTTTTATTTGGTCATTTTAATGCGATGATCGCTGATAACATTATACATTTAGGTAAATCTTTATTGAATGGTTGGTAATTCAGCTATTTATGATTATTGTATGCGGATCGCGTGATTTGTAAATACAAACAAATATAATCGTTACTATTCACGGGTTACCGTTTATACGACCTATACATGGTGTAAATATGTACTTATTATACTCAGTTTGCACTCGTGTACGTACACACACACACACACACACACACACACACACACACACACACACACACACACACCGCCATATCGCGTCTACCGTTACTTCTCTAAATGGTGATTTTAAACACATAGTATCTGTGATATCCAACATGGGTTGGTGTATAGGGAACTTCTGGTTATACGAGGATAATTCAACTACATAAATTTGTCGTATGTGTTAATTAATCAGTTTGGCGCCAACATGTTATTACGTGTTAAGCATGCGCGTGAAGCGAGTGGTAGTGTCGCACTGCGCCAGAGCGTCGACCAGTCAGAGCGCAGATCGCCGTCTCACGATTGGTCGGTAATTGCTGCAATGTACATCAGAACGAGTTTCGTATTGTTATTGTATAACTTGCGTTAATCTCGATCCATTTGTACGTAACTGAATGCTGCAAAGTTCTTGCAGGATTAGCATTGTATGAATCCCATTAATTCGGCGTCAGATTTGGACTCGCTCGAACAGCGATGGAAAATACCCATGACGGATTGTTACGATTTTCTATTAACTAAAGCCAATTGTTAGCCAGGTTTAGCCGGGCCAGCGTCAAAGGAACAACACAATACCTGTTGATCCGTGCGGTTAATTAAAACACACGAATAGGCCTCGGCGTCGTTAGGTGTATCCAAGGTGTGCAAACGTACCTGCCTAAACAAGAATTTTAATTGACGGTCGTTATAACGTATATGTTGGGCATAAACGTGGCAGACACTAGGTTTATTCCGTGTTCGCGTCGAAAAATCCGAGGTGACATTATTGACAATGCAATGTTTAAATAAATCCAGTAGACAGTGTATTCCATCGACTTTAAAAATAACGTTAAAACAATATCACGTGTATTTTTGTAACGACTATAATTTTACAGGCCTATATTGATAATACACTGTACATGGTTTCTAGGCTTTGCAGGGCTTCTATTCGAACCCCCTGATACCTCTCATCAGGGTATCAGAGGTTTCGAACCCCCTTTGGAGATAATAGTACTTTGAAATAGCAATATGTGTAAATAATATATTTGCTTATGAAAATCATAAAACGAACACCCTTACTGGGATAATGTTTTGTTCAACGGTTAAGCTATCGCCTATTTGTGAGTAGCCTCAGATGTGGGTGTAGTTGGGGGGTTTTGGAGAACCTCAACGGGTGTGTAGTTGGAAGTTTTCCTAATCAAGGGGCATTATGCGACTATCCTACAATGCAGAAACCATTTTTTCTTCTAAATACAGAGGTCGTGTCGGGGAGGGGATGAATGTGTTGTCGTATGATATGTCAGTGTACCGGAATTTCCTAAACACGGACCATCATCATTATCATCATTATCATCATTATCGTCATCATCATCATTATCACCATTGGTCAGCACCAGTCGGAGCACTGACGAGCTGTTTCCACATGGACCGGTTGTTCATTAGGGGTGGCAGTTTAGCCAATCCAACATCAAGGCTCTCGAAGTCTAGCTTAGTTTATGTTTTCTCTCTCACCCTGATTTTCTTAGCGTGAGTGGGTCTCCACAAGATGCGTCACTGGTTCTTTTGTGGCGACAGCTGTGGCCAGTCAGTTCGTCACAAGCGAATCTTGTTTGTGGGTTTGTTTACGTCCCCATAAAGTTCACATTTGTCCAGTGGGCATTTAGACTCTTCCTTAGCATTTTGACATAACTCCCGTAGCGCTTACAGGCCATCAGCTCCATACTACAATAACACTTGGGCACAACGTGTGTATCGTGTTCTCATCGGTGAGGAAACTAGGCACGTCGTGTTCAATAAATGTAAGTCTTGTATGTCCTATGCAATGAAATACGGCTGTACTACCGACGTATGGCTAACGGCGCGGTATTGGTGCACTACTGACGGACATCTGTTGATTATGTATCGTCAATCTTGCTTGGGGAAACGATATCTGATACGGGCAGCCAATATGGTCGCTGTGACGTGAATACGTCGCTGGCGGAGTTGTTTCAATTTGACGTCTCCAAATACACAACACCTCTCTTTAGATATTATAGGAAACGTGCGTGCGTGCGTGCCTTGTGTGTTTGTGTGCGTATGTTTATATGTGTGTGTGTGTGTCTGCGTGCGTGCGTGCGTGAGTTCATGCGTGCGTGGGTGGTCCGGCAACTGACTTTAGCAAATACCAGATGTAACGACCTATCAATCCTTTCAACCAATTAAACAACATTAAGCACATTTTATTAAACTGACTGCGGATATTCACACACTACATATCTGGACTCCAAAGATTAGAAGCAGATTCGCGTTGGGTTATATATGTTGAAGAAGCAGCTTTAAACGGCATACAACATATAAATAAAACATAATAAAACAGATCACCAATTCATGGTTAATAAACACGCGTTACATACATTAGATCTATTAATCATGAATAATACTCAAATATGCTACGTATCGATGAAATAATTAGCGACATCAGTAATGCAGTAGTTTGCCTACAATTCAATACATCCCATTTACGTCGCGAAATTTCAGAAATTTTCAATTAATAGGCATTGCGCGGATAATTAACAACACACTCATACGAACCCTGTTCCCCAAAGGCAGCCTTAATTACATTCATCATGACCAGGCCAGTGTCTGCTACGCCGAACAGCGGTCCCAAGGGTCAGTTTAACACAATGCGTTGCTTCTAATGAGACCCATTAAAGGTGATGTGCAGCCTTCTGGTGACCCCTGGGGTAAAAGAACCAGTGCACATGTCATACACCCTCCGTAGACATTCATATCGCATTCACACCGGCTTAGTTTTTTTGTGGTCTGACAATTGTGAGATTACAAAGACTAGCAGCCGGACTCTGCAAACACAGTTACTCTTCAGACAGGATCGGAAGCTAAATTTCTTACATAGGGCTTCCTTTGGATGGAAACCTTTGACAAGAAAAGTCAAAATAATCTTTGTAACAATGGAACACCTCCTGATTGAAATCACACTTGATATCAAACACAACACAACAATGTAATCTCATTCCGGACTATCTATACTAACAGCCAAATTGCATGTCCAATGTTCTAGGTGCCTGGGCTTATGTCGTGATACTACATATAAAAGTGCAGTGCATCGCAATTGGTATACAAGCAGTCACCCCTTGTGATTCTTACGTACGGCCCAGGGTCGTACACTATTATGCATATAGGGGTTTACTTAATAATGTAGACGGTAACAAAATTGGTTGTTTTTTATAGTATAGGCCTAATCATGTTTCACATTGTGGCTACGTAGACTTGGGGTGCGGAGATACGTTCGCACCGAGACAAAACGCTTCCGCTCGATGCCAAAGAATACCGTTTCAAAATGCCGTTTGGAGTTAGAGTAGGTGGAAAGCTAGAGATGGATGTTTTCTGTGAGTTTCAGTGGATGCAGTTCGAGGTTATTTCGTGAGCTTCAGTTGGAAGTCTAAACAGACACGGGCTCTCGGATTGTTTCACTAATATTCTCATCAGCTGCAACCCAGATTTAGCTCTTTAATATCCATTTCGCTCCTTAACACTTAATCTTGTATACGTCAAACTTTCAATATCATGATCGCTGGTGTGTAATGGAAATAGTGACCTCGGTGATGCAACGGCGGCGTTTTTGCATTTTGCAGAAGCTTCTTTAATTCAACTGCATATTCTGTTTAATCACGGGTTTTCTTAATAAAACAGTCCCGTGGATGCGAATGAGTACTTTCTCATATCCAGTGTACACTGTTCTTTTACAAATGCTACTTTGCACATTCCACTTCTACAGCCTTCTTTACGTTTGAACAATATAATTCTGTCGACATTTTCATAATTCTAAATAAATGATGTCACCACGAATGGAAATATTTAATTCAATTTAAGATATGTTTGATACGATTGTAGCTATCTGTAATTTTATGGCAAACTGTATGAACAATGTGTAATATTAATTTCAGTTATGTTATCCTATATTTAGTTTTGATCAACTATTAACAAAACTATCAATAAATGCTGGGTAATCGATAAATTGTGTTCTTGGTAGGACATTTACGATATATTTTAATGTTATAACAATTTTGTGGAATCCGTTGATATCAATAATTTGGCGTATGTTCTATCTATAATATATAGTCGCAAAGAAGATAATGTAGAACAATGCCACACTGGGAACACAAACATGGATTGTTTCGATCACGAAATAAGGCGATTGTTTAACTCATTAAAGAGGATACCGGTACAAGATTGTATAGTATAATACGAGACGAGGCAGCACTGGAAAACAAACAGATCTGAACGAGAGAGTTCTTGACGCTGAACAACTGGGAGAAGAAAGCTTTGTGAGACAGAAGCGGGTCGGCCGCGAGCGCCACGATCAAAATCTTACTCATGTCTTTCTATTGTCGTTTCCTGCGTTCACCCAGCCGTATAAACCCTTTGTTACTCACTAATGGGCCTACCTGGAATTGGAAATGATCGTCTTTGTTTTCTGGCAAGGAAACCGTGTTTACGCAACAGTTCTCTGGAACATAATTGTTCGGGAAATGATTCGATCGTGACACATCTATGATTGATTTATAAATTATATATAATTCATTTCGTAAAGTTGTGATTATAAATAATTATATCAATAATTGGATTATCGACGCAGACCGTAATGCTATATCACGCATGAGATGGCGGCTGCATCAATGATATTTCGCTTCTGCGTCTTCTGATGTACCAGTAGCATATTGTCCCTTTTGCAGTCTTATACACTGTATCCATCACCCAAATTGAGCACTGTTGCCTCCGCTAAAACTAGCATACGTAAGAACCATAGCAAATATAATTGCTAGTGGCGTGTGTGTGTGTGTGTGTGTGCGTGCGTGCGTGTGTGTGTGTGTGTGTGTGTGTGTGTGTGTGTGTGTGTGTGTGTGTGTGTGTGTGTGTGTGTGTGTGTGTGTGTGTGTGTGTGTGTGTGTGTGCGGTTGCGTCTGACCAATGTAGTGTTGTAATCAGACCGACGCATCTGGTATCGAATGTATATCGGGTCATGTTTGTTCACGTAGCTTTTTCGCATGAATCAAGCCGGTTCTTGCTGATCATATTTAATTTTAATTATCACCGTCATCTGATGCTGTGTTGCTGATCGCGATGTCTTCTTGGAAGTATCACTTGGTGTTATTCCTATTTTCGTCGCTCGATGTTTCATTGATTTTGCCGCGAGGCGCTGCACTGCCTTCTTCCGTTTTCTTAACCAAATAAAGTGTGTTCGCGTGTTCCATCCCACAGTTCCGTTCCTCAATCAAGCTGGTTTAATTCGGTTAAGCAAGTAATGACACCTAAACCGTCTCCTCTAGCGGATGATCCCAGTCCGGGTTCAGGTCCGCTGATCTCAGTCCGAGTACAGGTCCGCCGTCCAACCATCTCTTCGTTAGATTATTCAAGCACATACTTCGCAAGAATAACCTTGTCTGATCTGTAATTCGGAATGACCACATCAAGCCAGGAGTGTTAACATACATAATTAGGAGGACGTCAGCTGTGTCAATTGTACTTTGTCCCACTTGCGGTCTTACATACGTTTTGTGAGCGCAACATTCAAAGTCACAAACGTTTTCCGGATTACTAAACGCAATTTGGCGAGCAGTGTAGCGTCAACATATTTATTTTAGTATTAAGAACACTATATTAAAAATGAGCACCAGACAAGGCTTCCTCCTGTTCGAATTTGTTTTGTTGGAATAATTTCTAGAACATCGATATGTCTAATATATCCAATATGAAATGCTAACTCATTTGTTCACATTATGTTATTTACTTACGGTGAAATTGGGTTGATTTGGTGATGAGATGGAGGATGCAGTTTGATGTGTTCGTGAGCTGAATGGGGGTGCAGTTGAAGGTTTCTGTAACCCTGGTCGATATTTTTGTATCAAAATACCTTTTTCTTAACGAACGTGCCCAACACATTTGTATCGGCGGTGAAGTACACTACCCAATATAGGGGCTAACTACTGGGCTTCTGGGCCCAGAGACTATACATGTGTGTGGGTGTGTCACTGTCACTGGCCCAGGGCAAACTGCGCCTGGTAACGTAATTGATCGGTCTAGCTCAACTAGCAGGGTGTGGCATCTACCCCCAAGTGGCTTCTTGTGATTAACATTGAATTAACTAATTGAAATTACCAAATAAAATATCCACCATGGTTACATTTTGGTGAGCACCAATGGGGGTGCAGTTACGGGTTTTCTGTTCGTTAGCTTCAAGGGTGGGGTGCAGTATGAAGTATTGGTGAAACTCAAGGGGGTGCAATTGGAGGTTTTTGGTAAGGTTCAAGGAGTGCTGTTGGAGGTTTTGTTGATGTTCAAGGGAGTGCAGTTGGGAGGTTTTTGGTATGGTTCAAGGAGTGCTGTTGGGGGCTTTGGTGATGTTCAAGGGAGTGCAGTTGGAGGTTTTTGGTAAGGTTCAAGGAGTGCTGTTGGGGGCTTTACTGATGTTCAAGGGAGTGCAGTTGGGAGGTTTTTGGTAAGGTTCAAGGAGTGCTGTTGGGGGCTTTGGTGATGTTCAAGGGAGTGCAGTTGGAGGTTTTTGGTAAGGTTCGAGAGGGAGCAGTTGGAGGTTTTGGTGACTTTTTTGAAAGCAATGTTAATAAAACCTTCGGCTTTATGGGCTTTTTCCCATCGTGACAAATTATATTCGCCTCGTTGCCTTTTCTGTGTCCCTTCTTCTAGTACGTTTGTAGTATCTTTCCCTCGCGACGTGTTATACGACATGAATTGACTGTGACGGTTTATGTTGCAGGCAGATCAACTCACACCGGAACAAATTAATGGTGAGTAAACTGGCTACATCTGCACACCAGACGCTTCTATTGTAACACGTTGTATTATAAACAAACTCGATCAGTTCTTTGTGCTACTAACACACCTCTTCTTCTTCCGTTTCGTATACCTACGTAGTTGGTGGGGGATTAATTAATCACATTCACACAAAGATATGGAAGTTAATGTTTTATCCTAACGTAGGCTATTTCTATGTCTGTGCTTCTGTGTAGAATGATACCAAAGGACGACGCATTAAAAAGTAAATGTCATCTCTGACGCAAACGGATCGAGTCGATCGTTACGCGACATATGATGACGTTGTACAAGTGTGGCTTAGTGAGCCTACGTGCATAAAGGTAGTGTCATCAGATGACTTGCCAGCTGACCTTGGGCAAAACATTTAAATGATCAGAGCGCGGCCATTCCCCGATACTTACTTGTAAACCTAGGCCAAGCTTTGGAGCGAAAGTGTTCACCGATGGTTACAATGTAAAAGGCATTGTATTAGCCACCTCATTCTTTTCACACACACACACACACACACACACACACACACACACACACACACACACACACACACACACACACACACACACACACACACACGCACGCACACACACGCACGGACACACGCACGGTCAAACGCACGGCCACACGCTCGTGGAGTTTGGAAACTGGGGGGTGTCGAACGAACCTCTTCGATATCCGCCTCTACAGTCTATTTACCATATTTACCAACCGATCAGGCAAAACATTGTAAATATAGCAACGGGAGAGAAACTGCAGAGTCGCAGGAAGAGAAGCCAATAATAACATCAAGCTACACACAATTTGACAGGTGCAACACTTAATGATGGTAACTCACGACGTTACTTAAACGTGTTTCCGTTACGTTTCCCTGGAGACAACCGGCGCTGATGAGAATACAATCGTCACCATGCATCAAACCCACCACAGCAAGCACACATTGACGGCAGACCCGATCACAACAGGTCGTCGTAGAACCAGCGCCACCAGCAACTTTCCATTAGAGTCGTGAATGTGGATAGTGGTGAACCACGCAGGAACTGCTTCGGGTTTGTTGTTGACGTCGTTTAATTTCCGTTAGAGCTACAAGTAGACGTCGATAATGAGGTCGACTTCTACTGTAGCTCTAATGAAAACAATGCCGAAGGAAGGGCGGTGTTGTTGCCAGTGATGGCACTGGTAGTGACGGTGATGGCCCATTAAGCCAAAGCTGATAGAAGAACATTTATTTTGTACTTGAGTAAAAGTACGACTAGAAAAAAACTACTCAAGTAAAAGTACTTTTTTAATGTACTTGAAGTACAAGTAATAAGTAAACAATTGTACTTGAAGTAACGCAAAAGTACTTTTCTAAGTTAATGGCTTTACATTTTGTTTTTTAACTTGTACACACCTGGTAATCATGTCGGCTAATGGTAACGAATCAGTCAATCAGAAAATATTAATTTGTAGTTCCCGCTGATATAAATATATATATTTATACATATGTATATATATATATATATATATAAGTATATATATATCAGATCTATATATATATATATACATATATTAGCGGGAACTACAAGTGAATCTATATATATATATATATATCAGATCTATATATATATATATATATATATTAGCGGGAACTACAAGTGGATATTTTTCTGATGGACTGATTCGTTACCATTAGCCGGCATGATTACCAGGTGGTGTACAAGCTGAAAAACAAAATATAAAGCCATTAACTTAGTGTTACTTCAAGTATAATTGTTTACTTATTACTTGTACTTCAAGTACATTTTAAAAAGTACTTTTACTTGAGTAGCTTTTTTCCTAGTTGTACTTTTACTCAAGTACAAAATAAATGTACTTTTACCAGCTCTGGCTTAATGGGCCACCACCGTCATCATTGGCAACAACACCGCCGTTCCCTCGGCATTGTTTTCATTAGAGCTACAGTAGAGGTCGACCTCATTATCGACGTCTACTTGTAGCTCTAACGGAAATTAAACTACGTCAACTACAACTACGTCAACTACAACAGATCTACACACACACACACACACACACACACATATACATATATATGTACACACGTGTGTGTGTGTGTGTGTGTGTGTGTGTGTGTGTGTGTGTGTGTGTGTGTGTGTGTGTGTGTGTGTGTGTGTGTGTGTGTGTGTGTGTGTGTGTGTGTGTGTGTGTGTGTGTGTGTGTGTATAGATCTGTACCGGGGGCAAACCGTTCCAGCAAAGATCATTTGTCGGAAAGAAAAATAAACTTTTCTACTTAAGTAAAGTAACGAAGTAAAAATACTACTATACATTCCGGCTCTGCATTAAGCTAGGACAGTGCTTCTGGTGGCGATGGTAGTCTACCATTAACAACAGGGCCTACGGTGTCTTCTAATAAAAGATCATTTCTTTTTCAGAATTCAAGGAGGCGTTTTTGTTATTTGACAAAGATGGCGATGGCACCATTACGACAAAGGAGCTCGGCACCGTAATGAGGTCACTGGGTCAAAACCCAACCGAGGCTGAACTGCAAGACATGATCAACGAGGTAGACGCAGACGGTGAGGGAGCATTCGTTATCTCACGTTACGCAACTGCTAGCCGTAGTGATATCTTAAAGGAAGGTCCCAGAAACCGATGTTGTTCACAAATTTGACAAGATAGCCCATTGCACGATTTCTGGAGGAATATGAACAATATTTGGAGGATAATGCAAGATATGCCGCAGTAAAGATATATTACACTCCATGCACGACACCTATAACCGTTTCAACGAACAACTCCAATCAGGAGTTTTGCAAGTTACGCAAACCGTATCCAACTGATCATTGGACTGTTTAGGCCTACGTAGACCTCTTTTGGTTAAATGTCGTGCCGGCTGAAGTACATGACAATTAATTTTAAATAAATACACTAAGTCACGGTCATTTAGATTAAATAGGTAACAATAATGCATTTTTGTACACGCGGTGACGCCTGCGCAGATCATGTAGTTCCTTCAGCGCTGCTTCCGGTAAAACAGATTTTTTAACATGAAACTTTGCACCTCCATCACCATTAACTTGAATGCAGCGCAAAACCTAGTTTAATTTTTGTACATCGTATTTGTTGACGGGCATCTTGCGTGTGACAGGTAATGGCACGATCGACTTCCCCGAGTTTCTCACAATGATGGCGAGAAAGATGAAGGACACGGACAGCGAGGAGGAGCTGAAGGACGCCTTCAAGGTGTTCGACAAGGACGGCAACGGCTTCATCACATCGGCCGAACTGCGTCACGTCATGACGAACCTCGGCGAGAGGCTGACAGACGAGGAAGTAGACGAGATGATCCGAGAGGCGGACATCGACGGCGACGGACAGATCAACTACGAAGGTACGTGCAGTGGATATTATTTACAGGTTCATTTATTTAAAGGGGAACAAAAGGCATTTTTTTCGGGCCTATGTATCTAATAGAGTTAATACAAACTAACCATTAGCAACTACAATCAATACTATTATGCTAACAGTTTAGATGAATAACCGTGTTGAAGATACACAATTTAAAATGCACGGACAGCGCCATTGTGACAGAAAGAATGACGTCACCAATGCCAACTCTTCCCAGTTCGCCAGTCGCCAAACTGAGAATATGCCTATTACTCTAGTTTGCGTCGCCGAATTTTTTTGACGTTATGACTACCAAATAGGTTACGTCCGCAAAGTGCAATATTGTGGCATTATAACAGTTGTTACAAGTATGTCTCTGAATCGAAGGGGATACGAGAAACCAACATATCAGCTGGCATATTCACGTATATTCGTCGCTGCAGCGTCATTGTCAAAGAAGCTCTAGGAGCTTATTGGTGAAGCATCGGGAGCGTGTCTCAATGTGGCAGCTGCCAAGAACAATAAGATTTCACTAGATTGTCCTATTTTGAAAATAGATTTTGAGTAAACAGTAGGCGTGATATTGTATATTGTAGTTGCAAATGGTTAGCTTGTATTAACTCTTTCAGGTGTATACGCCCACACGATTGCCTTTTGTTTCCCGTTAATTCCGTGTATCAAAATTGAGTTCGGGTTTGGGTTTTTTGTGCGCGTGTAATGTGTGTGTTTGTGTGTGTGTGTGCACGCACGCACGCACACAGAGCCGAAAACACATTGATTATTACAATGATATTACACATTCACTGTATAGTCAATACACTGCAGTTGGTACTGCTATCTTGGGCAGCATGCTTACCCAACCATATCGTGGAACTAATATACGACTGCCGTGTACTAAGAATTCTTCAATTACGTTTTTATATTTTGCTTACATTTTTCATAGCAGAAATTACTATTGATTTTGTGTTACCATTTGGGATGCACCATTGAGCAAAGATCTATCCCTTCGGCTTACCTGACATGTTATAGGTATTTCTCGCATGACTATTTATTACCACAAGACAGATGCACATACACACACAGGCACAGGCACAGGCACACGCACACGCACACGCACACGCACACGCACGTATGTATCGATCTTCGCTCCTGGTGATCATTCAATTTTTTTTGTCGCCAATTACATTGCATACAGTCTATTACAATGTCCAGGTACCGTAGCGATAACTTTCCGGTAAAACTTTCCGAGATAACGCCAGCGTAGCACCGTCTGGGTAGTGTTTCACCATTCAAACTGTACACTAACTCTTAATAACCCCTTTGTATTTGTTGAATACATCGCTGGTTGGTAGATCGTAGGCCATTGGCCCAAGGAAGGGGATGAAGGTAGAACGAGGCAAGTGGGCTTGGTCGCATGGTAGCAGATACACTTATAATGATCGAAAGTTAGCATATTCACGTATAGATACCCCTTTAGCCGGCCGGCAGCGCAACTTACTTCGTTGCTGCCTCCGACGCAATCAAGCAGCGACGAACTGCATCATCAACATCAAAAGAACGCAGAACGTAAATCCAATTTTAATTAACCTATTTCTAGCTGCAACACGCGAAACACGTTCGCCTTGTCGACGCACCATGAAATCATCCATTTCGATTCGCATTTGCAAATGCACGGCATAACACGAAGCACCGAAGCTAATATTACTTGACAGTAGACGCCGTCAGCTTGTCGCGGTCCCGGCGGCTATCCACATTCAGCACTCGGGGCTCAACGGTCAAATTCAAATGTGCTGGCGTATTATGCAGTACCATCACCAGATAACAAAGTAAAACACGTTGTGGGTTCAGCGTTGATTCAACCCTCCCCCAACCAGAACATTTTACGATCCAAAATTGCTATTAACGACAATCTGCTTTAACACATATTTCACTCGTTAGGTGGCGCCATTGTATCAATTTATTTCCCCGTGATAATTGATGAAGATCAGACGACCGCCACCCTTAGACCTTAGTAGGCCTTATGTGAACGACCGCCACCATTATACCTTAGTAGGCCTTACGTGAACAACCGCCACCCTTAGACCTTAGTGGGCCTTAGGTAAACGACTGTCACCCTTAGACCTTAGTAGGCCTTACGTAAACAACCGCCACCCTTAGACCTTAGTAGGCCTCACGTAAACGACCGCAACCCTTAGACCTTAGTAGGTCTTACGTGAACGACCGCCACCCTTAGACCTTAGTAGGCCTTACGTGAACGACCGCCACCCTTAGACCTTAGTAGGTCTTACGTGACCCTTAATGTATTTAGGACTTTGCGAACTCATGCAACAATCTGCAACTTTTGACTCATTACGCGATGATCGTGTTCAAAACGGTGCATACAACAGCTGCTTTAGATTGACAATCGATTGCAGCAATAAAGAACATAGTTCCCAATTTGGAGTTTGCATTGGCAGAATTCAGTCATTATATGGGTGCGAAATAAACTCGTACCTTTGCGAATAATTGCATTTCGCAGTAATCGTAACCTAATCGACGGTAGCATGCAATTCCTAGAGGTGTCATTTGATATAAGTATTGCACTGACCAACTACTAGTAACAATTCCTAGAGGTGTCATTTGATATCAGAATTACACTGACCAACTACTAGTAACAATTCCTAGAGGTGTCATTTGATATAAGTATTACACTGACCAACTACTAGTAACAATTCATAGAGGTGCCATTTGATATAAGTATTGCACTAACCAACTACTAGTAACAATTACCTATACATTGCTTATGTAGTTCACCTGTTGAAAAAGGAAGATAAACATCAAATGAATTATCAACATAACATCTTACTTGTTAACAGTCTATTACGAAAGAGATCATTAGTGCTTGGCAAAGCTAACTTCTAAGGCTTAAAAGGTCAACATGTAATTAAATGTGATAATAATCATTATTGTTAATTTGACTCATTAGATGGTATGACAATATAGATATTCCAAAGCACATAACACATGTTACACAACAATTTGCACCGAATTACAGTTTTATTGTTTGACATCGTTAACCTACACGGCCAGTAGTTCATTAAGATGGAAAGAGTTGAGGTAGTGTATTAAGCCTACCCAGACCTGGAGCAAATTAGTAATTTTTATTTGGTTTCCATAACCAAACTAACAACTAATCGCATTGTTGAGTTGTTATGACGATCCAATAAATCAACAGTCCGTTGCCATTACAAACAGGAGCATTTATAGTCCCGTTGCCATAGCGGTGCGACGTTATAACTACTATTACCATACCAACATGACACATTTGTATTTCAGTTGCTATGACAATGCTCCCTTAAAGGGAAACAAACAAAATAATTTTGTTGGGGCCTATGCATCTATAAGTGTTAATGAAAACTATTCATTTGCAACTACAATTAAGAATATTATACCAGTAGTTTACTAGAATAATATATTCATATACATATCGAACAAAACAAGGAACCTGGGACCACTTTCATGAAGCGCCTAAGAATGGCTTCATGAAACCGGCCCCTGGCGCGTCATAACCGACGTCACAGGTCGGTGCTTATTGGTTAATTTACTGCGCGTTTGGTAAGATGTAAATCTCCATGATATCGGATATTTTATTAGAATCTTCACTATGAGACCGGATTCTTGAGTTAACAACTGACGTGAAAATGTTGGTTGTAGTTGCAAATGGTTAGTGTGCATTAACACATTTAGGTGTATGACATCAAACAGTTGCCTTTTGTTTCCTTTTAACGCAGTCGTGTTGACATGGCATCGCTTTGGCAAACCATCCTTCTGACATGACGGCACGACCTAATCACAGGCCGTTGCCGTTGCCACGGCAACGGGATGGACAAGGTTGACTTATCTCATTTGTGTCAACTGTCAAAGAATCAGGCACGTCTTCACGCGTGTCCAGTTTTTAACAGGTGGTTATGTTAAGACATATCGCAATGATCATAGTGTGTAATATAAAAAATATAACTTGACTATTAAGCCGCTACAAAATGAATAATTGACATTTTATAATATTTATATTCAACATTGGATTATATCAATGATATATTGTATTACATTATAAATCGGGATGAATCATCCAGACCAGGCACATATGTGAGTTCCGCATTCTATAAAAAATAAACCGCACGCTACGGACCTGCATTTTAAGTCTTCGAAGAAAAAACATACGCTTACTTTCACGTTAAGAGCTTACTAAATTAAATCAGTTGTGCATGTAATAATATCCTCTTTTTCGATAAACCAGTGTGTCCTTGGCTTGGGCTATTACATCCAGTCGGTTGCAATAACTGCTCCCCTGAGACTCCATTAATACTCACTCCGTCTACGCTCGCCTTGTGGCTCGAGATTAATTTCAGATAAACGCCCGAAATGAATAGAGCGTTTTGACCCCGTAATGGAATGGCGTGCAATAACGTGTCATTGCCTAATAATTATTTGGTAAATATTAAGATTAATGCCGTACAATCACAGATGTGTATGTAATGGATGGAGCAGTGCTTAGCACTCTGACCTTGTTCATTAAGTGGTATCCATGTATATATTATAACCTACGTCCGATTGTCCCATCATTTCCAAAGGGCACGTCTAGACAGGAGGAAAATCTGGTAGTACGTAACCCCCAAGAAAACTTAAATTAGATCTATTAATACGCTAACTTTGGAGCATTGTAACAACAACTCATCCCAGGTGCCGAGTTCGAATCGCCCCTTTCTATGTTCGTTTGCTTCATTGGATCATTGGACCATGGCGTTGGCATCTGATCTATCAATTGGTTAGATGTTAAGAAAACGTAACGACAGTTATTTGCTTACACTTACAAGTTTGTTGTTTTCTGGAGGCCCGTTCTCCTACCTGAGAGAACTGAGTGGTGATAAATTTTCTTATTAGCGAGTCTAAGATCCAAATACTGTAACTGTGTTGGCCCGTGGTGTATTGCTCCATTTGTGGGTGTAAGCTAGTGTTAATATGATAGGATCAAAACACCGCAGAACATTAATGTTCTAAAAGGTATATTAGGAAGCGGTGCCTAATTGGTATCACTAACACGAGAACTGGGCTAAAAATAAACATTTTAGTTTATTACAACTTTTTTCAAAAATACCTGTGGATAGACCCTAGGTATTTTGGCCGAAATGGCGGGTAAAAAACATTGGAAGTAAAACGTATCACGTAGACCTTTTTATGAGTGGACCAAGCCGGGGTAAAACAACAAACTAAAAACTGCTCCAAGCGATACGTCCACCCTTGGCTTGAGGAATTACAGACATGGTCGCTTTAACCATTTCCAAATAGTCTAGCGTCCGATTGTTTGTGGCACATTTGAGTGACAAAGTGTTTCTTTCTGATTTCAGAATTTGTCACCATGATGACGGCCAAGTAAACGCACGTCAGCCTGGCG
This sequence comes from Paraescarpia echinospica, assembly GCA_020002185.1. NCBI lineage: Eukaryota > Metazoa > Annelida > Polychaeta > Sabellida > Siboglinidae > Paraescarpia > Paraescarpia echinospica. The sequence goes on along the minus strand of CM034534.1, from coordinate 32,315,025 downwards.
CCGAGTTGTACATGATTAACATCGTTCTCTGTATATAATGTGACTTTCATCTGTGTAATAACCGATTGTGGTGTTGTCGGCCTTTCATTTTTTCTTATTATTCAAACGGTTCCATTTATTTTTTATCAGACAATACTAAACATAGTAATAAGTATGTCCGCATCGGACACCAGCGACATGACATCATTTCCTGTTGGAGGAAGGACATTAGTGATGATTCCAACCAGTTAGGAAACCTGGCGATATGGACTTCCGGCACACGACATTTTAAAAACAAATCCAAACTGCAAAACTCGACAAAATATTGGAACAGTTGGTGATAGCAAAGTTATGTTACGATTTGATGTAGAATGCAGAAATGACATGACGTAATCATTGTAAATTTACAGGGTGCATTAATCACTTGCCTACCTCTTCGTGTTTACAAACAGTTAAACCATATTTAGTATTTCTTGGCTGCACTAGTGCCAGATACAGTTAGGACCTATGTTGAACATTAATATGATATATGCAAATAGACATAGATAGTTTACTATGTTCATCTATTCAATCGTGTTCAATTAAATTATTTAAAAACGAAAGCAACGTTGAAGGAAACATATGTCAGAAGAGCTACAATTGCACCACCTGGAATGACAGAAGAACCCGACATTGAACGTAGTCTGTTAGCTGTGCATGTTTGTTTAACCTATTGATGGTACTGTGTGTAAGCAAACTTATATAATTTGTGCGCATAACATGTAAATTGTGTATGTTTTGTGAACATATATGTTTAATAACAAATATCGATATTAGATTGTGTCGTTGTGGTCAATTACTGCGGTGAATTTGTTTGAGTAGATTGGATTCGCGTCTACCGCAATCAACATTCTAACATGATTATCTTTGACGTGTGACCCGTCTCTGCGAATACGGGTAAAGTGCAATAGACTTGTCACAGTTGATATCCACCAAGCGGTGTCCCAGCTAGTAATTACTCAATGCAATGTGACAAAGAGGACTCTTTTCCAGAAAATGGACAACGTAATTAAAACGCAACATAAAATCACCGCGAATTTGTGACATGAGAATATTTGTTGAGTAAATGCCAGTTTAAACGAACGATTTCTGCCGAATTATCGAGCGATACCGTGTCACCTGATAACGTGTAACTAAAATGTGTGTGCACGCCTGTGCGTGTGCATTTCTGCTCCTAAACAAATAACATGTCTATATAATACGACCCAGGTCTACACTCACGCCACTCCTGATTTGAGTGTTGAGGTTAAAAACCACAATAGGTACACCTGATCAAGCATGGGTGCAATTAACGTAAGAAGTTAGTTAATTAAATTACAATTAACTAAGATATTTTCAAATTAGATTAATTTCACATACATGTATTTATCAGGTCAATTAAATTAACTTCAAATTGTATTAAATATTATTAACTTTAATTGAACTAACAATTACCTTAGTGTTAGTAGATTTCCATTCATGTAACTGATTGTTGTAGCTATCACATTTATACACTAGCACCTACACATTTATACACTAGCACCTATACATTTATACACTAGCACCTGTACATTTATACACTAGCACCTATACATTTATACACTAGCACCTGTACATTTATACACTAGCACCTATACATTTATACACTAGCACCTATACATTTATACACTAGCACCTGTACATTTATACACTAGCACCTATACATTTATACACTAGCACCTGTACATTTATACACTAGCACCTATACATTTATACACTAGCACCTATACATTTATACACTAGCACCTATACATTTATACACTAGCACCTATACATTTATACACTAGCACCTATACATTTATACACTAGCACCTGTACATTTATACACTAGCACCTGTACATTTATACACTAGCACCTGTACATTTATACACTAGCACCTATACATTTATACACTAGCACCTAGACATTTATACACTAGCACCTATACATTTATACACTAGCACCTATACATTTATACACTACTTCTATGCCAGCACGTTCATGACCCAAGTTCATTGGGCTGCAAGTTACCAGCTACAAATGTTTACTTTAGACAATGACGTAGGTCTTCAACAGCCATAATAAGCCATCAATGTATTACCCTGTCACTGCCTACCAGTGGATATTCTATTGTCTAGGACTCTAAGCCTTCCCTCCTATGTATGGCTGAATGACAAGCCAACTCAAATCGGCCCACCGCATTCTCTCTCACAGTCACACATACATGTATGCCTGAACCTGACATGTTTAGTGAGAGCAACTCAGCTGGAGATGGGAGGAATTACCAGGGTAACAAGGATATGAGATATCGGGTATTCATTAATAAAAAAAATTAAATAAGCACTAATTGAGAATTAGTTTGGAATGTGTCAATTAATAAAAATTAGCCCCTTGTAGTAAAGTTAATTAGTAACATAACATTAATGAAGCATGATATCGCAACGTTTTGGCCGAAGAAAATTGATAAACATATCTTCAAACCGACATTTAAACGTTCGCATTCGACACAACACGATACATTCTTGTTATACTGCTCTCGTAACAACACAATACACCGTTATTTCACTTTTTCATACCCACTTAACGGTCTCAATTTCTAAGCAATATAATAAGACTCGGACTAAAAATCACGAATGAACGGGAAATCGAAGGGCGTAAACCGCAGGGCCGGCACAACTAAAACATCGACAATTTAAGCAAACGTCTCGGAAAACCAGCGGGCAACATACTGCTGTCGAGACAGATTCCTAACGTCACGGGGGACCAGTGTCATTAAAGCGACTCAATTACACAGCCTGAAAATGAACATTCTGAAAACAACCGGTGCGGCACGTTGGACTTACGTCGACTCGACAGTAACACCCAATCAGACAGACCCTCGAAGGAAAACAACACCGAGGACGACTAAAAGAACACGGATGAGAATTGTGTGCGGGGAATTGCGGAGAGTGCTCTTCAGTTGGGACCAGGCCGCTAATGCTGTAGACCCGTAGAATAGAAGAGGATATGGGTATCGTGTGCCTTATTATTGCACCAGAAGGTATGAATTAAGAATTTAAGTAAAGTAGGATGGTTCCAACAAGAATTGGCATTTCTGTGCCTGTGCACATGTGAGTCGAACGTTTCCTGGTGGTTAAAAACAACGTGGTGTTTATGAAGGTATTAGCCAGTTGCCCGGCTTTGCACGGGAAATTGTTTTTTCAGATTAAGCCACGTCTATGCCAATGGATCCCACAATCTTGTGCACGGGAATGTAAACCTGCCAAACTTTTTGTTGAAATTAGGGAGATTAATCAGCGGGTCGCCACACTTCCCATGTCGCGTTGTTTCGGATCTTAACATCGGAAGACGGGGGGGAGGGGGGTGATGTTGTTGGAAATTTTTCGCCGGAAATTCAGCGGTTCAGCACGTATCAGGACGTCTCTCGTGGTGTCGCGCTGTCTAGAAGACGGTGCGGAGTGCTGCTGAAGATTTTCAGAGAAATTCCGGGAGATTTGCCTGTATTCCGGGAGACCGGGATATACACCTGAAATCTGGGAGACTCCCGAATTTTACGGGAGGGTTGGCAGGTGTGACCCATCCTCAAATCATTTCCATTCAAATCTAATCCCCATATTTACCCCAACAATATTTTGGGGTTAATTCTGAATACTGAATTGTACTGACACTATCGCAAATGTCCAACATTTGAAACTAACCTATCCTCAAAATGCAGTGCATTTTAAACTGGGTGCATCCCAGATTCCTGCAGCCTACGCATCGATAAATTGTAACTAATCACTGGCCAAGTTCTTAGGACAACCTTGGCCTCTATATAAACAAAAGACTGAAAATATACATTGTTCTGAAATGCACACCTCACTGACACTGGGATGGTCGCTGTTAAAATGTTGCTGCACGGTTACGAGTTCAGGATTTTCAAACGTCTGTAACATACAAACTAATTAATATTTCTGCATACATCCATGACATATATGAAGGTGACATTATTACCTTTATGATGATATAGAACAATATTAAACTCCGCCGCTGGAACTCCTCATACAGCCTTTCGTATTGCATGCACGCACACAACACGCACGCGCGTGTGTGTCACAAACACGCACAATTCCACAATACATTCAAATATTTATTATTGAATCATATATATATATATATATATATATATAATTTATATATAATGATGTTTATATTTATTATATTATATATGCATAAGTTTATATTTCAATAAGCAATTCCAAAGCATACCATTCCAATTCGATTTATATATAATTAAACAATTCAAGTAACAGTAAACAGATGTCCTCAATTATAATTATTTTATCTGTTGTTTGCATGCATACTCTTGTGCAGTGAGATTGTATTTTCGAAACTGTATTCCTAACATTGTTTTGCTATTGAGTACAGGCAGGGATTTTCAGCCATTTCAGTTTATTTCCTAATGCACTACTGGATTTCTAAAGTGTGCAGCTTTGTCAAGCAACTGATACATTATTTTGTAACATAAAATGTCAACACTATTGATGAATGATATCACAAGCCTTACCTTGTATTTGTGTTTTGGTCAATGGTGGCCAAGTGGAGTCGGGCTATGATGCCTTGACGGCTGAAGTTGGGTGCATATTTGAGGAAGAGGGCGTGTAAGCTCTCCAGTTCACCAGCGTTAACGCACTTCGTAACGCTCTCTATATCATACAGTAGGCGGCAGTCCAGTATAGCCTTCTGGACAGTGAAGGCTTCTGTACCTTCAGTGAGTCATGGTGTTGTTTTTACTGCTTGTTGTGTATACGTTGCATGACTGCACTACCGGTACAACTCTGCACCCGCTGTCCATGAATGTGAATTCCTGATGTGATGGAGGAGCGAGATCCACATCTCCTTCATCAAGCGGGGATCACCATCACAAGCTGATGTGCAATACCACAGGTGGTCGGCAATTGCGCCTATCGAAAGGACAACCTCAACTTTCTGGACAGACAACAACCGTTATTTCTTGGTAGTCCTCTACCAAAGTCTTTCTAATGCTGGGATGTCTGTCAGTGGCAAGTGTGATAATCTTCACCCCATGGTCAGTCAGGTTTTCTAAGCTGCGTTTCAAGCCCTCCACTTCCATCGAGTAATTGTTCTTGACCTCTGTGACCCGAAAAAGTTTCTTGAACAATGATGAGTTGGCTGTCAGTGTCCATGATGAAGTAAATGCCAAATGTTGTGTCCTGGATTGTCATACCACGCTTTGTCTGACCAGAGCTGACATGATGGCCTCTGAATGCATGTCCACATGTCCTCTATCTCTGGCAGTATGTATGTCCGCTGTATGTTGTAGCACTGGCGGGATGACAAGGCGCATAGGTTCATTAGGTTGACCAAATTGTACACAGTGAATGAATGTCCAGTCAGGAAGAGGACGCTTGGTGTCAACAAGTTACTCTCATAAATGTTACCAATCTTGGGTTGCGAGTGCCACATGAACGAGTGGCCATCAACACATTCTGTGGTCACAACCACTGCAAATGCAGTCACTGTGATGCTAGGCTAAGTGGTTTATTGCAGTTTAGTATTTTAGCAGGTGCAGAAAAGTAAAATTATGTTTTCTCACAAATGGCAAACTTTCTCTCTTCCCCATTAGTGTAAGAACCGCTTGAGTCATCATTAGTGATATCGTTGTCACCTGCTACAACATATTCTGCTTCACTCGTTTCAATGTTTCTCTTCTCACTGTCGCAGACAGAATCGTCTGAAGATGGCGATAGTGAGACTGGGACATCCGAAGGGTCCTCTACAATGACAGAACTGCCATGGTCAGGGTCAGTCGGAGAAAGCGTGCTGGACTGCGATGGCAACTTTGCATACCCATGGTCATGATGAATGTTCAATGGAAAACACTATTGTCTGTATTAACTACTGCATCGACAAAGTGTCGCACTGGCGATACGACCACCGGCTTCCTTTATGTTTTGACACTACAAGTCGATGGCGTGGCAGCACTACAACTGACATTAGTATTACCATGAGGGACAATGTCATCTCGCGTGCTGAATCCTTCGCTGGATCCTTCGAAGCTTGTGCTCGGTATTAGGCCCTATGGTTGTTTGGATACTTCCGTCATATATTATGAACAAAATGAGACAATCTTGCAAATATTAATTAAAATTGGAGCACAAGTGCGATTTACATGTGACTTTTTCAAAGTTTTCTTTTTAGTGGATATATGTGTGTTATCTTTAATTTTCATGATTAAAATGCATATGCACTCAAATGTGTTTAACATTTGAACTTTGTAAATACAAAATATATATTTATTAATCTTTGTGGCTTTTTCTTGTGACGTTATTTCCTTTTTTTCTTGTTAGGCTTACATTCAAGTCAATAAATTAAATACAATGTCCTTGTTATTAAAAGCATACATTGGTGTTTGCAGTCATGCAATCTATATCGGAAAAAAAACTTGGTATGATAGCATGCTTGCTAAACTGTCGCCTCAAAGCTGGAGCATCAATTCGGGGTCCATTGTTACAAGCCAATATTTGAGACACATAAATTAGTATTAGGCCTACATGGTGATTAACTTTACTTGACTGATGTGAACCTACTTACTATGCCAATAACTAATTATATCAGATATGACTATAGTGTTTTGTTGTATGCTATTGACTGTATCGTAGACAAATATTTTTAAGGATTTAAATACTTGTAATGTCACATATTTAATAATTCCAATGGCAATGCCTACAATACATGATTGACAGGGCTGTAATGTTGACTAATATATGACATTATTTCGCAAAACGTTATACTGGCTACGGTAGCTGACATTTATTTTGTAATTATTTTAGAAGGTTATTTTCCCCACCAGCAACTAAGTCGATAACATAGACTCGTAGATGTAGACGTTGCGGTAATCCGACATAGCAACACGCCGGCACAAATTGCTGTAAACTAAATCGGCGGATTACAAGCACTCATTTTCCCAATTATATCATAGTATTCACACGTATTTTCGCATACGTCATATTTGTATATATGCAGACTTTGAAATAGAACTGTGGGACTATATAGTAGTCGTAATGATACCTAACGGAACTCGTGAGTGCCGAGTCACCTTGGCAACAACAAGCTGGTTTCGGCTTGTCATTTCCTACTCGCCGCTTCACCCTCCAAATAAAGCAATGATGTCGAGCTTCCAGGTCGATTTCGCTTAATTTTATTTCATCGGTGCATAGTTATATGTAAACAAATCGACTGGAGATGGACCTGTGGCTTTAACCAAGAATTATGTTTTGACGTCCAATGTCTTTTTATGCTCGTCACTTTCGTATTTAGGCTTGCAATCGGCGTTCTAAAGTGACTACCGCAGATTTTTGCCAATCTTGCCGCCGGCGAACACGTCAAATTCATCATCTATAACTTGTTTTTTTCTGTTGGAACCCTTCTGTGGAAGTATGTAAAAAGTTGCTTACTAACATTTATAGTATATCCAGTAGCCATGCAGTGCAATAAATTGTTCTGTTTTTATGTGTTTGTATGCGTTTCGTTGGTTTTTCTGAGAGCTATGCTGCGTCGCCTATCGAATTGCAGTATACAGCTTTGGGAGACTTCTCGCCAATCAAACCGGATGTACAACCATACGCTCCTGGTGCATGATGGCGGCGCCCTGTGCCGATAGTAGCTACGTTTGAAAAATTATTTAAAATATACCGTGACGCTGTACTTGTCAAATCATGGTGACTTGTGCTGTAAATGGTATGTTCTTATGTTTGGGCTGTGGTTGTTCAATCATTTCATTTCCCCTTTAAAGGTAAATACGCCTACGATAATGCTGAATGATGGAACTAACTGAGGTATCAAAATTAAGCAAAACTCAAATTATAACGGCGAAATCAAAGTGGATTCAACACAAGTGCCTATACGTCTATTCAACTAATGTTCTATGCCTTTTCCTTTTTTTATCAAAATAAGGAAAGTGATTGGTAAGATATATTTGTGCTAAATATGTAATACATATTCCGACAAAGTTGTGCAAATACTTTTGGGAAAGTTGATTTGAGTGAAGTACTTACGAATATAAACCACTGAAGTTCATATCTCGCAGAAGATGCCTATTGCCCAAAACCGTGTATATAACGGATTATCAATACCTTGGGCTTTTGTTTGCACAGAATGTGGATATACCAAACAACTTACACTGTTTAATAAAAGTGTACACAGTTTGAGAAACGTTCTTGCGATTAATAGAAACATACTTTTGTGGCATTCTACAAATAAATGTTTAATTAATTGCATACCATGCTAGCAACAATAAAGTATAATCTTTGGAACAGAAACCACAAATTTAACAGTGTAATATTATGATATGATAATCAATTAAAGGTGATAATGGAGGAAAGTGTCTTCAGATGATACCCCTGCCACTGATTCTGTCAATATGGTAACAAGGCCTAGGGTTAGGGCAAGAAAAACATCACCACAACCAAGCGCCAGTGGTCAAGTGGAAACCATACCTCAATACGGTGAAACAATCATGATTGCAAACGTTTATCAATCACAATTACTACATTTACAAGTAGGGTAAACATCTTTACAGGCTATCTTGTTGTTTTATATATTCCCTGTATATTCAAGAGTAAGGGTCAAAACATACCTCAGAATGCACCATTTTTAAGCTAGTCAAAAAAATATCAGGGGCATGCCCCCCCTAGCAATGCTTCGCGACTGCTGCGCTCGCGTAGTCCACACCTACCACCTCGCTCATCGTTGTACCCAGAGAAAACACACATTCTCTCTCTCTCTACATATATATATATATATATATATATACATATATATATATATATATAAATATATATATATATACATATATACATATATATAATATATATATATATATATACATACATATCTGTTGAATAAATAATTCGTGTCGCACGCATCTAGTATGGAAAAGCAGGAAAAAAAAGTCGGAGTCGCTGGAAACTGTTGGTGACCCACTCAAAAATAGCTTGGCGACCCAATTTATGGTCGCGACCCAGGGTTTAAAAACCGTTGCCATAGGCCAAGGTGCATATTTTAATCATTTTTAAACGAAAGTACTTTATTAATATATTTTATTTTATTTTCACAGAAAACACAACATTTCGTAATATTGACGTTATGATAACGTTACAAAAAATATTTATTATGCAAAATTGAGATCGCAAGTAGTGAGAGAGAGTTTTGTAATATGTCGCCGTGGTGGTGGCAGTGGCCCCATGGATACATTCTAAGATGGCGCCTGTCTCAGGTATCTATTTGTGTGTGTGTGTGTGTGTGTGTGTGTGTGTGTGTGTGTGTGTGTGTGTGTGTGTGTGTGTGTGTGTGTGTGTGTGTGTGTGTGTGTGTCTAGTCATGTGAGTGAATATAGTGCCATCTGGTGGAGTGTATGGGAGGTAGTGCCTCGTGCTGAGAATTAGGTTATGAGGGGTAATTAAGGGTGATGAAGGAGTAATGAGGGAATGGACGTATCGTATGTATGTATGTATGAATGACGTGCGTAACTATGATTCCTATGCACTATCGTGTATAAACCAACAAAACGATATATTTCAAAGTTGAAAACGTTTTAATTTATCCAGTACAAGTCATATCGGCTAGTAGCCTCTTGAAATTGGGCAGATGAAAACAGACAACAATTAGAAAGTACAGTAACCCCGTCTGTAGTGTCTCGTGATTGACAAGACATGACGTCTCGAACGGATGTGTACATAAACCTACCATAAGTCTAGTGGAGCACTTTCTACCGACTTCGAACAACGCAACTACTCTCCGACTCTTGAACATGGAGAGAGCCCACGACAAGTCATGCCCCGAGGTCAAAATGAATCTTACACGTCTCGAACAAGTAAGTTATGACAATTATGTGTTTTATTTCCCACTAACCCTCGTAACGTGCGTTTGACCTCCCATGTATGTATGTTAGATTCACGAGTGACGAAAGGGGTTCTTCTATTGCTTTTGTGTTGTGTTGTGAGAGTTGTGTGTGTTGTATGTCTGTCGTATGTGTGTTGTATGTGCTGTTTGTGTGATGTGTGATGTATGTGATGTGTTTGTGTCTGTGTGTTGTGTGAGTGTGTTGTGTGTGTTAAGTGTACGTGTGTTGTGTTTGTTTGTGTATTGTGTTTGTGTGTTATGTGTAAATTGTATGTATGTTGTGTATGGGTCAGTGTGTTGTGAGTGTGTATGTGTTGTGAGTGTTGTGTTTTATATGTGTGTGTTGTATGTGTGTGTGTGTGTGTGTGTGTGTGTGTGTGTGTGTGTGTGTGTGTGTGTGTGTGTGTGTGTGTGTGTGTGTGTGTGTGTGTGTGTGTGTGTGTGTGTGTGTGTGTGTGTGTGTGTGTGTGTGTGTGTGTGTGTGTGTGTGGTGAATGTGTGTTGTATGTATGTGTGTCTATGGTGTGTGTGTTGTGTGTTTGAGTGTGTTGTGTGTGAGTGTGTGCGTTGTGTGTGCGTTGTGTAAGTGTGTGTGTGTCATGTGTGCATGTATTGTGTGTGTTGTATGTGTGTTATATGTTTGTCGTATGTGTGCAGTGTGTGTGTGTTGTGTACGTGTGTGTTGTATGCCTGTTTTATATGTGTTGTGTGTGTATTGTGTTTGTCACATGTGTGTTGTACATGGGTTGTGTGTGTTTGTGTTGTGTGTGTGTGTGTGTGTGTGTGTGTGTGTGTGTGTGTGTGTGAGTGAGTGTGTGTATGTGTGGGTATGTCTATGGTGTGTAAATGATGTGTGTGTATGGTGTGTGTTTGAGTGTATTGTATTGTTGTTGATGTTGTTGTTGTGTGTGTGTGTGTGTGTGTGTGTGTGTGTGTGTGTGTGCGCGCGTTGTGTGAGTGTGTGTGTGTTATATGTGTTGTTATGTGTGTTGTATGTTTGTTTTATGTGTGTTGTGTGTGTTATGTGTGTTTTGTATATGGGTTGTGTGTATGTGTGTGAAGGTGGTATACAAGAGTACGATGGTGGATATAAGTGTGTGAAGAAGGTCTACAAGTGTGATAATGTGGTCTACCTGTGTGTGAAGCTGGTCTGCAAGTGTTTGAAGGTGGTCTACAAGTGTGTGAAAATGGTGTAGCTGTGTCTGATGTGTTGTGCGTGTATTGTGCTTGTGTTGGACATGTGTTTTAAGTCTGTTGTACATGTGTTGTGCTTCTGTTGTGCGTCTATTTTGTATTTGTTGGGTGTTTGTTATGTGTGTGTTTTGCGTGTGTTGGACCTGTTTTGAGTGTCCGTTGGGTGTACGTTGTGGGTATGTCGTGCGTCTTTCGTGTGTCTGATATGGGTGTGTTGTACGTGTGTTGGGCCAGTGTTAGGTGTCTGTTGCGTCTTTTGTGCGTCTGTTGTGTGTATGTTACGCGTCTGTCGTGTGTCTGTTGTGCGCTGTTGTGCGTGTTTTGTGCGTCGCCTGTGCATATGTGCTGCGTCTGTTGTGCGTCTCGTGTCCGTCTGTTTTGTATATGTTGTGCTTTGGTTGTGCGTGTATTGTGTGTTGGGCATGTGGTGTACATGTGTTGTGCTTCTGTTGTGCGTCTGTTTTGCATGTGTTGTTATGTTGACAGTCGCTAGGGACGCTCACTAACCGGAAGTGAGTCAGCATCTTAGGTCCCTGAATTTCATGCACACTGATTTACCGGTCGTAATCCTTATCTGATAAGAGACGGTCTAGCCGTCCACCATTTCCCCCGTCCCTTCATGCACCCACTAAGAAGCGTCGATAAAAACCCCAAACCGTATATGATATCCAACCCGTCCAAAAAGTCGTCCAACTGGTCCGTACATGATATCCAACCCAGTAACGTGAGGGGGCGCTACCTGCTCCCGGACACGTGGCTACAAAGGGTAATTAGGGGTAACTAGGTGTTCAAATGTAATACTAGCTACTGCTTAGTAGTTATAGATGAACATGTATTATAGTTGTGGTAGTGTAGTCGAATACTATGTTGTTGTTAAGACTAGTTTGATCTTAGTCAGTATATGATACTAGTGGTGTTGCTGTTCAAACCAATACCTGTTTGTTCTTTACGTTCGTTTGCGTAAATCCATGAGTGTAGTCATTGGCCGTGACGTCACTGGGTGTTTGATATATAGAAATATGCAAGGATCTCTCAACCTTCAGTTGTAGGTAGATACAGCACGACGAAGCAACACTCATGTCGCCATTGCGGGATTGTCCTCGATACATACGACGACATACAACGTCACATACATCTACTCGTTCATCACCGTCGATCCAGTCACCACAAGTTGACGACCATGCCTACAGCAAACCACAGTCGCGAGTGGCGCCATCTGACGAAACAACAAAAAGCATTACGCTCCGCTGTCCGACATGTACAAGAGACTTCACGAGACGAGATGTCTTGTTACGTCACATGAGGAGGTCATGCGGCAGGACACCATCACAGAAAAGCGATACACACCGCTGTGATATATGTACAAGAGAACTCACGAGACGTGACAGCTTGTTACGACACATCAAAATGGTATGCAGCAGAAGAGGCCACCAACCCGCCGCTACCCAAACGAACGAGACGTGAAGAGCGATCGCGTGTGAGCAACTAGTACGACGACCCCATTCGTCTTCCGCCACGACTCCCCTTCGCCGACACTCTGTCTAGGGAACTGCTAGACGTCGTTCGAGACCACAGGTCGGCTATCCGAACCCATGTGACCAGAGGACCTGTTCAATCCAGGTACAATTACAGGGTGTTAACACCGGACACGCCTGTTTTAGAACAGTCACTAAAAATCATGTTCCGCGAACAGACGCACGCGTTCAAGATTAACCTCAGTTATAGTTTCCTGTTGAGGAACAAGATCACCGGTTGATACAGATATTATCATTCTTCCTGCAACTGATGTGGTCGTTACCTTGATGAACCGTGTCTTATTACCAATATCAAAGACTTTGAAACATTTCTGGTGCGTATCCGAGAAACAAAAACGTGTTGCAGTGGGTGATCAATCAACGTCCGGACGGTCAATAGGTATGCGAGGTGATCACGAATGTCACATTCTTCGTCAATCTTATCGTGGACCATCCGATAAGATGTGCGGGCTTCACACTTCCGAGGTACATCAAGAAGAACATAGATGTCATCGGACTGGAAAGGGAACTCAACAACAACAACAAGTACACCGACAATCGGTGTCTGTTCCGGTGCTTGGCTCTGTATCATGGGTGTGACCGACATCACCTGGAACCCACTGTGAATGTACTCTACGAGAAGTACAATCGAGACGGAGTGGCTTTGAAAGACTTTGACGGGGTGACGATGGACGACCTCTATCGCGTAGAGACCACCTTTTGAGACCAACGTATGCGTCTACACACTCGTCTAATGAGAGGAAGAAGGTGGAAAGCCGACTGCCGAACTCGTCCATCGTTCGTTGTGTCACTATCCCGACACGTTGTACGTCAATCTCCACGAGACACACTTTTCATGTATACAAGATGTGAACATGTACTGTCATTCGTATCGATGTAGGAAGTGTGGCGACTTGTTACGGAAAGGTGCCTGGGCACTAGAGAGGCACGAGCGCACGTGTGTGGGAGGCGTGCGAAGGATCTATCCTGACGGCGTCTGCCATCCGTCGCCGACAGTCTTTCAGCGTTTGGACGGCGAAAACATTCGTGTTCCCGAGTGGCTGCGCTACTACCCCTATAGAGCCACCTTCGACATCGAGTCCTGGTTCGATACGTCAGAGCTTCCACCGGACATTGCCAAGGTCCACTGAGTTGCACGTCACGTACCGTTGAGCGCATCTCTGGCGTGTAACGTACCCGGATTCGAACAAGTGCGATGTCTCATCACAGATTACGATAGCAACAATTTGGTGTCCGACACGATGTCCATCCTTCAGTCTATGAGCTATGCCGCCTACGAAGCCATCAAAGACGCTTACGAGAGCGTGTTTCACCAACTCGTAGTAAAGAAGGCGAGCTGAGACGAACAAGAGGCACAGGCGGCAGACAAAGAGCCACAACGACGACCGACCAATCCCTACAAATCACTCATGGGTCAATTGCACGGTTGGCTTCATCAGTTGCCTGTCATCGGATTCAACTCGGGCAGTTACGATCTGAACGTCGTCAAACAGTTCTTGGTGCCCTACTTCCTGTCCACGAAAGAAAGAGAGGATGATGATGAGGAGGAGGTGGAGGAAGACGAGGAGGAGGACGTCGGAGCGTTTCATGTGATCAAACGCGACAACACGTTTATGTGTCTATCGACAGATCACCTGAAATTCCTCGATATTACTCATTATATCGCCCAGGGATTCTCGTACGATAAGTACCTGAAAGCGTACGGTTGTGAGGTCACGAATGGTCATTTCCCGTAAGAATACAGCTTGGAGCGACTCGACGACACATCTCTGCCTCCTAAAGAGGCCTTCGTCAGTCGACTGAAGAACGAAGGCATATCTGACGACGACTACACCCGTTGTCAAGAGACGTGGCGAGACAACGACATGAAGACGTTGCGGGACTGTCTCGTCTAGTACAACAACAGAGACGTCGTGCCGTTCTTGGAGGCCATCGCCAAACAGTTTGCTTTCTATCGTCAACGCGGCCTCGACATGTTCAAACAAGGCATCGGTTTACCCGGTTTGACCTTGACCTACACGTTCAACTATGTGCCGGAGAAGACCTTCTTTACGCTCTTCTTCGTCTTCAGACGAACAAGGATCTCCATCAGCTTGTAAGAGATAACATCGTCGGAGGGGCGTCACTCATCTTCACCAGACATCACAAGAAAGGGGTCAAGAAGATACGTCGGAAAGACTGCGGTGATGCAGCAGCTCGAACGTGTCATTCCATAGTTGGCTATGACGCCAATGCACTCTACCTCTGGTCCCTATCGCAAGACTTGCCGACGGGATGGTAAACGCGACGACGGGAAGAGAAGGAGTTCCGACCTGAGGCGGCACAGCTCACCCGACAGATGGCCGCCGAATGGTTAACGTGGGAGTCCGAAAGCACGGGACGCGATATGCGTCACCAGTCCAACGGACGAGAGAAGCGAATTGGCAAACTGCTGGTGGACGGTTGGTGCAGCGAAACAAAGACGGCCTATCAGTTTCAAGGATGCTTATACCACGGATGTCCGTGCACCAGTCGTGAGGTCAACGAGGTCAACGGGAAATCCATGGTTCAACTACTCGCCGAAATGCGAAAGAACACGGTCTACCTTCGTCTCTTTGTCAGTGTCGTCGAGCTATGGGAATGAGAGTGGAAGGTCACGAGACGCGATCCGCGCGTGAAACTGTTTCTCGACGCCACCTTTCCCGTCGACACGTGCGATGGAAGATGACGTCACAACATATCCTGACAGGCGTACGCAACGGCACCGTGTTTGGAATGATTCAGTGCGACATTCGTGTACCGGAGGACTTGCGCGCACATTTTGTTGATATGCAGCCCATCGTCAAGAACATTCACATGACCCGCGATGACCTAGGACCGTTCATGCGTCAATATGCTGAAGAAAACGACATCATGACAAAACCGCGTCGTATGGTCGTCGGAAGTTATCGTGCAGATAAGATCTTGCTCGCCACACCTCTCTTGCGATGGTACCTGGAACTCGGACTCGAGGTGACCAACGTCTACCAGGTCATCGGGTACACAACGGTAGCCTGCTTCTGACGATTCCGCGAGGCAGTGTCCGTTGCACTTGATGGGGAATTCTTCCTATGGGAAATTTATCGCTAACGTCGATAGGCACCACGATGTCGCCTACTGTACTAAGAAAAGGGCGTCGATCATGGTCAACGATCGTCACTTTCAACAGCTCGACGTCATCACCGACGATGCGTACGAGGTCGAAATGCACAAGAACGGGCGTCAAATACGCCTTGCCCACACACGTGGGCTTCTTCGTGTTGCACCTACTTAGCTCTGGCTGGATAGTCCGTGGACGACCTCGTGACCCCGGCACTGCGCGAACACAACTTTCGTCACCCCTCCGAACGGCTACCGTCTGAATGTTGCGCCGATCATTAGAGCGAGTACGTATGCTGTCGACTGACCGGACGTCCGTGGAGCGACACCGAGACGTGTTGCAAGGCGCGTAAAGTGTACGACAAGAGAACACCGAGATTATTCAAGGTCGAATGGTCCGGCGATTGTTTCCTGGGTCTGTGCAGCAAGACCTACTATTTTTCGGGTCCAGTCGACAAATACAGCACCAAGGTACTGAACAAACGACTCAACACCATCGACAAGCAGGCGTTCCAAGACGTGCTGACCAATCGACGGAGCGGAAGCGGAAAGATCCGCGGGTTCCGGGTGAATCACTGGTCCGTGCTGACGTACATCCAGGAACGTGCGGCTTTGACCTACTTCTACGCCAAGCGTGTGGTCCACGAGGACGGAGTCACCACGGGTCCAGTGGACGTGTAACGATCGATTGCTGTGTAAGTCTACGCCGAAACACTGCTGACACAAAGAGGAAACGCGGCCCTATGTAAGTTGTGTTTAGAGACGCCTCGAGCTGCGATCATGCTGTAGGCATATTGTGAACTTGTGATTGGATCGACGGTGATGAATGAGTCAGATGTATGTGACGTTGTAAGTCGTCGTATATATCGAGGACGACCCCGCAGTGGCGACATGAGTGTTGCTTCATCGTGCTATATCTATCTACAACTGAAGGATGAGAGATCCTTGCATGTTTCTATATATCAAACACCCAGTGACGTCACGGCCAATGACTACACTCATGGATTTACGCAAACGAACGTTAAGAACAAACAGGTATTGGTTTGAACAGCAACCCACTAGTATCATATACTGACTAAGATCAAACTAGTCTTAACAACAACATAGTATTCGACTACACAACCACATCTATAATACGTGTTCATCTATAACTACTAACCAGAAGCTAGTAATAAATTTGAACCCATAGTTACCCCTAATTACCCTTTGTAATCACGTGTCGGGGAGCAGGTAGCGCCCCCTCACATTACTGGCGGGTTGGATATCATGTACGGACCAGTTGGACGACTTTTTGGACGGGTTGGACGGTTTGGGGTTTTCATTAATGCTTCTTAGTGGGTGCATGAAGGGACGGAGGAAATGGTGGACGGCTAGACCGTCTCTTATCAGATAAGGATTACGACCGGTAAATCAGTGTGCGTGAAATTCAGGGACCTAAGATGCTGACTCACTTCCTGTTAGTGAGCGTCCCTAGCGACTGTTGACATAACAACACATGCAAAATAGACGCACAACACATGTACAACAAATGCCCAACACACAATACACGCACAACACACGCATAACCAAAGCACAACACATACAAAACAAACGGACACGAGACGCACAACAGACGCAGAACATATGCACAGACGACGCACAGAACACGCACAACAGCGCACAACAGAAACACGACAGACGCGTAACATACACACACCAGACGCACAAAAGACGCAACCTAACACTGGCACTGGCCCAACACACGTACAACACACCCATATCAGACACACGAAAGATGCACGACATACCCACGACGTACACCCAACGGACAGTCAACACAGGTCCAACACACGCAAAACACACGCATAACAAACACCCAACAAATACAAAATAAACGCACAACAGAAGCACAACACATGTACAACAGACTTAAAACACATGTCCAACACAAGCACAATACACGCAAAACACATCAGACACAGGTACACCATTTTCACACACTTGTAGACCACCTTCAAACATTGTAGACCAGCTTCACACAAAGGTAGACCACATTAACACACTTGTAGATCTTCTTCACTCACCGTCATACGCTTGTATACCACCTTCACACATATACACTCACAAACACACACACACAAACACACACACAACCCATATACAAAACACACATAAC